>JAOQGH010000007.1:11657907-11720515 GCA_025769975.1 Gallinago jamesoni | reverse complement strand
GAGGGGTTCAAGGCCAGGCTGGATGGGGCTTGGAGCAACCTGGTCTGGTGGGAGGTGTCCCTGCTCAGAGCAGGGGGGTTGGAACTCGATGATCTTTAAGGTCCCTTCCAACCCAAATGATTCTATGATTCTATCCCATGTGCACTGCCTGAGGACACCTGTGGTAGAGGACGTATCAGGATCCTGTGTCAGGATATGGCCATGGTGCCCCGAAGGTGCTGTGCTGCCCGCTCCGCTGCCCTGCTCCCGAGCTCTGCTGTCACAGGGGCGAGTTTTTCTGCAGAGCCTGGTGACCCTGTGAGGATCTTGGTTTGCAAACCCCTCAATTCTTGTCGCCGAGGAGGGCTGGAAACATGGTCCGGGGGCTGCGGGACTGTCGGGTAAGGAGGCAGAGGAGGAGAGTGCTGCCTGCTCCTGCCTGTGCTGCTGCCTGCTCCTGCCTGCAGCGGGAGCTGCTGCCCTCTCCTGCCCCCCCGCAGAAGTGCTGCTGGGTGTCCCGGCAGCCCTGCCCTGGCTCCAGGATGTGCTTTTCTCCTCCAGGATGCTGGGTCTGGAATCTGTCCCCTACCACAGTCTCTGTTTTAAACCTTCCCCTGCTCGGAGCCCTCTCCGTGCAGAGGCTGTGGTGTTGCTTCTGGACCAAGGGCCATGCAGGGGGCTGGCAGCCTGCCACCACCCTGGTGCTGTCACCTCCCCTGGGTCATGCATTGTGTGGTGAACCTTGCTGGTTGGTGGCTGGAGTGCTAGGCTGTCCCCAGCCTGGTGCTGAGCATCGGCCCTGGCAGAGTTGAGGGTAACTCAGCCCCCAAGGCCAGAGCCTGCAGCCCCAGCTGGAGGAGCCAGGCCAGGTCACCGTCATGTCTGTGGCAGCAGTCATCCTCTGTCGCCATACAAGGAGCACCACCCCACACGTGGGCATTGCCAGCCTGGACCAGACTGGAGCCTTGGTGTCCCTGTGCCAGCCCCTCCATCCCCCATGCTGTGCCCTCCCACTCCAGTTCCAGCCGTCCCCATTCCCTGGACCTCCTGGGGAGGTGTGGAGTGTAGTGTGATGGGGTGTCTCCACTGGCCAACATCTGCCCACATGTGCCTGGCTGCGGGAGATGGCTGAGGATGTGGAGGATTCTGCTGCTGCCGTCACCCAAATTCAGCCAATATCCAAGCCATCTCCACCCACAATGAATCCCAGGGCTCTCTGGGGACAGTTTCTTCTGCTAATGAAGTAGAGACAGACAGTTAATGACTGCTCCTGGGGCTTAGATTTCGGAGGTCTTTGTTACCTGGGTGCTTGTAACCCAATCTCCCAGGCTTGGCTTCCCAGCAGCAGATCCGATAGCGCGCCTCTCCCTGAAAGGTGAGCCCCTTCCCACTGCCACAGCCACTGGGACCTGGCTGGGGAGCTGCTGGCAGCTCAGGCCCCCGATGTTCCCCACAGGACTGCCACAGCCCCCAGGGACAATGCAGCCCTCCTGCCACTTCCCCTGAGGCCCTGGGGGAGCATCTCAGGACAGGTAGGGACAGGGGACAGGGGAGGAGGGGAGGAGAGGGATGCCTGTGTATATCAAAATGCTTGAGGTCACCTGTAGAGAGGGAGTGGGGTCTTGGTGGCCTCCAGGAGAGGTTTGCAGGTATGCTGGTGGGTACCAGATCTCCCTTAAGATGAGTCTGGACTTCTCAACTCCTCCCTGCCAGCCTGCGTGCCTGTCCCCTGCTGCTGTCAGCTGTGTCACAGTGGCCTGGCACACACAGGGCTGGCGAGGAGCAGGGCTGTGGCACTGCCTAGTTGTCTGGATGATGCTCCCCTGCTCACCCAGCCAACATGCTCCTGCCCACTCCATATTCCCCACCAACCCGGAGCCTGGGCAGGCTGCTGAGGTCCAACCAGCCCCGATCCCCCACGGGATATAAGGGGCATTTGATGGAGCTCCTGGTAGAGGTGCAGGGTGGCAGCAGGGAAAATGCATCCCCCTTGGATTCAGGAGAACCCTCTGTAGTGGCAGAGTCCTGCTTTTCTAGGCAGGGCTGCCCACGGGGCTGGCAGGGATGTTGGGCAGGGAGCCTGATGCCAGTTGGAACCCACCGCATGGGTCAGGTCCCCATATCTCGCACGCTTCAGATGGACTCAGAGGTGGCACCCCACACCCCAACCACGGGTCTGACGTCTCCTCTCGCCCTCCCCTCCCCAGCAATGTCCCAGGCTGGTGGCAGCCCCCGGGCAGAGGACGCAGGGCTGTGTGTCAGGGCACACTCGTGCACCCCGAGCCGGGGCAACCAGCGGGTTGAGTGCATCATCTGCTACTCCTCCTACGACCTGGGCAGCCGGCTGCCCCGCCGGCTCTACTGCGGCCATACCTTCTGCCAAGCCTGCCTGAAACGCCTCGACGCCGTGGCCAACGAGCAGCGCTGGATCCCCTGCCCGCAGTGCCGCCAGAACACCCCCACGCCGCGGGGTGGTGCCGCCATGCTCGACCTCGACCTGGCCACCTTCCTTGCCGTCAAGGCCGACAAGGATCATCCCCGGGTGGCTGGCAGGTCCCAGCCAGACTCGGCCACCAAGGGCTTGTGCAAAGAGAAGGCCATCACCCAGCAGCCGGCGGGGCTGTGCCAAGACACGGTGCCTCCGGCGCCATTCCCCCAGCGTGGCTGCTGCCGGCTGTGCCTGTGCTGCGGCGTGACGGCCGTCTTGGAGAGCTGAGCACCAGGAGGAGGCTGGTGAGCAGCTGAGCCTCTGGGAGGCAGCCTGGGACCGCTTCTGGAGACCCCGTTCCATGCCTCGGACCCACATGTGGACGGTAGCAGTGGTTCTGGTAGCGTGGAAAGGGCTTCAGCTTGCTCAGGGCTTGCTGCCCACCCTGCCAGAATTTGGGGTGCAACAGAGGGGATGAGGATGCCCTCATGCCCTCATCGTACCCACCTGCCCCTCTGACAACTCAGAAACTTCATCTGGCCATCACGGGTGTCCCCTGGTCCCTGGGCCAAGGCTTGCTCACTCCCAGCTTCCCCATGCACGTGGCTCTGTGCCGAGCATCCTCCAGGCAGGGGGCACGGGGGGCTGGCAGGGCGCAGGTACACAGCCATGCTCTGGGAGCACGTGCAGCATGCTGAAAGCTTCATGCCTATTAAACGATGCTCGCTTGGCCCTGCTGGGCTGCATGTCTTGGTTGGATTTGTGGGTGAGCCTCAGGAGAGCCTGGGGAGAGCCCTGCCTGAGGGGGGGGCAGCACGAGGAGAGGTGACCTGTCCTGACAGATTGCTTTCCTTTAAACTTTCGCTCTGTTGGCCCTTTTCATGAGAAATTTGGGCACTGAGGTAGCCGGACAGTTGAAATAGAGGATGACAGAGTTGTTAGGAGGCCACAACAAGTTGCTCCAGCTCTTTGGATTTATCTGCCCACCCCTTGCTTTGCTCCAGTACGGGAGGAGAGCTGAGCCTGGGAGCTCCTGCTTGGCCTTGTGCTCTGTGGCTGGTGCCAGGTTTGGTTTTCCTGCCAGAGGCTCTCCCTGTCCCTGCCTGGCACCCACACGCAGCCCCACTGCTCTTTTCCAGGTACTGTCTTCGCTGCCAGCGTGGCTTTCCCTGCCTGAGCCCAGAGAGGGGCTGTGAGGACCTGGGCCCAAACAGCCGGGGGGTAGGATTGACAGAGGCCAAATGGGGAGGACTGGGGTGCACCAGGGTGATACTAATGCAGTTCTTAATGAGCTCCTTCCACAGAGCCCATTTTCTGCATCCATTTTCCATGTGGTTCATGAGCTCTTGCAATATCCCACCACCGGGCACCACTGTCTGCCCTTTGGGGCTCGGCGGAGGACCCCAGCCTGTGCCTGCCTGGGGCCAGCAGCGATCTCATGTCCCCTTGGCAGTCCTGGTGCTTGGCTGTCCCCTGCACTGGGTGCCAGGGCTGTAGCCAGAGGAGCCCAGCACCCAGCCCATGCTCAGCACCCGGTCCAAGCACAGCACCTACCCCATGCACAGCGCCCATGCACAATTCTGCCACTTGGTGTCACCTTCTATAAAAAGTCAGAGCTCTGAGAGGCGCCCAGCAAAGCTCAACCTGGGGAGCTCCAGCTATGGGAGCAGGAGCACCAGGGATGTCTCAGGGCAGAGGTGCCCAGTGGGGACAGCAGAAGCATGGTGTGGTTCAGGGCCACCATGGGGTGGGCATCTGCTTGCCTCTGATCTTTACTTACACGGAAACATGCAATAAATTAAAGCCTTCAAGGATGGGATAAAAGTTAACACTTTCCCCTCTATCTTCATTTCTCCCCAAATACTCCCCAATGGGTGGTGGGAAGTCTGGACAGGCCCCATCCCTACCCTGGGCACAGCTCTGTACGAAGGTCCCAGCAGGACTCTGTGCTCAGCTCGGCACCTTGAGTCCTGTCTTTCCAACTGTGGAGGGGGATATGGTTCCCTGTCCTCAGCCCCAGGTCCTTGCCTCCGTGCTCCCACCCCAGCCCCACCGCAGCCTCCCAGCACAAGCTGTGAAGCCTGGTCCTTGCTGTGTTCCTCTGTGCACGTCCCTGTTGCCCCAGCCAGTGGCAGGGCTCTGAAGGAGTTAATCTGCCCCCCATCACCTCATTGTGGGAATGCTCTTGGCCTCCTGGCCGGGTACCCTGATTTACAGCCCTTGGCCAGAGCAGGGCTGGTGCTGAGCCCCATGCCTTGGGGGACTCCTGCATCAGCATGTCCCCGCCAGGCAGTGTTGCTTGGAGCAACCTCTCCTGATGCTGGCCATGGGCTCAGCGTGGACTCCAAAGCTGCAGCAGGGGAGTGGGGCACGGTGGGTGCAGCCCTGGCTGGGGCTGGCCTGCAGGGACCTGGGCTCTTCCTGCAGGGTGCTGGGTCCCCCTGTTCCAGAGAAGGGGACAACGACAGGGGCCCATGACTTGTGGAACACTGGCAGGGTGTGTGGAGGGACAGTGGTGGCACTGATGGGGTACAGGACCCCAAAGGGCCACTGGCCTGCAATTGCAGCGGGGGCCAGCCAGTGAAGGCAAAACAGGAGCAGGGACAGGCACAGCCAGCACCAGCCCTTGCACTTGGCTGGTGTCCCTGGCAGGCAGGACACAGGGGACATCCCTCCTGCCATGTGCCATAGGGGTATGCGAGGGGGTGACAGTGAGGTGCTGGTGGAGGAGCTCAGGTGGGTTTGCAGTCTCCTGGGCTCTCTGAGCACAAAAGCTGGAAATGGCCTTGCTTTTAATAGTTTTTGTTTTATTTTCAATTAATTTTTCACTTCTCACCTGACCCCAAGTAACCACAAGCAGTGGGCGATGCAGCCCCAGGGAGGAAGAGCATTTTGGGACAGGGTTTTCCCTAAAAAACCAGGTCCCCATCCAGCCCACAGCTGCTGCCATGGTGAGCTGGTGCTGCAGCTCCACGTGGCCGCGGGTTTGTGCCCTGACTCGGGGCTGGGCTGGTAGATTCCTCTGAATTATTTCCAGATGGGGATTAATGCAGTAAACCGAGTTTGCTGCAGGGTAGATAAACAAACCAAAGCTCCTCTGGCTGCTATTAATAAACAGCCTACCTGCTGCTTCTGCCTCAGATTTGGGAACATCCCGGTCCTGGCCTGGGGTGCAGCCACGCGCTGCCTTCCTGCCCTTCCAGCCCTTGGCCGTGGGGCAGAGATGCCAGGGATTCCTGCGGGACCATGACCACCAGGGTCCCAAGCAGGACAGTTGCTTCAAGGGTGTGTGTGGAGAACAGTGTCTCTGCTCTATGTCCCCGCTCTGGGCTGTGGGGATGAAGTGCTGCTGGCCATGTCCTCTGGTGTCTGCTGAGCTCTGCCAGGGATGGTGGCACTGGGGAGGTGATACGTCTCCTCTCCAGCCTTCTGCTGCAGGGCTTCAGGCAGGTCTGAAACTGATGCAGGTGTAAACAGGGTGGAGGCAGACTTTGAGCCCTCTCCTACTGGTGCTGCTGTTCTGGGGCGAGGGCAAACAAGTTTCAGTTGGCTACAGCCCAGCAGGCTCCCCTTTCCCATGTCTTCTCATGTTGGGACTCCTGGGTGCCCCCTGTGTGCATGCAGGTGTGCTACCCTGCTGGGGAGGAGGAGAGTGGCCCATGGGACTCACATGCCAGCCCTTCTCATTTTGGCATGGCTTGTGGTCTCCTGCCAGGGGCAATCACAGCCTGGCCAAAAGCTGGGCTCAGCCAAGTGGCCTGTGGCTTCCACGTTGAGGACCTCTGGGCATGGTGGGCCGGCACAGAAGACGGGATTAGACCTGCCGATGATATGATTTAAGCTTTGTCCCACACCAGCCAGCTAAGGGGGTCCTGAGCCCATACACCCCTCTGGATTGGACTGGTGGGGCAGCACATCCATGGGGGATGTCCCGTGGGGAGGATGGGTGCCCAGAGACGAGTCTGGGTTTGCTCTTTTCCATCTCTCCAGCCCGCAGCGCACACAAGCAGTTAATGCCAGGCTGGCTGCTTACCTGGCTGGAGCGGTGCCTGGCAGAGGGAGGGACGAGGGCACGGCTCCGCACCTTGCCAGGGCCGGCAGCGTTGCAAAAATATTTGCTGAAAGAAAAAAAAAAAAAGTGGTGCAGCTCCACCCCGAAGAAAACTGGAGCCGGAATCACAACCCACTCCGGGTGTGCAGAGGGAGGGTGTCGGCGAGCGGTGTGTGGGGGATGCGTACGGCTGCGGGGAGCCGAGCACCTCCACCGGTTCCCCTGGCAGCCTGGTACCTCTGCTCGGCACCGGAGGGTGCTGGGCAGGGACGGGGGTCTGGGCAAGGCGACGAGCAGCGGGGATCCTGCCGGTGGGGGAAACCCTGCAGCGGAGACCAGGGAGCCCTCGCCGCCTTGGTGGGCAGCCATGGGCCGCTGGAGGGTCCCCAGCACGGTGCTGGTCTGCCTGCTTCTCCTGCGCCCGCCGCCCTTGCCAGCCTGCCCGGCCGCCTGCCGCTGTTCCTCCTCGGGGGAGGTGGACTGCAGCGCACGTGCCCTCCGTGAGGTGCCGTGGGGCCTGGAGACCAACAGCAGTGCCCTGCGGCTTAGCTACAACTTCATCACCGTGCTGGGGCCACGCTCCTTCCCTGCCCTGCCGGGGCTGCTGCTGCTCAGCCTGCCCCACAACCGCTTGGGGCTAATCCACCCCCAGGCGCTGGTGGGGCTGGGGGCGCTGCAGGAGCTGGACCTCAGCAACAACTACTTAACCGTGCTGACCCCCGAAACCTTCCTGCCCCTCACCAGCCTGGCCATGCTCAACCTGGGCAGCAATAGGCTGGAGCAACTGGAGCCTGAGGTGCTGCAGTCTCTGCCCCAGCTCCGAGCCCTCCTCCTGCAGGACAATCCCTGGGTGTGCAGCTGCGACATCATGCCCCTCTGGCGCTGGCTCAACCACAACAAGGAAAAAGTGCGAGGTGAGTGCCTGGAGGACCATGTCTCTAAGCCCCGTAACTGCTCTACACTGTCTGGTCACCCTGTTGGGGCTGAGGCAGGTCCCAGCACCCTGGCTGCCAGCTGGCTGTGGGCTCCTGTGGTCAGTGTTTGTGGGGGTTCCCCAGGACCCGTCCTTATGGCAGCTCCTGTGTCAGCTTGGGTGGACGCAACCCTGGGTCTGGTACCTGGTGCCCACCCTTGGTCCTTGGTCACCAGCAGGGATTGGCTGGGCAATGTCCCAGCGATGGTCACCCAGTGCTGTCCCCAGCAGTGGCACCAGTCCTGCAATGGTGAGGGCAAGGCGTGCTGAGCACACCTGAGGGGCAAGAAGATCCTGTGTGTCAGGATGGGCATCACCACTGACCTGGCCAGGACTCAGTGTCTTCAAACCCTACCCCAATGCCTTCATGAACATAGGTCTGATCCCATATTTCTTCCCCATGAACTTTGTAGAGTGACTTTGTAGAGTGCTCTGCCAGCAAGGTCTCTCCTCCACTGCCTGGTGTCCAGCTTGGGTGTGCACCTGCCACTCATGCTGGCTGGCACCTTCTGTAGCATCTCCAGGCTGGCTACTCACTGCTTCCCACATCTGTCCCCTGGGAACCAGGCTCATCCCCTTACCTGCCCCATCTGCCATCCTGCCCCATCCTATCCTGCCCTCAAACCATTTTCCAGTGTCCTCTCCAGCACTGCTTCCACCTCCCCATCCCATCCCATTCCACTCCCCAAGGTGCAGGATGCAGGTGAGCCCTGAGCCCTCACTGCTCCCTTTCTTTGTACTTTGCCCTGGGCTATAATGATCAATCTGGCTGCTCTCTTCCTGCTCTGGTCCCATTTGTCCCATGCAAACCTACCATCCCCTCTGTCCTTGACACTTGCCTTGCCCCAGCTGCCCAGTGTGGCCATCAGCACTGCTTTTCTCTTCCAGAGAAGACATTGCTCCTGTGCAGAGTCCCGGCGCAGCTGAACGAGTATCCGATCATGGCCTTTAGGAATGAGTCCTTCAGGCAATGCCAAGAGATGTCACTCTCCACCTGGCACTACCTCGTCTTCTTGGCCATTGGACCATTCTCCTTCTTGGTCAGCATCTTCTTCTGCATCTTCATGGGCTTCATCACAGTTGTTTACCACAATCTGCGCAGAGAACCCCACGTCTGGAGGAGACCCCACATCTGCAGGGGACACTGAGGCAGGGCAACCAGGCAAGCTATGGTCCATGCCCTTCTCCAGGTGTCTGCACCCCACTGTTTGAAACAGTGGACCAGTGAACACCAAACAGAGTTCCCCTGTAGACCAGTAAGAGGTTGCTCTCTTCCTTGAAGTTGCTTCTCTTCCTCCTGCCAGATTCCCCCAAGATGATGCTAAGCTCCCTGTGCCCCACTGCTAGATGGAGCAGCCTCCAGCTCAGGCCCTCTGAAGGGCACAGTATGACCTCAGATGCTCTCCATGTTTCTGGAGGCTCCCCTGGGCCACCCTCGGACCTGCACACCACCTTCTCAGGGAGGGCCAGGTGATCCTTCTCCTGCAGCTCACCCTGTCCTGCCCCTTCTGGTGTCAAGGGGCGACAGTGTTTGTTCCAGGATGCACTCTATACCTCCGTGTGCCTTTTGGTGCATCCTGGGAACTCCTGTGTGCATCTCAGGGCACCCCATATTCCTCTGGGTGCCTTAATTTGCCTTTCAGTGCAGGCCAGGAGCCGCTGTGTGCCTTTCAGTTTGCGCCAAAGCCCTCCTTGGGCCTTTTGGTGCTCCCTGAACTCCCCATCTGCCATTCAGTGACTCTACCAGCCTCAGAGTGCTTTCTGTGCCCTCAGGACCCCATGGCTTGGCTTTTTGTACATCCATAGGCCATCTGTTTGGCTTTCTGTGTCCTGACAGGCATTGTTTTACCTCTTGGTGTGCCTCAGAACTCTTCATTTGCCTTTTTGTGCACCTGAAGATCTCTGGGTGGTTTGGGGGCACTCCAGAGCCTCCACGGGACTTTCAGAAAGCCCCAGACTCCACTGTGTGATGTCCAAGGACAGGGAAAGTTGTAAAATGGGGTTTTCTTTGATATTTTTTTTCCTTGAGACAGGACTCCTAATGCTGAGAAGGCTCAGCCAACATACAAGACCAAGGGTGAGGTTGAGGTTTAGGGTGAGAGCTGGAAAGAGACAAAGCCTCGAGCTCCAACCGATGGGGTTTGGCAAATGGGCTGCCAAAGGATGGGTGAGGCTGCACAGTGGTTCCTCCCTCGGCCGCTTTTCCTCTAGGTTAAAGCTCATCCAAGGCCAAGGTCTATGGTTAGCTCAGTGAGGGGAGGGGGGACAAAAGAGCTCCTGTGGGTTTACAGCCCAGATCCTGTGGCCCTTGGCTCTGCCTCACCTCTCATCAGCCACAACAAGGAGCTGGGGCTGCCCCTGCATCTCCTGGCCCTGCTGCCTCCTGCCCTTCCCTGCAGAACCGCTTCTCCCTCACCTCATTGCATGGAAATGCTTAGTGAGTGTGCTGGGAATTGGCCTGGAAGGAGCTGGAGTGTGCTCCAGTGGAAAGCACAAGCTGTGGTGATGGAAGATTCTCTCCAGGTGGAGCAATGGCCCTTTCTGGCATGAGTGATTATCCATGAGTAAGAACATGAGTTCTAAAGGCGATAAGAGTCATGAGATGACCGTGGCCACCAGTGTCCCCCCGGTTCGCTTGATCTCACAAGTGCTATGGGACAAGTTAATGGCAAGTTAAAGGGGTGTTAATGCATCCTTTGGCAAGAGTTAAATAAACCATGCAGAGAATAAACCAAATGTTTTCTCAGTTGTGGCTTCCTCCCATTTTTATTTTAAAACTGACCCAGCGTGCTGTCACACCGCTCCATGTCCACTTAGCTCTCCCTGCAGTGCCTCCCCCATTGAGGGGGGTGAGGGCTGCGAGGAGCTGGTGAGAGCAGCAGCTCCTCCAGTGCCACCAGCCCTGCTCCCAGGATAACCGCAGGACCTCTGCCAGGATCAGCCACCTGCATGGTCCCTTTCCCAGAAGCAATCCCAGCTCTCCCAGTCCTTCTCTAGCGACATCACTCAGTCCTCCCTGAGAAGGCCTGAGCTTCCCATTTGGAGCTGGGACCTTTCTTCTCACCCTGCACAGGTACCTGAGCCTCTCTCCTCCTCCCTGATCACGCTGAGACCATGGGGGTTGAGCTGGTGGTCTCAGCACACAGGGACCATGCTGTGAATGAGTGATGCTGCTTCAGTTCAGCCTGGGGGAGCTGTGTTCTGCAGATCCCTCAAGGCACCCCCCTGTGGAGGCTGATGGGCAGGGATGTCCCCAGGTGCCTTCATCCCTGCAGTCAGTGCTCTGTTCCCGCAGGCCAGCCCCGTGGGGAGAACCCCCTGCTGGCTCCCAGGAGCTGGGGAGCGCAGCAGCAGCAGGGGATGCTTTTCCTCTGGACGGAGGTGGGTGTGAGAGGTGGCTTGTGTGGTGGTTTCAGACCGTCCCCTGCTCCCCACTGCCAGACCTGTCCCGCCACACACTCTCTGCCCAGGCTGTCCATCAGCCTGACATCCCAGGATGGTGATAGCCCTTCCCTCCCAGTCTTCGCTGCAGCTCTTGGCCTTTCTGCCTGCTGGTGTCCCCATCCCTGCCCATGCCTCCACCTTTTACAGCTTGCAAACCCTGCAGCGGTGCTGGGTGAGGCTCTGATTCAGCACGGGGCTCCCTGCCAGCCTTGCCAGAAGGCAGAGACGGAAAGAGACACACAGCACTGGAATAAACCACTTCATGATCCAGTCTAGACTTTACTGAGCTCTTGCAAAAACTTGGTATTAATGTTACATTGACGTATAAAGTAGAATGGGTCCAATTTCTCAGCTGGAGCGAGATGAACTTGATGGAGCCACCGCAGTCAGTGGGACGATGCTCACAGACCTAGCTGCCGTCTGAAAATCCTGCCTGCAAAAGCTGCCGACCCGCAGGGGGAAGCCCCGTCTGCTTGGCTGGGGCGAGGAGAAGACAGTTCGTGCTGCTGGGGCCTGGTACCAGGTTGCAGGAGGTGGGGTGTGATGTTGTCTGTGCACGTGCTGTAGCTGCCCATCACCAGCTTGACTGGTGCCAGAAGCTTCCCCGACCCTGGTGTCTCGGCACCCCCTCTCAGTGCCCACAGGGAGGGTGCTCAGGGGTGATGGCACATGGGCACGTATGTTTGAGGGCAGGAAGGTGTGGGGAGGAACGGCATCAGCCTGTCTCATTTGGTTCCCTTCTTCTGTTTGTCATGTCTCCAGGTTCAGGCAGATGCAGCCACGTGAGCTGAGGCTTCAGGGCTTCTGCTGGGGCTCCTGGCAAGCTTGTACCACCGTGAGTGTGGCAGAGAAGGTGCTGGAGCCTGCTGTGGTGCCCTGATGCCAGTCAGGCTGAGTGGCTGCTGCAGACACCGCAGCATGGAGCAAACCACGGCCAGCAGCATCTCTCCTTGCATTGCTGGTGCTGAGGCAGTGTGGAACTTGGCTGAAAGTCAACGTAACCATCCAGAGCCATTCCCCGTGGAGATGTTCCTGGCCAGGAGAGCCATGGTGTGAGAGCTACATGTTGGCCATGGACAGGCCCTGGGATTGTCTTCTGTGCAGGAGATGTGGGGAGTCAGGATCTTGGCTGACTGTGTTATGAGGTCCAGAGTACCACGTTTAGTGGAGGACTGTGAGCTACAAGGCTGTGAGCCCTCCTGCTGCAAACAGACCACGTAGAGGAGCCGAGTCATAGCCATGGGCTCTGAGCACAGGCTTATGGGAGGAGGAACAAGGGGTTCATCTCTGGAGAGCTCACATCTTCCAGCCCCTGCTGCAAAGGCAGGTGTCACTTGGCACAGCAGGAACATGTGCCTGATCTGCGTCGGCTGCTCTGGCCACTTGGGACCATGAGCAGGTCGTACAGCCCTCTGGCATGGTGGGAACTGTGGAGCACACGTCTGAGGGGCCGTGCATGTGCTGAGAAGCCCGAAGCCTGCAAAGTGAAGCACTTGTCTGGCACCAGCTCTTCCCTGCTATCGTGGGAGAGCAAGCACCATGTTCCTTCCAAAGCCCGTTCCCCTTGCACATAGCCAGTCAGTGGCAATACTGATTATCAACAGCACTGGTTGGAAGTGATTATCTCTGTACAGTGAAGTCCAAACTGTGTCCTGGTTCTGCCGTGTGTTCTGGGGCACGAGCATGGCAGCAGGCCTAGGAAGGGAGGGAGATATACAATGAAGTCACTGTGTATGGATGAAGGATGCTTTCCTCCCATCTCACCCAGAAGAACCCATCAGTGTCCCTTGAGAGGCAGTCCTGGCTGTGCCTTCGTACTGTGTTGGGCAAGGACTGATGGCCCTCGGGGAGAAGGTCACACCACAGTGCTGACTGAGGGGTCGGAGAGGTTGAGCTGGCCAGTGATGTCGGTGGGATGATATTGCTGCAACACACAAATAGACAGACAAGGAGAAAGAAGTGTTAGGCAGCTCTGGCACTCGGTCCCACCTCACATCCCATGTGTCCCTACAGGATCTCTCTTGGGGGCGATGCAACAGCCCAAAACCCGCTGCTGGCCGAGGTCCCCCTCCCAATGCAATCCAAGCTTGTGCAGAGGTCGTGGCAGACACTCTCCAAGCACCCTGTGCCGGGGCAGGGAGGACGCCCAGGAGCGCGGCGCAGCTTCTGTGGAGCGTGGCAGCCACGTCGCCTGCTGAGCGAGCCCCTCTGTGCTCTGGGGGAGCCACAAGGCAAAGCCTGTTACTCATCAGCCCAGCCCACGGCTGAACCTGTGTTTGGAGGGTCTGGCTGGGTTTCATAATCTCTCTGGTGCCAGATCAAGCTGTGCTTTGAGGCCAGGGCTTTTCACCTCCTTGCTTGACTATCCTTTAATGCAGGTGAGATGTGCAGTGTGGCTTGTGATCAACTGTGGCGTCAATTGCTAATGTGAAAATACAGCCTGTGCTGGAGATGTGGCCTGGATTTGGGGTTCTGTGCTCCTTGCGGATGGGGGATGTGACAGAGGCTCCCTGGGAGAGACCTCCCCAGCCACACTCCCACCAGCAAGCCAATGGGGAGAGCAGAAATTCCCTTTGACAGGCAAGAAAACAAAAAGTCCTTCCTCCCCAGGCAGGGATTTACAACTAGGCAGTTATTTTCTCCCTTCCTCCTTCCACACTCCCTTCCTCTCCCAGTTCCACTCCCCTGACTCCAAACCCTGAGCTGGAAGCCCTGACCAGACCTGCTGTGAGAGCAGGTGGCACGAAGCATCTCGCACTGCTGCCTGGGGACATAAATGGGTGTCGGGACAGGAGAGGGTCAGGTGTCGTGTGCTGTGGTGTGGACCCTCTCCAGTGACATTTGCCAGCCCTTGCACCACAACTCCCCTGGTGGGCTGCCATTTTGCTGGGCTCCTGGGGGGATTCCTCAGTGATGGGATTTTACCATCTTGCATTGGTCAGTGGCAAACTGCGGCCCCTGCGGTGCTGCTGGTGGCTCTGGCACTGTGGCTACCCTGCGTGGCTCTGCACCCTGCCTCTTGCCGCGGGAAGGTGTGGGGTTCCCCCCCGAGTCCTTGGGGTTGCCCTGCTCTCCCCAGTCTCGTGCTTCACCAGGACCCCTCGGGGGGGAGGTGCTGGGGCAGGGGGGAGAGCCAGCATGCTCCCGTCTCTCTCCCGTACACGTGCCAGGGACGTGCTGACACCCAGGGAGCACCTCACGGGGTCACCCACTTATTTAGGGCACTAGCTAATTTTAAAACGGAGCCTCTGAGAAATTCCTGGCTGTGGCCTTGCTTTGCTGGAGTGGCAACACCTCGGCCGCCTCCTGTTCGCACAGAGAACAGCCGAGGGGGTCCCAGAGTTGCCCTGCCGCTCAGGGGGGAGCCTTTTGTGGCTATTCCTTAGTCCACAAAAAAGCCCCCCCCTCCCCAAAACGGGCGCAGCCGCCCCCCTCCTTGCAAAAACATGAAAATGGGATTCCAACTAAACGCAATCTTTCCTTTCCATAGCAAAGCGGCCGGAAGGCGGGATGGGGCTTGCGTCCTGACCGGGGGGAGAAGCCACCAGGAAAGGGGAGAGGCTGAAAGGGTGAGTCACCCGGTGGAGTAGGAGGAGGAACTTGAGATACAGAAAGGAACGGGCAAAAGAAAGGTCCTTTTGTTAAATACCTTGCCTGACGCAAAAGCGGGGAGGAAAAAGCGGTGTGTGCCTCTGTGTGTGTGTGTGCGTGTGCCTCGGTGCACGTGTACGTGTGGCGGTGGAAAGCTGGAGGTCTAGCAAGGCTGGGGCCTTCTGGCCTCTCTGCACAGCTCTCGGGGTGGGAAACACTAAAATAACCAAGCAAAGTGGGAAATCTGGCCAGAAAAATTAAAGTACAAGAGCATGGCTTTTGATTTGAAAGCATACCTCCTCCAATCACAGAGTTATCACAGGGTAACATTCTCATTTACTTTTCTTTTTTTTTTTGTGTAGAGTTCATGCATGCAATTTTTAATAATAAAAATAAATAAATAAATAAAAAAGAAAAAGGAAAAAAAGCAAGAAAATTGTCATATCAAAATTATGTTAAAGTAGAACTAATGCTAGAAGCACATATCAGTAATTTAGGGCAAAGTATGTTACAGGGATGGTGCAATTATCCCCAAACCAAACATTATAAAGCCAAGAAATTAATCAATATTAACCGTAGAAGAGACTCAAACATGTTAAGGTATGGAAGTGAAGTGAAGGCACCAAAAACTTTAAATGACAACCAGGAAGAAAATATAGACAAGAACTTAATATGTCTTTAAAAATGACTTCAACCTAATCTGGGCTCACATAATAGTCCCTGGCTGGTGGAAGATTTTGTGGAAGAATTTTGGGGTTTGGGTGCGTTTTTGTTTTCAATTAAAAATTAGGATTCCAGCTAAATGCAATCTTGCTGTAGAAAACGTCAACTTCCCTTTAAAAATAAAAGAATTAGTTGTCTTTGACCTACGTTTGGTTCTTTTGGGCCAAAAACTAGGTTCTTTTTCAGCCAAGTAGCGTTTGGCTTTGGGACGGCTGATCCTCCACTGAAAAGGTGACCTTTTCCATGAACCCCCTTGGTTCTTGACCAGCTCTGGCACCATCCCCACAGCTGCAGGGCGAGCATCGCCTTGCAGCGCCGGGCCCTCGCTTGGCGGTGACGTGGGACGTGTGTCATGCTGTGTCTGGGGGGGGACACGCCCGCGGGCTGGTGGCATGGCTCTGCCGGGGCTGATGACGGCTGCGGTGGGGGGGGTGCTAAGGGACCTGTGCGCCTCGTTACGTGTCTGTACGGAATGTGCCGGCTCAGAAGGTGTCTGTGTGGTTTATGCGTCTCACATGGCTTCTGTGGGGTTGCAGTATCGTGGGTGGCTGCGATGGATGGCAGTACGTCAGCTCTGCGAGTGCTATTCGAGTTGCAGGAGCTGCCTATGGGGAACACATGCATCTCCTCCTGGGGCGGTGGGGATGATGTGCCGCGGAGAGGCTGTGCAGCTCGGGTGATGGTGGGCGCTAGGACGTTCAGAGTGGGGTGGTAGCTTCCCAGGGCTGTCTTGGCTCCATGGTGCCAGCCTGTCTCTCTGGCACTCCTGAGGGACCATTCTGCAGGGCTGCAGAGCAGAATCCATTTTTAAAACTCCCGACAACGAAAAGGAAAGAAGCAAGGCCACCAGGTTTGCATCTTTCGCTTGCTAGCCAGGAGAGCCCATGGGGCTGGGGTCAGCCTGGCCTTCCAGCCCCATGGTCTCTCAAGCCTTGCCCATCTGAGACCTGGTGTGGGCCCGCGGTTCTGCCGAGCACCATGAAACAGAGTGCCTCGCTGCTTTCTCATCTTTACAAGGACCCCAAGCAACGTGTCCCAGCATGCTACGTACTCATAGGGCCTTCCCCAGCAGGAGGGCACTGAGGTCTCTGAGCCAGGGCTGCTGCATGGACACGGAGGGCACCAAATGGCAGGCTGTGACATGAGCTGGTGGCAGCACCCTCCCGCTGGCCACTCACCCTGTAGAGCAACCACCAGGTCTGCCCGACATCACGACAAAGCTTGCTCCACCGTGGATCTCCTGCAACTGCCAGACCTTGGCCTGGCTAGACTCCATCTTGGCCCCGTTGGCTTGGATATTGGCCCCGCTAGCTTGTTTTTGACCCAACTAGCCTGATTCCCTGGGGAATGTGTGCTGGGTCCCCGGCCACATAGCCCCATGGCAGGCAGAAGTCTGCAACAGGCTCCAAGGTGGTGGGACATCGTTGCCCAGAGCTGCCCCACAGATGTAGTTGCCCCCAAAGCAGGGGCTGTTCTCTGGGATAAGAAAGACCATCTTCCTCCATGAGCAATATGCTGAGAAGAGTGTAGCTGGGGCCCAAAACATCAGGAGGGCTCCTGGGAGCCCTCCACCCTACTGGTCCCCACCAGGCAAGGGAAGGGGAGAGCCCAGGTCCACCGCTCGCCCATGGGACCTCTGGTGCAGGTGGCCAATGGATGTGGTCAGCTCAGGGCTCCTACCCTGGGGCAGAGAGTGCTGTGAAGTGGCATGGGGTAGGGTGGTTGCCACACCATGGAGCAGGATCAGACCCAGGATGCCTCCCCAAGGAGGGAGCAATGTGGGAGGGAGGTGCTGGGGGTGTCACACACTGACTGTCCTGTTGTTCCTGGGTTCTCCCCCTCTCCAGTGAGCACTGGTGTCCCCAGGTACCCACTTCCCCACCATGCTCCTGCTCTCCCAGGACAGGACCATTTGGGTTTCTAATCATGGAGTGCTCAAACACAACAAAACATGGGATCTGGTCAGGACATGCTGAGGGCCCTCCCACCAGATCTTTCTGCAATTTCTTCTCCCTTTTTTCTGTGCATCCCACTTGTCCCTTCTCCTCCTTAATCTTCCCATCTTCTCCCCCTTGCACCACCCTCCCCATCTCTGTCTCCTCTGCCCTGGTTGGGGCTCAGGCCATCAAGACACGACCTGCAACCTCCCTGCAGACCTTCTCAGGTGGTGCAGCAGTGGGAAGGGGGGGACCCGAGACATTGGGGCATCCCCAGGACGAGGTGCCACCCAGGGACTATGGGGGCAGTGCAGGAGATATCAAGGATCACTGTCTTCCCTCTGGGGGTCTTGGTATGAGTGGAGAGAGTGTGGGTGTCCCCCTGTGCCTCCTGGGCTTCGAGGTGACAGCGAGAGGAGCACTTTGTGTGAGACGGTGGCAGCCGAGCCCAGCCGAGGGCTCAGGTGTCCCCGAGGCCGTGTCACAGGGGTGCTGCAGGAGCTTCTCGGGATGGAGCCCGCTTTGGTGTCAAAGGCAGCCGCCTCCGTTCCGCCCGCAGCGCCATGGCCCCGAGACGCCCTGCGATACCGCATGCTGCTCCCCGAGGCGCCCCGAGCCTGCGGCCGGGGACGGGCCACCCCACCGCGGGGGGCCGCGTGTCCCCCCGCCGCTGCCGTCCCCCCGTCCCCGCCGTGCCTCGCGCCTCGGGCGGCCTCGGGGGGAGCCTGCTCTGAGCAACCCTGGGCAGAAAACCGCCGGCCGCCCCGGGGAGGAGGAGGAGGAGGAGGTTTCGGCCAAGCCCGTCGCGCCAGGAGGTCGGGCAGCAAAACGCAGCGGCTGCTGCCGCACGAGACAACAGAGTAGCCACAGTGCAGAGTGTCATACAACAGACGGCAACATGCAGAGGGACACCGGCTCAGTCCGACAGACCAACAGCCCAACCTGACGCTGAAGAGTGTCTGGAGCTCCAGCACGAGCAGACACGTGTGCACATTTGGAAACAGCTGGCTTTAGAGGCAGCAATTTGGAAATTTTCTCTGGTTACGTGAGAGCAAGTTTTACTCCGAGGCAGAAAGCACAAGTTTTAAAAACCAAGGTTGGGTCTTTAACAACCTCCTCTTTCGAGCCTTTGTGTCTTTTCTAGAGCTGCGTTACTGCTGACGATAACCAGAGGCAGCTGTGACTCCTGTGCCGAGGACTACGTCCCGAATGCTAATTGTCACAAACAAAAATCACATGTAGAGAATGTGACACGCATGGCTCTTGGTGAGGTGACACAGTGCCCAAATTAAATCGGAGTGATCGTTTTTAGGCATACAATGACAAACAGGTACAGGAACACTCAGGAACAGGAAAAAAAAAAAAAAGAAAAGAAAAGAAAGAAAGAAAAATATGCCATCGGTTTCAAGAGGTCAGCACCGGTAAGGTGAGCGAAGCACAGAGAGGAACATCAGAAATCATCCAGGCAAAAAGAAAACAAAAAAACAAAACAAAAACTCGGTTGCATCTCCCAACTCATCACAGGACTCCAAGCCACCTCCTGCCTGCCCTCCAGGATCCCAGCATCCTTTCAGGTACACGGGATGACTGACTCACTGACTGACTGACTGACTGGTGACGAACATGAGCTATGCATGTACACTGGCAGCTTCGGGATGGGTGTGTGGCAGTCGATGGGATGGCAGAAGAGAGAAAGAGAGAGAAAGAGAGAGGGCAGAATTGTTCTTCTTCCTCTTACCGTATCCTTGGAGGACCTACGTCTCTTGAAGCTGGAGGCCAGGGTGGAGGTGATGGACCTAAAAGTGGCTTTCTTTTTAGGGTCAGGTTCTGCTCTACCACTTTTTCTATCCTAAAATGAATATGTATAAGTGATTAGATCTCTAGTGTGTTGTTGGAAATGCTAAAGCTATTTGAATACTGCCCCATGTCATGTCCTTCATTTAGGTGAGAAAGCTACTGGAGGTGTCCTGTCACTCCCAGTCCTCCAAGGGCCTCCGGTGACCCGCGGCTACAGCACGGCCACCACACTGCTAGAGCTACGGGGCGTCTGGAGCGCTGGAAACCCCTGCGGGGAGTAGCCCTGCTCTCCTGGGTGTCTGCGTCCAGGCCGGCACAGCTGACCTCGCTTCCTGGGGATGCTCTGCCCCTGGGGATGCTCTGCCCCTCGATTCCACTGCTAGCCTGGCTAGACCAAAAGGTGAGATGCTGCACCTACCACTAAAAAAGAAAAATAAAAAAAAAATTAAATAAATTTGCTCAGGGCCTTTTCTGAGGCTGAATCCTAGTGCCACAAGAGAGAGAAAGGACTGCATTGAAAGAGAAGTCATTGTATGAATATTCTGTAAAAAAAAAAAAAAAATGTATCCAAAAATTTAAATGACGCAGTTGTGCAAAGCCGAACGTGGTTGTTGGTGGTGGGTTGTGTTGTTTTTTTCCAAAGTAAAAAGGGTTTAAAAAAAAAAAAAAGGAAACTGGAAGAAGAAAAAAAAAAAAAAGAAAAAATATAAAGGAAAAGAAAGGGAGGAAGCAAAGCATTAGCGCTATGATGTCATCGGGGTCAGGATGAACTCAAAGAGAAACAGAACTGAAAAATGTAGGCATTGGTGTTAGCGAGTCGGACCTGGTTAGCGCAGGCTGGGAGCACCAGCCGCCATGGTGCGGGGGCAGCGAGCCGAGGGGACCGGCCGCGCTCTGCGGCGGGCGCTGACAACGATTCCTCCCCAATTGCTTTCGTGCCAATGAGTGTGACCTTTCCGACGGGGGACGGAGTGACCAGGTCTGGCTCTGCTACCGCACGGGGGTAACCAAAATGTATCCCGCTGGTGCGTAGAGCATGCTCGGGGATACATTTGCTCCTCCTTCTCAGTTCTCTCTTTTGCGGACATGCACAAACGGAAAGGAAAGCAAGATGAATGGAATGAAATGTCTTTTTCTTCCATGGCATCTCAGGAAATAGCCATGGCAAAACTGTGATCCCAAAAACCATTATTTTTGTTTGTTTGTTTTAACAAATAAATCTTTCCACTTGCCTACCTTCTAGCAATGTACCAGATACTAGTGCTCTGACGTTTCCTCCTGTGGAAAAGTCTTACAATGTCAAACGGCTCTTTACCATGAGGCTGTTTACCCCCACAGGGCAGCATGCTTTGCTCACAGTCCCACAGACTCTGCCCAAGGACCCAGTGCAGTATTTTCTAGAAGGTTGGCAAGTGAAAAATGGCAGTGCGACTAGTGTGCTCTGTCCCAGCAGCCTTAACCCCCTCGGTGCTGCTGCTTTTTGGAAGCAAAGGAAAAAAAAATAAAGAAAAAAGGAAAAAAAAATAGAGAAATGGCTTTTCCAAGACTCTTATCGGTGAACTGAACCCAGCGAGCTCTCAGGATACAGCAGCCCGGCCTCGTGCTTCCCCTCGCTGCTTTCGGGCAGGTCGCCTCCACCCGGGCAGCCCCCCCCCAAACATCCCCAACCAGCACTGCTCCCACTGGGCCACCGTTCCAGGCTCGTTTCTGGGTCCCCAAGCCTCATTCTCTCTCTTTCATTCACTGGCTCTGCTGCCAACAGCAGTCTCCTTTAGTCTCCTAAAGGATCTCTTGCTCTTTGAACGCCCATTGGCTTCCCCAAGGAAGAAAAACATCCCGGGCGATTCAGAGAGAGCCTCCAGCTGCCCTAAACTGGGGTTCGGGGACACCACGGGGCTCAGCCCCAAAAGCAGTGGGGTAGGGGAAGTGTGAGGCTGGTGGCCCACAGACATGCCCATGGCTCAGTGTCACTGCCAGGCACCGCTGACCCTCCCGGGCTCCCCCGCCTGAGTGGCACGGGGGTGTTTCAGGAATGGGGGACCTGGGGAGAGCAATGTCCCCAGAGAAGGGGCCCAGGGGAGCCTTGGTGCTGACAGGCACCGGCATTGCTGGCTCCCGTGTGGGGAGATGTCCTTGTCCCCAAATGACCAGAGCACGCACCACCTCTGTTTGGAGTCAGTCCCAGGGATCACAAGGGCTACTGTAAGCCTGGGGAGCGGGCAGGGAAGGGGAGGTGATGGAAACCATCCCTGGAGCGTTTCTCGCCCTGAGCAGTGGGCAGGGATGCTCAGCAGCAGTGGATCACCCCTCCCATCTGCTGGTGAGCGTGGCTGGAGCCCAGCAGCAAGGCAGAGGAGCCCGCAAAGGGAGCTGCGCCGGCACCGCTTGCTCAGCCAGGGCAAGACGTGGCTCCAGCACATGGTCCCCAGCAGTACAAGGTCCCCGTCCTGAGCACTGATGGGGGCATTTGTGCCAGGTCTCTGTCCCAGTTGGAACTGCGCACAACACCTCCCCGGAGAGATGGCATCGGCCAAGGGCAGCTCCCGGGGACAAGGCAGGGACCCTACAGCTTTGCTGAATGCCCAGTAACACCCGGCTGGAGTTAGTGGGGTGTGGGGTGGGGGACAGAGGGCCCCATGCTAATCCACAGCTCTGCATTCACTGATTTGGTGAAGGAAAGGAAAACGCACCTGTTGGAGATTTGCTCTAAAAACGGTTTGTCCTACCTGCAGGTTTTTCCTCCACACATTAACGGCTGCAAACGCCAGCTGCATCTGCTTCCTCCGCGCGTCCTTATGCCTTTTGTAAGCTATTTCTATGAATATTAAAAATATCCCGGCAACAATACCTCCAGCCACCAGCATAAACACACCTGAAATAAGCAGGAAAGTTACAGGGGGCAATGGAAATTGCACCATGACACTTCATTTCCTCTGTATCATGCTCAGCAACAGGAGCATCCACCAACCCAGGGTCCCCCCTGCCCCCTCCCCTCATCCCCCCACAGTCCTGGAGGGGCTGGGGAGGGGAACCCAGAAGAACAGGGCACCCGCGGTGATGGGCAGAGAGGTGATGGGGTGATGGATGGCTGTGCAAGCTCCTGTTGGTCGGGCACAGGGGGCTGTGCTGTGGCGATGCTGGGGACAGGCATGGGGCACTGGCTGCCACACCAAGCACCAGGGCAGACCCCCTCCCCTGTAGCTGGAGGGTCATTTTCACCAGAAACCCAGCTCTGGTGCTCCCATTTGGCCCATCAGGAGGGACAGCCATGCACAGAGCTCTCTGCTGGCTGCAATTCCTCATTTTGGGAGTGGTGTCTTGAGGAGACGAAGCAAAGCGTCCCCTCTCTCAGTACTTCTGCCCTGATCTCTGGTGCCAGCGAGGATGGGGTCCCATTAGACACCCTCATCCTGCATCGCCCCGTTAGCTGATGCTATGCAGCACCGCATCGCTGCAAAGGGAGAGCCCATCTGGGGATACTCACAGTCTTTGAAAAGAGGGACCGAGAACTGCCCTCCCCGGTATTGATCATCCTCCTCCTGCCCCCTGCCCGCTGTCCGGGGACAGCCAGGACACACTCCTTGGGGCTGGGGGCTGCCCCTTGCCACCAGCTCCCTCCTGCAGCAGGGTCCTCACTGGCCTCAGCGGCCGCTCTCACCTCCCCAAAGGAGCTGCTCCCCTTTCTCTGCCTTGGTGACAGATCTGATTTCACTGTGACAGCCGCAGTTTGGCCAGAGCAGAGGGAGCGGGACAAAGCAGGACAGCCCCACAGATAAGAAAGCCACCCCAGGGAAGGATGGGGAAGGGGGGGAGAAGCTTCGCGGAGCTGTTTCAGACACGGTGGGATTGGAGCCCAACACAGCAGCCTCCCAGCGCTAGGAAAGCACAAACCCAGAAGAAGCAGAGCTTTGGCCCGAGAGGAGAGCCCCGGAGAGGAGAATGTCTTGAGCGAAAGCAGGCTACCCAACGAAGAGGAAGAGAGAGGTTTGCAGAACAAACCTGCCATATTTTCAAAGGTGAGCGTTGCTGGGGCATTGCTACGGGAATCACACTCCTGATACCTCACCCAAGTCTTGTCCAAATCCTCCATGAAGCCGTTCTCGTGGGACCTGAAAGCACAAGGAGACAGGACAGAGTGGTCACTGGGGACCAGCAGCTGGGGGACATGCTCTTTGTGCCTCCATGCCCTCCGTCCTAGCCCTCTGCACTTGTCTGCAGCCTACGAACACACCGACCCGCGATGTGTGTGAGCCTGGCTGACCGCGTCTGTGTGCACACGCGTGTGCTTGCACGGCTGTTGTGTGGCGAGTGTCTCCGGTGGGTGTCTGTGGTGGGTGTCCATACTGCATGTGTGTGCCCTGCGCACAACCAGGGCTGCTGTGACCCACCTGCATAGTGCAGCAGGTGCAAGGAGGCATCCACAGCTCCCCGGTGCCACTGCCCCATGGCTGAGAGCTGGCCAAGAAGAGCCATGTGTCAGCTCAGCTCCCAGGGGGAGGGACGGAGCTGATGGGTGTAGGCAGGACTCGGAGAGTGTCCTCAGAGGGAGGCTGCAAGTAGCTGACACAAACACCATCCCCGAGGCCCTCCTGCAACCCCTCACCCTGCCACGGCAGCCCCAGAGCTCGGGCAGTGCTGGACCCTGACCCTGCCTGGTGACCACCAGCTCCATCCTGATCAGGGCAGGAGAATACCTGCCGCGTGGCAGCTCCCTGCTGTGCACAACTCCCCTACAACCCACTATCACAACTTGAGGGGAAACAAGCCATGTGCCCACTGACCCTGTCTCTGCCTGAGCAGCTACTGGGGCTGGAGGTGACATAGAACACATGTCCCACCATGGGTCCCCCTGAACTTCTCTCCTCCTTCTTCCTGGCACATCCCACTGCCTTCCTTGGCCACCTGTAACTTGGCTCCCCGACCTCTCCCAGGAGGACATCAAGGACTTCTGCTGTCTCTCCAGGCTTCTCACTTTGTTGTCCCATATCCCATCTGTCACACTGCCACCCATCCCCATGGCAAGACCACCCCAGAGAACGGGTCCCATGGCTCCCTACGTTACCCTGGATCCTGCCTCTGTCTTCCACATCCTTCCCATCCTCCCTCGCAGGCCTTTCATCTCCACATCTTGGGCAGGACCCTGGTGGCTTCTGACCCTGTCTGTCTGTAAAATCATTATCACATGTCCCCCTCCCTTGACTTGCTGCTTCCCAGCTCCCTGTTACTCCATCGTCACATTCCTCTGCAGCGAGTGTGGCGTTTCTGTACTAATCGAAGTAAAACCCAATTTTTACCCATAATATCAGACTGAGTTGTGGCACCCCATGCTCCAGGCTCATGCTGGTTTAAAAGCCTTAGTTGGACTCAACAGTGGTCCCGACATATCTCTGCCTAACAGGAATAGAGAGTTGAAAGAAAAAACCTTGGAAGATGAAGCCAGCGCAGTGCAATGCTGTCAGCCAGGCTGATACTACAGGGAGAAGCAGAGAAATGGTAGCAGCCCTCCTGCTGCAGCCCGTGTCCTGCTCTCAAGGACCTGGTGCTGGATGGTCCCCAGGATGCTCTCTGCCAGCATTGCCTGTGCTCCTGCTGCTGAGCACGGTTCCTGCTCCCTGCCCTGCTCTGCTCTGCCCTCGCACCAGCCCCGAGCTGCTCCTCCAACCCTCTGAGACAGAGCTGGGGCTGCGGATGCCCACCCTGGTCACTCAGGGACAAGAGTGACATGGTAGCCCCCGAAGCCCATCTCCCTGCAGAGGGTTTGGAGGGTGGGGTGGCTGTGCCCGGCACGAGGCTACTTGCACGCTAACACATGCAGCATTCGGAGCAAGCCCCTTGCCAAGAGACATGTACGGACTTGAGGATGGCCAGGGAGACATTCTGCTTCCATGGGCTGTCCTTGCGCATCCCGATCCCGAAGCCGGAGCGGAAGAAAAGTTCCCCCGTCGTCACTAGGTCACACTTCTGGGAGGCTTCGAACTCCAGCACTGCCGAGTCCCAGATGAAGGCATGGAGCTTGCTGGACACGGAGAGAGGACAGACAGGTAAGGTTGAGCAGCCCAGCTTGTCTGCAGCCACCACGGGAGCAGTGAGAGTGCTCCCAGCCCCAATTTACGCACTCATTAGCATCACCCTCCTGCCAAAAGGCTCTGTCTATGTGCTGCTGGGAGGCAAAAGGCTTGGCAAAACTTTGGAGAAGTGTGAGGGATTTAAATGGGATTTGAAGCCACTCAACCTTGCACAGAAGCAACTGCAGAGGCCAGAAAGGGAGGCCATGGCCAGGGCCAGGTCTCTGAGCATGTCTTTCCCCCGCACACCTTGTGCTCTCCATCCAGAGACCTGGTATGCAGTAGGACTAGGAAGATCCCACCCAGCACCAACTGGGCAGGTCCCATCAAGCCATGCTTTAATTGCAACTCCCTCCAGGATTACATCAGCCCTGCTCGCTCCACCAAACTGCTGTCCCCCAAAACTCTTCCCAGCATGGCCATACAAGATGCTGGTCCCACTCACTTGTCCCTCACTGCCTGGATGGCTTCAGCAGCACTCTCGTAGTTGTGCTTCTCCATGTGCCGGTACATGGTGCTCAGCTCCACCTGCCTTCGGAAGTAGATGTCCACCGAGCTCTGCTTCACCGTGGCATAGATGAATTTATCAGAGGGGTTGCGCAGCTGAAAGGCAAGGATAGGGCTCCTATTTCTTCTCTCCTTCATCAACCAAACTGGCTCACCCTAAAGTTGTTTTTCCTGTTTTCCCAATCCCTCCAGGGACCTATTTCCCAGAGAAGACCCATATCTCCTCAGTAGAGATAAGGATACCATGGGGCAGTAGATGTGCTAGGACCACGGTGGAGGGGCAGGGCGTACTATGGGACAAGGACACTGTGGTTTTGAGGATGCAGGAAGCCTGTGTATGCCATGGGGCTGGCAGTGCTGTGGGCAGAGGTCAAGGGATGCTCTGGGTCAGCGCTGCTGTGGGGTACATTCCTGCATGTCTGGGCTGATAAACTGTGGTTGTGTCCTTGCCAGAGCAGGAAATGGGTTTGAGGCATGTTGATATCTGCTGAGAGTATTGACTGCACCGCAGGGACAATTTCATTAGTTATAACTCATCCATAATGAATTGTTTCCTCTTTGGTTAGTGCAGGCTCTCCAGGAACTGGCAGGCAGTTTGGGTTTCAGCAGCACTGGGTAAAAGTTGTTTCTGGACAAGGTTGTCCTTGCTGATCCCTCCCTGTATCTGTCTGTTCCCATGTAGAGCTACCTGGGGCTTGACCCTCTGGCACAGACACACGGCCGTGTTAAAGCCCTATTCTATGAGCCAGGAGATACCCACTGGAGGCATCTGCTCCTTCTTTGCCCAGAGGTGGACAGGGAAAGGGAAAACAAGTGAGGGGTCATTACCCTGGGGTCATTGATGCCTGTAATTCTCTCCTCAGGCCGGTCTAACACCAGGAAGGCTGCCAGGTTGGCAGTGTATGAAGCCACAATGATCATAGCAAAGCCAGCCCACACCATACCGAGAATACGTGCAGAGAAACTCCGGGGAGCACCTGGAGGGAGAGAGGTAAGATCAGACTGCCACGACAAGGGCTTGACTTGGTCACCAAAGCTATGTCCATCCCCCGCAGGACCAATGGCAGTGAGATGATGTGCCTCATCTATCTGCTTTGCTGACAGCCATGCAAGAAGCTCCTTCATTGCCCAAACCAAGAAAATCCCACAACGCCTTCTAGGGCATGATGCCCTGACCGGATCGATAACCCTGGGCAGGAGGAGCAGCCCGAGAAAGACCTGTTTCCCATCACTGATTGTAAGGGGTGGCAGGATGGTCTGCATGAATTTTGCCATCCCAGCAACACCATATCCCCCATCAGCCCACTCCAGGGAAGGGTCACGGAATGAGGGCTGTACTCATACACCAAATGGTCTCCCAAGGGCATCAGCCTTGCCTCAGAGAGGAGACAGTGAAAGAGGCTTCTCCTCCAGACCAATGTCCTCCCCTGCTCAGGATAGGGCACTGGGCAGAGCAGTGCTGCTGTGTCCTTCAACCCACCTTCTCCGATGCCAGAGTTCAGCAGGACTCCCCAGGAGAACCACATGGCTGAGGAGAGGGTCAGGGCATCTTCCTCCTCCTCCTCACTGTTCACTTTGAACCGGCCAAATGGGCTGGAAAACAAGACAAAGAACCCTTCTCTATCCCTTATCCTGGTTCCCAGGCCTCTGCTGTGCCCTTAGTGTCCTGATGCAGCCCTACATCACTCATCCCTGCAGATGACGCTTGTGGCCTAAACATCTCCTCGCCCCTCATGTCCCACTGCCTTGCATGTTCCCTCTGCAACCCCGTTCATCTCACGCAGATACTGATCCCATTGTACTTCTCTCTGGGCCAGAAAGATCATCTGATCCTGGCCAGCTCAAGCTTCTCCCACTGCAACAGGGAGGGCTCACCATAGATTAACTGCAAGAGCCCCTGGGCACAGTGCTAATGGGGGGGATGGGGTACCTGCCCTTCAGAGGAGCTGCCTTGGGGTCATAGGAAGGGACTAACTCAGGGTGTAGAAGCTGACAGTCCCCTTGGGTTGACACCTGGTCTGATGGGCATGTTCCCACATATCCAGGTGTCAGATACTCCACATATCCATATCTCAGCTTAGCAGCAGCCAGAGAAGCCAGGCACCTCAGCACAGGGCTGGTGGGGCAGACGAAGCCAGTTTAGAATAATAGAATCATAGAGTCATTTAGGTTGGAAGAGACCCTTGGGATCATCGAGTCCAACCATCAATGCTACTCTATAAAGTTCTCCCCTACACCATATCCCCCTACACCACATCTAAACAACTCTTAAACACGTCCAGGGATGGTGACTCAACCACGTCCCTGGGCAGCCTATTCCAGTGTCTGACCACACTTGCTGTGAAAAATTCTTTCCTAATGTTCAGTCTAAACCTCCCCTGTTGGAGCTCGAAGCCATTCCCTCTCATTCTGTCACTAATTGTCTCTGAGAAGAGACCAGCACCAACCTCTCTACAGTGTCCTTTCAGATAGTTGTAGAGAGTGATGATGTCTCCCCTCAGCCTCCTCTTCCTCAAACTAAACAGTCCCAGCTCCTTCAACCGCTCTTCATAGGATTTATTCTCCAGGCCCTCCACCAGCTTCGTTGCCTCCTCTGCACCCACTCCAGCACCTCGATATCTCCCTTGTATTGTGGTGCCCAGAACTGGACAAAATACTCCAGGTGTGGCCTCATACCTGTGCTAACTACAGGGGGACAATCACCTCCCTGCTTCTGCTGGTCACACTAATCCAAGCCAGGATGCCATTGGCTTTCTTGGCCACCTGGGCACACTGCCGGCTCATATTCAGCCGCTTGCCAATTAGAACCCCCAGGTCTTTTTTTGCCAGGCAGCCACACTTCCCCAAGCCTGTAGCGGCGCGTGGGGTTATTGTGGCCCAACTGGCCAACCTGGCACTTGGCCTTGTTGAAGCTCATACCATTAATGTGGGCTCAATGATCCAATCTATCCATGTCTCTCTGTAGAGCTTCCCTACCCTCATGTGAATCAACACTCCTGCTTAATTTGGTGTCATCTGCGAACTTGCTGATGATACACCCCATGTCCTTATCAAGATTGTCAATAAAGATGTTAAACAGAAATGGTCCCAACACTGAGGCCCGAGGCACACCACTTGTGACTGGCCGCCAGCTGGATTTAAATCCATTGAGCACCACTCTTTGGGACCTTCCAGCCAGCCAGGGCTTGATCCAGCGGATCGTATGCTCATCCAGGCTGCGTGCAGCCAGTTTTTCCACAAGAATTCTATGGAGGACAGTATCGAATGCTTTCTGAAAGTCCAGGAATACAATAGCCACAGGCCCAGGTGTACAATATCCAGGTATACAATAGCTCCTACGAGAGCCTCCTGAAGTCCTGCAGGGCTGTGTCTGGGCAAGACACTGTGAGGACACAGGGATCGGTTCCCAGGAGCACCTCCCTGTCCCATTCAGCCCTTGGGTGACCCTAAGCACACTCACCTGAATCGGTCTAGGAGGTACAACATCACTGCCACCACGTGCACCGACAGCCCCACCAGCAGCCACAGCGTGCTCTGGAAAGGCTGCATGAACGAGTCCAAGGTGCTGCGGGGGATTTCCTGGCGGACAGGAGAGAGGTGAACAGCGCTGGCACCCATCATGCCTGCACCCTGTCCTGCTCCGACCTTCTCCTGCTCTGCTAAACAGGAGCGCTCAGGGTGGCCAGGTCAAGGTCCAGCATTAAAACCAGCAACCTGGAGGTTTGCCCACAGCAAAGGCAACTTCCCCAGGGTGGGCAAGAGGCAGCATTGTGGGGAGCTGGGCATGGTGCAGACGTGGCATGCGCCTGCAAGCTGGGGAGCAAGGGACACCTCCCCTGTATATAGAACACCCCATCCCAACCCATACCTTCTTCACAAGGATGGTGAGGCCCTGGTACTTGAAGGGCTTGGAGAACTCAATGTACTGTGCCCGCTCATTGTTGATGGTGAGAGGAGCCACAATCATGTCCGCTTGGCCACTCAGCAGCTCCCCCATCATCCCATTCCACTCCTTCTTGTTGCTGTTGTTAACCTGCCGGAGATCAGTGCAGGATCAACCCACTGCCCTGACCCCTGTCCTCCACCAGCCAGGACCCACACACACATGGAGATGCCCTGCACCAACCTCCCATCCCACCCCTGCTCCGCAGAAGGGCCCGGGGGGGTTTCAACACACAATACAGACAAAGAGATATCACAGGTTGCCCAAACTCACCCGCTCTTGGGTACCAAATTTACCATCAGCCACCAGGTGAACCTCATAGGTGAAGTTCATCACCCCTGCCAGCCGGATGAGCAGGTCGATGCAGAAGCCGTAGCAGCACAGTGCCACGGTGGGGCGGCCTGTGGGCGGGAGAAAACGGGGGGAACAAGTGGAGGCAACCCTTTGGAGGGACCCCATGCAGGATCTATGGCTGTCCCCAGTGATAGCAGCCACCTGCTTGGCTCTGGCTTCGCATGAGATGTAATCATGTTATTCTGCCTTGACCACCCCGTCCCATTGCCTCCATCACCCACAGGTGCGAGGGAGGTACCAGCGTGGGAAGAAGGCAAGAGAGGAGCAAAGGCGTCTCCTCCATTTGCCATGTCCCAGTGAGGTGGTCTGAGAGTTGGTGCTACCAACCCACTGCGGGGGACGGAGGGGACCAAGCGCAACGGGCCAAGGGGATGCCCTTCAGGTGGATTCGGGCAAGCCTGGCATTGTGGAGCAGCTTGCACTCCCCGCCAGGTGCTCTCGCCTAATCCTGAAACAGGCTTTCTGTAATAAAATGGTTCAAAACTGGTGTTGTTAATACCAGTGCAGCAGGTGCTGATGTGCCTCAGGGTTCTCACTTCTGCCTGACATTGGGGCAAAGAGAATTGGAGCATGTCAGGGGATAGAAACATGGAATGCAATGGCCCATAACAGCCGTGGAGACCACTCAGAAGAGAGACAGTGAGAAAGTAACCTGCTGGGGTCAAAAAGCTGTATCCTAGTGCCCAGTTACCAGTGTGGCATTTGGGGGCTGAATGTGCTGTCACCCTTCTGCTCCTCAAATTCTGGGCCTCCTGTGTGAATGAGCACCCTCCCTGGGAACCCATTGATGGGACACCCTGTCATCTGGGTGGGCTGGGGAGGCTGCAGCGCTCACCAACAGACCAAGTTACCTGGGATGGTCTCGTTGGGTCCGGTGCAAAAGACCTTTTTCACAGGATCTCCATTGATGGTGAATTCCTCCCTGCATGTGCCATCTGCTTGTGTGGGCTTCACGTACACAAAGGGCTCTTGGTGGATCGTCACAATCTGTGAGGTGAAGAACAAACACCCACTTGTCTCAGTTCCCTTTAAAGCGACATTCCCCTGGATGGGGAGCTGGGCTGCCCTCTCCACGCAAACATGGCCAAAATGTCATGGTGTCTTCCTCAGCTGCCATCTCAGCACACAAGGCTGCTCAGCCCAGCAGCAGGACCTTGGCATGGGGAACATTTGCTTTCCCTGCACCCAATATGAAGAACAGGTGTATCAGCATCCTCCTTTTTGTGGTCCTTTCACCTCAGCCTCAAAGCTTTTCACACCCCTCTCCCTAACAGCCAGCTGATGCGAGCCACCACAGAGCCAGGACTAGTACCCTGAATGATGCCCTAGACACTGTCACACTGCCCCAAGCTAATGCACATCTTTCAGTCCTGTCCTGGACCTTTTCAGTAAAGCATCATCTGGTTGCATCTGCCCCACCTCTGCAGGAATAAACTGGTGGGAATGTGTGATGCCCCTTGCCCAGACAGTAGGACAAATGAACAGTCAATACTGGTAAGACCAACATGCCCAGGATCCAGACAGTAAAGTGGCTTCTGGGGTACTCTTAATGGGAAGGCATGAGAAGCAAGGCAAGAGTGGAGGGAGCTTCTCCCAGTGTCACCTCCAACTTCTGGCCATCAGCTCTTCAGGGAGCTCCTGAGCCCACCAGCCCACCCAGCCTCCATTGCCTTGTTTAATCTCCCTTTGAACTGTTTCCCTCTGGCCCCTGCACTGCCCAGCAGCAACAGGCTCCAGAACTGACCTGTGCCAAAGGAGCCCATCCTTGTGTTTCCTGCAAAAATGTGTTGGGTGTCCTCTGGCTCCCGAGCCACAAGGAATGGTGAACACCTTCCCCCTCCACCCCTTCTTTGTTGTTCTCTCTCATATCCCCTTTCTGGCTGTCTCTTTCCAAACCAAGGGGTGCCACCCTATCTAGTTTGTTGCCAGCTGGAAGCTGTGCTCTAGCTCTGAACACCCTCCACTATCTTCTCTAAGTTGTTCTACTATGGCCTCAGGGAGATCCAGGTGCCCTAGTTTTGCAAATACTGCTGACAGCTGCAGAACTAGTGGTGGAAGTGGGAGGTGGATAAAGTCACAGCTCCGCATGCAGAGAATGAAGACGCTGACAATTGTTGTTACCTTCAATTTGGTTGACATCTGGTAGCCTTGAGGTTTCTCGGTTTCCCCTCCTGGCCAGATAATCTTCCGGTCATTGGTCAAGACCTATAATCAATCCCAGAGGAAAGAGATAGACGTGAGGCCATAGGTAAACACCCCAGCACACCCATCCCTTCTACCCAAGCTGTCCAGCCTGTACATACGTGGCTGCCGTTGTAAATCCCAACTTGGACCAGTTTCCGATTCTGCAGGTTCATGATGCTGTAGTTGGCAAACTTCCTGTCCCCATCCTCATTGAATTCCACTCGGCCAGTGACACCCTCCGAGTACTTGGAGGACATCAACACCCTGTGGAGAGAAACACAGCGAGGCCATCGTAGAAAACCTGCTGTGGCCATTGGGACATCTAAGAAGGGGCCAGAAAAGCAAATGCTTTCTTTCAGTTGCCTGCCGTGTCTGATATGCCCATTACACTATAGAAGTCCAGGCAGGCTACCTACAACCTGCTCATAGCCCTGTGGTCATCTGCTCCTGATGGATGAAGTCAGTCTGGGGACTCCCATTGCCTGAAGGCCTGAATGTCGTACTACCATGTCTGTTGTCATTAACCCCTGTTTTCCACCAGATCAATCCATTTCCCTTAAGGAATGATCTGTCCCCCAGCACCCAAAGACAGCTTTCTCTGGGCGTCCCTTGAGAGCTAGTGCTCCTGGTGTTTCTGTCTGGCACCAGCCCATCACAGCCTGTGTAATGCCCCAGGCAGATACATACACCACCAAGGGCACAACCAGCCCCCCAAGCCCTGTAAAGATGATAGTGGAAAGACGGAAGTGTTGCCTGAGCAGAGCACCATAGAGAACAGCTTCAAATAGCACAGGCCAAAAAACTTTCACTGCAGAGGATGCTGGAAATCTTTCTAAAACAAGCTTCAGGCTTTGCAGGTCCCATGCTCAGCAGAACCCAGGTCTACAGTAAAGCCACCCCACAAACACCGCGATCAGCTCCTGGCACAGGAACCCGCTGCTGAAAGCAACACCCTGGTGCCAGGCTGCACCCTGCGGGGAGCCGTGCTGCAAAGGGAATCGCTGCTTTACTGAAACCCAGCCTGCAGAGAGGCTCTTGTGGCTCCAGCCTCTGCAAGGATCCAGCACAAACACCCATGCAGCCCAAGGACGGGGTTCTGGGGAACACATGCACCATCTACCCATCACAATGCCCACGGCAGCGAGATCCAACACACGCATGCTCTGGTCTGCTGAGATCCCACTACCCAAGACCACAACAGCAGTATTTGCTACAGCAGAGCAACCTGTCCCATGCACGGGGATCTCTTGCCCACAAGTCCCGCTTACAGCATGCCACAGCTCTAAAACATTCATCAAGAAACGTGTCCACAGCACTGAGCTCCGATTTGACAAAAGCATCCTCTTACACTGATTTGGAAGAAAAACCCCTTTATTCCCTCTTCCACCCACAGAATTAAGATCCAGGCTGGAAGAGGTCACTTCTTCGTGGCTCCTAGATCTCTTCCTCCTAAAGTCGTTCCCTGCCCACACTGATCCCAGCTGCCCAAGCATTGCTCAGGAGAGCATGGATTGGCACGGACAGAATTGGTACCAGGCACCAGGATGATGCCTAAACAGCTTGGCCAAACTGGGGGCCAGTGCCTGAGCCCATGTCCTGGCTCCTTTTCTAGGAGATAGGAGAGGTGTAACCCTCACGTCCAAATCATGCGGGAGAGTCCAAGCAGTCCTGTGCCACATGTCACAAAGCTTTAGTGATGGCTACTCTGGACACGGCTCCCATGCTGCCCTTTTCCACATGCTCCCACCTTTTTCAGCTCCCCCAGCAGGTGCTCTGCTCCCTCCAGCAGGACCGTTCCCCAAATACCTCTTGAAAAGGGGTCCCGTCTTCCAGATGTTGGTGTTGCCCACGCAGCCCCGTGGCGGGTCTGTGATATTCTCCTTCTCAAACAAGTCGTGCACAGCCTGGGCCACCACCGCGACAGCATCGCTGATGTGGGCTGACTCGTTCTTCCCGTTGATGAGCTGGAGACCAATCACTCCTGCCGCGAGCAGAGAGGAGGGGGCAGATCAGCAGGGCACACTGGTTCTTCTGGCCTTACTCCCACCCACAGGGCTCGGGGGCCGGTAAGGACATGGTTATGGGGTTGAGGACCACTCAGGTGCTGCTGGGGAGTGGTCTGGGCTTCAGGAAGGTGCAGGCAGAGCAAGTGTCCGCAGTGGCGCTGGGCTGGCACTGTCCTGGTCCTGCCCGCTGGATGGGGACTGGGGACAGCTACGCTGGCTGCTGACACCCAGTGCTCCATCCCCATCCTTTTTCCAAGCCTTTCCCCAAGTTGATGGCGAGCTGGATTTGGGGATGGCAGCCTGGCCAAGGCTGCTGCCTCTCTGTGCGGGCAAAGAGAGCGGAGAGCAAAGCGTGGGACCCTCCACTCGCTCGGGACCAGCACGGCATGGCGTTCCCCCAGCCCAAGGGGTCCCTGGGAGGTCAGGTGCCCCTCGTCCCAGCTCCGAGCAGGCTCCTCCAAGCCCGGCCAACAGAGGGACGGGCACGTCCGGCAGGTGCCTACCATCAGGGGCGTAACGCAGGGCATTGCCCGATATCTCCCGTTCCCCCACCAGCCACACGTAGCCGGAGCCCGTCATATTGAGCATGGCTGCTGCTCTGTACACCGTGGCCGCATCATCCTCACTGCAACGAGAAGAAGGGAACGGCAATGTGGCTCCAGGTGACGGAGAGCCCCTTTTGTCCCGTATAAGATCCCAAGGTGGGTGGCAGCAGCAGGGAAAACACATCCCCAGGCAGGCCTCCCCTGGTAACTGGGCAACGGACAATTCCTTGATATAACGGGACCCTTTCTCACAGCTTCACCTTGTCCCACAGCACCCAGCACTGCTGAGCATCTGCAAATCAGGCCCATTCCTCGTTGCCCACAGCCATATTGTGTGGGGGGCTATAAGAGTCCCCTCTTCACAGGGGTATCAGGACACACAACCAGTAACTATTGCTGCTTCTGCACCTGCTAACGCTTGACAGACATCTCAACCAGGATCACTGTTGAAAGCACAGCCACACATCCACAGCCTGCCTGGGACGTGGGGCTTCATGTGGGTTTTCTCCACGCTCCCTGAAAGGACAACATGCCCCGACTCCGCATGGGCTCTGGTGCTGGGCAGCGGTGCAAAGGGGAGAGCGAGGGGATCAGAGCAGGGAGGGAAAGGAGGGCTCTACCTTACCTGGCAGAGAGGATGATGACACGAGCCTCCAGTTCCTTAGCCTCCAGCAGCAGCGACGTCACATTTTTGGTCCCGGGGTCAAACTGAAGCACCTTCTCAGCCTGTGATTAGTGTGAGCAAAGCTGGTTAGATCGGGAGCCCCAGGACTGCTTGTGAGAGCCATGCTATCTAGAAAAGGGTCAAGAGAATTCATTAAACTGCACAAAAGTCTGCCAAATAAGGTTGGTTATAGCTACTTTTTTCTTTTTTTTTTCTTTTCTTTTCTTTCTTTTCTTTCTTTCCTTCCTTCCTTTCTCTTTTATAGTTTTGGCTTTTTGGTTTTTGGTTTCTTTTTTTTTTTTTTTTGCACTGTGCATGCAAACTGAAGTCAATCAAGACCCAAAAAGAGGCGTGCATTGTACAGGAAAGAGAAAAAGGCTTTGAAATGCAATTGAAAACTCAAACGAGTGTTGTTTTTCAAAAACATGGGAAATGAAAAAAAAACATATTGCACAGGGTTAACCTTTGGGAGTAAAAGTGAGCAACTTACACCAAGGAACCGTTTCCTTTGGGGGAAAAGGGGGTTGGTTCAACTTTTCAAAAAAAAAAAACAACAAAAAAAAAACTTGCAAGTTAATTACTGGTTCACATGCATGTTTCAAAAAGAAATCCTTCCAGGGTCAGCTGGCTACGTTTCCATTCTCAAGTCCAAACCAAACTATCTCAACATAAAAACGTGCTACCAAGAAACATAGTCATGGATCTTTTTTCTTTCTTTTCTTTTCTTTTTTTTTTTCTCTTTCTCTCTCTTTTTTTTTTTCTTTTTTATTTTTCTGGTGGCTGTGGCTATTTTTCATTTGCTAGTTAGGTTGGTGGGCGGCGTGCATTTCCATGCATATATACCTTGGGTCCTCGCTTGTTGTCATAGGAAAGTTGGTCGAGGTTTTCATAGTTCCTTTTTTTACTCTGATGAATAATGTGCACAGAGAAAATATGTAGACACAGAAGAATATTATAAACAGTTGAAAATGACGTGTAGTAAAGCAATCCAACATCCACCTCCTCCTCCACTGTTTGCTAAAGGGTCTCTATAACGCTGGAGCTCGCAAAAACCACTATCAGGAGAGAGTGCCTCAGCTCTCACGGGAGCGTCAGGGTGCAAAGCCGTATCAGTTAGAGCAAGCCTGAGTGTCACAGCTGGTGCGATGCAGTTGCATTTCCCTTGCGGGACTGGGGAATTCTTCAGCAAGAGACTTTTATCTTAAACTCAGAAACAATCTACCCGTCTCTAAGGGCCTAAGTGGTGGGGCTTCCATGGAATTACTGTGGAAGTAAAGGACAAAATGTTGTGTATGGAAAGAGCTGGATAAACGCAAACTGTTACAGTTAAAAGTATCAGCATTACTCCCGTCACTATCATCATTACAATCCTGTTCACCCTAAGAGCGCTCACAGCAAGTGAGGTGCCTCAGCTGAACCTCTCTCCTCCTGCAAGGAGGGAGCATTTCTTTGGAGCTCTGTTGCCATCCAAAAGAGAAAGAAAAATCTCGCTACGTCCCATGTTGGCTCAAAGCGTGGCGACATGAAGCAATGGCGATCATGGGATGACATTGCAGCTTTTACCTGGTGCCTGGGGAGGGCTCTGTCACACACGGGTGGCCCTGGGAGATGCAGTTGCCGGAGACCACGGTGCCTGAAAGTTAACCCTACCCATGGGTAGTGTTCACATGGTTCACTGCTTGGTGGTTTCCACGCTGCTGGCTGGAGCATCACAACCAGGGCTCAGCATGGACTGAACCCGCAGGTAACAGGAGCAGAGACCCTGCTCCTCACCTTGTCTCCTGCCTGAGCCACTTCTGCTGCTCGGCCCCAAAGGAACCAGTGGCAACAAAACTACTGGAGGTATCCTCCCCTCCAGGGACCGTGCTGATGGCCTCTGGTCTCAGAAGCCTTGACCCTGCAGGAGTGTGCACAGAGCCCCTGTGGTCATGCCAATAACATCGACCTGACAGTGCCTGCAGGATAGTGCTCAGCAGGTTTTGGTGGCACATAATCTGACCTCTTCTTCTTGCCTCATCCCACACCAGCTGGGCATCCCTGATCTCTGTGTATGGGGTACGGGGCACGGCTCTATTCTGAGCTCCATTTTTCAGCATCTTATGGCAATGGCATCTAATCCCTGCCAGGAACCCAACAATTTGCACCCCCATAATACCAGGGTTGATGTTCCCAGACAGGGTGTTCCTTAGGCAGGCAGGTTTTATGTCTGCATCTTGCTTCCCAAACTAAACAGCTTGCCTCTTCCTGAGCACTCAGACAAGTCTTTGGCGGGACATTTTGCCAAGGTCTCCTTTCCATGCAGCTGTGTGATATTTCTTCTATTCTCCTTGGACACAGTCTGATAGGTTTTTCATTATTCAAAGAAGTTGGGTCCTTGCAAGGAAAATTATCTGATGAGGCAAAATATGCTTGGAGCCCTGGTCTGCCTTCCGACAACGTCCACGGTGAGAATTTCTGCAATGGCTTCTTCGAGTCTGCTCAGATCACAGTGAGACCTGGAGCAACAATTGCCTCAGAGGAGAGCAGAGCCGGCAGCAGTAGGACAGTATGAATGTTCTCCAATGAAGAGACATTGGCCACTTTTCCTCAGGCACCATCAATTTAGCTGGAAACATGGTTATCTCTCTTGCAGCCTCCGGCCGCAAATCACCTCAGGTGCCTGGGACGTGCTGTTGCCTCAACCCAAGCTGGTCAGCAAAGGGAAGCAGAGTCTTGTTCGCAGGCAAAGCTGGACCTGATCACCTCTGTCTCCCCCTGTCCCCATCTCTATTGCCAGAACTAGATGACCAATGTCTCCTCTCTTCCCATTTTTTCTGTGTGGTCCTGCAGCACTTCCCTGCTCCTCAGCCCACCCAGAGACCTACAAATTCAAAATTAACTTTCCAGCATGTTCTCCAGCATTCACTCAAAGAATAACCACTTTCATGAACGCCAGTGTCCCAAAGGAAGGGAGTCAGCACACCAGGGACCTGCCACATCTGATTTGGACAAACCCTGATTTTCACAGCCTCTGGCATTTCGCCCTGGACACGAGCAGCATTGGTGCAATGGTGGTCCAGCCCAAGTGAATGAGAAAAGCTGTACTGGGATGAAGCTGTAGCTCCAGGCTGAGAGTTACCGTAGACAGACCTAAGACAAGGGAAGAATGTGGGGTGAACCAGGGCTGGCCAGCTGAGTGCTGGGCTCCCAACTCCTGCTTGAAGAGCGGATCCGCACAGTGGTGTCTGAGTGACACCCTGTACTGGAATAGACCCTGGGGGACAAGCCATGCTCAGATCCAAGAGCTCAGGGGGACAGCTGAGCCTCTGACCCAGCCCCGGGTCCACAGGGTGCTGTGATCCAAGCTTTGAAGAGGACAAGAGCAGGTCTCCTGCCTGATCTCTCCCCATGGCCCAGGCCGACCTTGAGGAGGTTGGGGAGGGGTCCAGGGTACCACTTCACAACATGAGGGAAGTCAGCACAACAGTGATTAGAAGAGCAATTAGCAGAAGGGAATGAGGAAAGGGAGAAAACACTGATGGGAGTTATCTACCTCCAGACCAGTTTGACTAGAGCAAGCTTCTCAAGGACAAAGAAATAAGATGCTGTGGCACATCACAAAGGGAAGATGAGGTGACCGACCCTTACAGAGCACAGCCAGGGCATTTGCAGGAGCCCAGTGGCTATCAGAAGACACCAAGACATGTTGTAGGTGCAGTGAAAACAAGGGGCAGGTCTGAGGACAGACCCTCCCTCTCCTGTCTTTCAAACACCAGATCTCAAAGGCTTTCCTTTAGGATGAGCAGGCTGAAGAAGAAATACACCCTGTGCCTGGGACCATTGCACAGAGTGAGCAGGGAGTGGAGGCATGAGAGTGAGCAGCAAAAGGGGATGCACAGGAGCTGCAGGAGAACAGAAAGTGAAAATGATGCAAGGAAAGGAACGGTAGGTTGACAGTGGGGGCAACCTTCCACATCTCTCCCTGGGTGAGGAACGCTGTGCTGGGAAGAGGCTTTGGAGAGAAACGCTGTCCTGCTGTCACCCAGCAGGAAGCTGCCTTTGGAGGCAGGAGGATGCCACCATGTTTGGTGGCACACTAGTGTCTCATGGTGGCCCAGGATGCAGCAAGGATGAAACTTCTTGGAAACCGCCAAAACCAAAAGCCTGTTGGTCGGTGTGGCTTGTGCCACTCTGCACCCTTGCACCAGATGTTCCTCCAGTGCCTTGGCGAGAGGTGACGAAGAGCAGTGGCAGGCTACTCTCACTGGGCTTAGCCACCAACTCCAAGAAACAAGAATTGTCTATCTCCACATTTCCTCAACAGCCAACTGCCAAATGTCCAGTGGCTGCTGGTGGAGCTGGAGAATAGCAGAGTGGGGTCCATGCCTGTGACCCAGGAGGGAGCAGCCAGGAATGGGTCCCTACCCCAATGCTGGTGGAGACTTGGAGATGGGCTTGGACTCTACCCACCTGATGTGGGTTTCACTCTGCCCCGGGCAAGAGGATGTGCTGGGACTTCACCCCGTTGGGCAGGAGGTAGTTCCTTGCCTTCCAGACAGGCACCTGGCTTTGAACCGCTGCAGCCCCATGCTCTTCCCTGTGTGGCTTGAATGCTTGCTTGGTCCTTGTTACTCAACCGCAGCAGGTCTACAGTAGTCCTTCTGAATTTCTAGCAGGCTCGGGGACCTCCCCTGCCTCCCCCCCTGCTCCCCCGCGGGGCCCTGGCAGCGGGTGCCGTGCACCACCTCAATAACGCTGCTCCCGCCTGCGCAACCGCCCTCTCGGAGCAGCACGGGGTGGCAGGACAAGCAGCGCTTGCGTGTGCTTCGATGGATATGGGAAGGGGGCATCACATCAGCCTCAGAGCGGACAGCTCTATGGAGAGGGCGTGTTAACCCCCACGGGCTGCCCTTGCCCTAAGGCCAGCTCTGCTTAGCCAATTCAGAAGCTGCTTTTCGGGGTCTTTTTTTGGCCCTGCTGGGGCTGCCTGGTCCCTGGGTGGCTGTAATGGGGCAGGAGCTTCCCTAAGCTGAGCGACTGGTCCTCTCCTTAGGTGGGAATCTTGGGCGAGGCATTTGCAGAGCTCCAGGTTATCCTTCCCTTCATTTTGTAGTCGATTTACATGTAGGAGATTTTGACCATGGCAAAGCAAGTGAAATGAATAAAGTACAAAGTTCTGTCAGGTACTAGTCAGACACTGTTGATGCTTTAAGCATGTTAGCCATGTTACAATGGAAAGAAAAGGTGTTTTACATACAGAAATCTACATACATACAACAGCCCAAGACTTCTAGTTTTGTTGTTGTTGCTTAAACAAAGTTACAAGACAATGTTCAGGAACTGACCTTGGACTCTTTCTCCTCCAAGAGGGTCTCCAGCTTCTTTTGTGCAGCACGACCTTCATGGTCGTCGCTGACTATCAGAATGACGTGATTCCAGTTGAAGACTCTCATCATCTCAAACCAGACGTTGGCCTGGTGAGAGTATGGTGGGACCGTGCGCAAGAAGGAGAGGTGGATGCTCTGCAAGGAAGAACAAGAGCTCAACATAGACTGGTCGGGTTGTTGGACAGGGTCTGTCTTGGGGACCGGGAGGGTTTGCGGGGACAGGACTGGGATTACAAAGCCAAAGAGTCAGAGCAGCAATTTCTGGCAGACCTCTGGGTTGCACACCTTGATGCCTCTGGGACCTGCGCTCCTGTTTTCTGGCTGAGAAGCAAACTCTGGCTATGGCTCTGTACCTCTCTGTGGTTAAGGCAGTGCACGGCAAAGAGGCTTTTTTTGCTTTGTGGTCTGTAAATGCACGGTGAAGCCAGTCCAGCATCGAACTGTCAGCAACGTTCAGTGCAAATATAGCCTTTCCTCTTGGCTTTTTGAAAATATTACTAAGCAATGGACATCAAAAAGAAAACTAATTCCCTTCGGAGAGCGACAAGGAGCAGTTGCAAGTACCCGCAGGTATATATTAGTTATTTGTCATGGGACAAGTTCAGAAAAGCAGTTTTATAACATGCTATTTGGCTGTTTCTAGGTCAGGCTGTTCTGCAGCAGCCCGCAGGAGGAGGCAGCCCTGGATTCATGCCCCAGCTAACCTATCTGATTTAGTTAAAGACATCATTATTGTTGGATGATTGAGCAATAGCAATTCCAGCCTAATTAAGTACAGCCCTCTTTGGGGAGCAGTTGGACCAAAAGCTGTAGCTGACAGAGAGGTTTCAAAAAAATGCAGCTTTTCTAAAAGGCCCTGGAGTCAAACATTGGAAAATGAAAGTGTTTGTGCTCAGCATTGACGCTACTTGACAAACCAGCTACATGCTGCAGAGAAGCAGATATCTGAGCAGGAGAGGACAAAAAGGAAAGCCCCATTCTATTTCTTTTTTTAAGGCTGAGATGGTCCCCTAGATAAACAGGACTGCTCGTCCAGAGACCAGACCCAGGACGGGTCAGAAAAGTCCAGAGTGGGCCAAAATAACTCATGCTGGAAGGGAAAAGGCATCATGAACACACATAGGACGAAGAGGCAGACCAGAACATGCTTTTTCCTCACACTCAACGCACTGTTAAAGTCAGACCAAACCATGAAATATATAGAAAATAGTGTAAATCCTGTGCCATGGTCAGTTCTCTCTGTGGTGGGACAGCAGGTCCATTCTGCTCCTCCGGCCCAGACACAGAAATGACAGAAACAGCAGCAAAAATAACAAAGTACTGAAAAGATTTCCTAATTACGGAAGACCGAGAGGAACTGCAGATGTTTATTCGAAGGAGGAAATGAACCAGGAGAGCAGTAACAAGCATCTCAAAGCTGCAGTTCTGTATGATGGATAAAAACATTCCCAATTACATGGAGAGCAGGGGAAACGCAGCTCACCCCACCAGCCCAGCACTAATCAACAGGATGGGGAAGGAACCCCTTAAGAACAAACAATGGAATGACAACTATGGTCTCCACACCAACTCGGTCCTCAAGCACTCTGTGGAGTCAGCAGGGATGCCCAGGACCTTCCAGGGTCAGCTCCACAGCTCGGGCCAGGGGCACAGAGGATGAATCTAAGCATTTTTAACTTCTAATCCCTCAGCATTTTTAATTGCTTTAAGGAAATCCATGGAAATGGAAAGTGGAAATGGGAGGCAAAAATCAGAAGAGAAACGAAAAAAGAACAGAATAGCTAATAGTAAAAAAAAAAAATCAGATAAATACAGGCTGAAAAAAAGTTAAATATCTAACTTAAAATTATTTTACTCCCTTTTTGAAATGAAAAAATATATGAAATTTCATTATATTGCATCAAATTATTTTCTAGTTTCCCAGCTAGCAAAAATGCTATTTAAACTGATCATTTAAATGATCTTAAACGGCTTTCTTTAATGTTGTAAATACATATCAGTAGGTTCAATAAACAAATTTTACTGCAAAGTTGTTGGACAACAACGTGGTTTAACAGTTCAGGCACATTTGGTTTCTGAGGTGGTGTCAAAAGGCTCGTGGGCTTTCTATGATGGTATTTCATCTCTCAGATTACAGAACTGCAGTTTTTAAATTGGATAATGGTGAATAACTGACAGCAAACGCTGAGTCTAGATCTCAGGGTGAGATCTCACTCACATTCTGAGCTCAGCCTTTTTAGCCCCTGGGACCCGTCTCAGCGGGGCCCAAGGATTGGCAGAAAAATGGAAGTAGAGTCTCCCAAAGGTTAACAAGTCCAACTTGTGATGCACAGAGGCAGCCAGGAATGAGGTTTCTTTTGCCATGGCATGTCCCTGGCAAAGGCCTCTGAATTCAGCAGAGTTGTCCTTGCCGTGGGCACACGGGGCTGTCCTGCAAACTATGTGGATGCAATGATTTTTGAGCATAGCAAGACCTTTTTTCGGTGAATAACTATTATAAAGATCTGATTATTTTTTTTAAGACAGCCTCTGAGAGAAAACCACCCCTCATTTCAGCTGCACTGCTTGTCACACCACCCCTGAAGTACTGCTACGAGTGCTTGAGCTCTGAGTTGCCCTGGGTCACAACCCGCTCCCCTCAGATCAGGCACGCAGCAAAAATGCTGCTAATTACAAATGAACAGTTTGCCCATCAGGATTCACATCAGTTTCTCTCCTCTGAGGGTGCCTGCTGCCCGCCGGGAGGGCTGGGGTGTGAGCGTGGGAATCGCTGACGGCAGCCCCAAGAGAGGAGCAGTGTCCTGCAATGTCCTCCTAACGCCGCCCAAGCCTCAGCCCTCTGCTTCCTTGCCCACTTCCATTTCTGCAGTAAGTCAGGGAACACAGGTTGGGATGGAATCCGGGATTCGAAGTAGATTTGGCTCAGCAGAAAAGCCACGGGGCTGGAGCCCAAAGGCGCTGGGAGCACGTGTGGTGAGGAGGCTGTGGACGCGTGCTGGTTCTGGACCCTTAGGAACTGCAAATTATTAGTGGTACTGACTTTGTTGATGTGAGCAGGTGTGAAAAGGAGATGAATTTAAATAGATGTTTGAGTAGATGTGAGTTTGCATGTGTGCATGTGTGCAATCAAGGACTTCATGGACAAATAAAAATGAGCACATATGTGTGTGTTTGGGTACCCACCCAGGGACCGTGTTTGGGTGTTTCAGCAGCTGTGCACTGAGCCTGCACGTGCACATGTGGGTGCCTGTCCATGGCAGTTTGCACACAGGGGACATGCACATGTACAGGCATGGCTGTGGGGACACCAGGGACGGCACGACCATGTACAGGTCCATAAGTGAAAAGATTGCTGTCTTCTTTACCTCTGTCTACCAAAGGGCTCATCACAGCTCACATTGCATGGCTGATAATTTTTCCTATAGGCTTGAGGAAACAATGTGCTTTTTTTTTTTTCTCATTACCTATGGAAATCATCTGGTTAGACCCCCTTTTAGCAATGCACCCCAAAACTGAGTGGTCTGGGCAGTTTCAAGGAGATTGACAGAGATCCCAATCAATAAAGTGCCTGATAATTCAGCAAAAATTACCGTCTGGGTATAAAAAAAAAGCCTTGGCCATCGTCTCTGTGGAAGAAGCCCAGGCTGCTCTGCGCCCTGCTCTGTTCATCCTGCCCATGTCTCGCTGAGCCCCAACAGACAGCAGCCTGCCCACCGCCCTTCTGATAGCAGTGGACGTGGGAGGGAGCTGAGATAACTCTGCAACAGCTTAGACATGTGCTGGGAGGGATTTCAGTGGGGGCAGACGTATGGGGAGCTCAGGCACAAAGGCATCATCTGCCTTCCCCTGCAGTGCATGGAGGAAAGGACAGCCTGGAGAAGAGAAGGCTACAGGGAGACCCTAGAGCCCCTTCCAGTCCCTCAAGGGGCTCCAGAAAAGCTGGGGAGGGACCCTTCATCAGGGATGGGAGCCATAGGATGAAGGGTAATGGTTTTAAACTGGAAGAGGAGAGATTTAGATTAGATCTGGGGAAGAAATACTTTGCTGTGAGGGTGATGAGAGCCTGGCCCAGGTTGCCCAGAGAAGCTGTGCCTGCCCCATCCCTGGAGGGGTTCAAGGCCAGGTTGGAGTGGGCTTAGAGCAACCTGGTCTGGTGGGAGGTGCCCCTGCCCATGAACAGAGGAGTTGGAATGAGATGATCTTTAAGATCCCTTCCAACTCTGACCATCCTACGGCCCTGAATTGTTATGCTCTGAGGAGTGGCCCAGCAGGGTGGTGGGGCTGCTCTGTCGTCCTCCCAACTTGAAGCCTGAGAGCCTGTGAAGAGCTCTCATCCGCTGGGATGAGTGGGTCCCATCACTGCCATCAGCAGGGGCTTCAGCACACAGAGTACCCCATCTGCTCTGCAGGATCCCCCTGCTGATGGCTGTGCTGCTCGGTGGTGGCTCCAAAACACATTCCTGGGGCAAACGTCTCTACATTACATTAGCCAGCCTCTCCAGTCGCTTCTGGCAGGTGCCAGTGAAGAAAAACTGACCCTGAACTCAGCTGAGGAGAATCATTTTCCCCTCACTTCCAGTGGAGTGTCCTGCACTAACACCATTCCTGCTGAGCATTGGTTGCCAGTGAGATCGGTAACAAATTAAAATATCCCTCTCAGGGATTTATCCTTCTTGGGATATCCCCCCCCAGGAGGGCATGGAGTAATTATACTGAAATGAGGAACCAGATTGAAAAGCCATCCCCACGTCCAGGCTGGAGAGAGAAAGAAAAAAAAAGAGACTTCATTTCAAGTACCAAGACCAGGCACTGGCCATTGAAATGGCTCTTTGGAATGCAGGATGATTAAACACCATTTCCCACCTCTTTCACCAGCAGAGGTAGGTCTCAGCCACCCCTGACCCTGCACTGCCCCTCTGATGGGGGGATGGTGTGGGGCTCAGCACCTCGGGGCACCCAGCAAGTCCCTTCATCCCCGTCACGTAGGTCTGGTCCCACGCGGTGGTGACAAACAGCACCAGATCATCTCGCCACCAGATTTGCTCTCACGCTCTCAGCGACATTTCATGTTTCTGATATTGTCAAGACATCAACATCATCTCATCTTTTCGGCTGAATTGCAAAGGAGATATAAACTCCCTCAGTGACACATGGGGAACAGAAGCAGGAAAGCAATAGTCCAGCCTGTCCGTTCAGGGAGCTCAGCATGAGAAGGTCAGATCGTGATTTTTCCGATGCTCAGTCCATGAGGAGTCCATGAAGGGCTCTCCATAGTGATGGACACCACGGCCATCGGTACCGCTCTGTCGCCTTTCCTCTCCTCTCCTCTCTTCTCCAATTCCCTGCTCACCTCACACAGAGGTGACCAGGATTTCGGAGACCCCCCCTCACTGTGATGAATGATGTGAAGACCTTTGTGAAGAAACAGGTCATCATTTCATAAGAGGTACCTACGTGGAGGCCAAACAAAGGCTGCCAAGGCAGAGCACTCAGCTTGACTGCTCCCATACCATTTCTAGAACAAATAGCTCTTTGAATACTGGGAGCAATAAAACTTTGCTTCCCTTGGGTATCTTTGTTGAAAGACTGGCTACAGCTCGCAGACCGTAGCTGGAGATGCTTCGAGAGCATCAAAATGTACTGGGCAAACCTGTCTGAGCTGAGGCCCCCGCCTTTCCTCTCCCTGGTAGCTTAGCCTTGGGAAGACCATAATTAACTCTAAGACTTCAACCCCCTGTGAAATTTAGCTAAAATTGGCTGATGCCTTCAAAACCAATCAGGGGTACACACACAAAGTGATCTCACAGGACTGTTTCCATAGAAACTAAGCTGAAAGATATAATTTGTGAATTTAAAAGAAAAAAAAAAAAAGACAAAAAAACCCAGCAAGCTCATCAGTGGAAGCCAAAAAGGGAACCAGCTGAATGTCCCTGTGTTGCATCAGCCCGTCCTGCTGTGTGCAGAGTCGTGCACAGTCCCATCCCACCCCTTCGCTCTCCTTCGATCTGCTGTCCTTCACTCCCCTCCCACCTTTGCTGTCCCCCCCGCCTCCTGCCAGTCCACTGTGCAAAGTCCTTGCTCCTCTACCCACCCAGTCCCTGCCTTTGCCCCATCCCCTGCCTGCAAATACCCTCTCTGCAGAGATTTCAAGGCCCCGGAGCCACTGGCTGCTTTGTGGGAAGGAGGTTCAGTGAGAGACCAGGCAGGTGAGACACACAGCGTGGTCACACTGATGACTCTCTGCCAGGAGAGAGCACCCCGCAGCCCTACAACTGCCCAGCTCCCCAAGATATTCAGTGGGGAGCATCTCCCTGACACTGCAGTGGGTTGCCACTGCTTCCGTTGGTCACTTCTCCGGCTCTGAAGTGATCCAGACGGTTTTTACAAGCCAGTTTTGCAGAAAACGTGTTTCAAATAGGAAAAAATAATATATGGCTGAAGCAGAGTCTGCCAGGGAAACTCCATCCCCTCAGGGTGAACACGCATATTCAGCACAAGGTCATGCTGTGGAAAAGGTGGCCAATTTGCCTCAGTGAGCATGCCTCTGCTGAGATGAAGCTGGACTGATGGCGTGCAGGGTCCCCTCTCCCCACTGTCACGTGCAGTGTGACAAGGACCCTCTCGGTGACATGGCTGACCAGACGTATCTCCTCCCCACGGCAGCACAAACCAAATTCTTACTCACATTCCCTACCTGCCGCCTGCCCTCTCCTGCCATCTGCCAGCTCTGTCACCGTCCCTTTCATCCTAACAGTGCCTGACGGGACGCGACCTGGGTGTGTGGGTTCCCAGCACCCGCCAGACCTCAGTGCTGTCACTGCTATGGTCTTGGGTTGCTGTTTGTCCTACCGTGGTTTTACTTGGTGAGAGATGCCAAGACCTGAGGCTGCTCAGGCCGAGCCGTCCTGTGGCTGCATCCCTGGGAGCTCTGCTCCTCCCTCCTGAAATTTGACTTCATTTAGCTTGTAGGCGGGGTGACTATTTTTGCACTGAACATTTGCATTTGTGAATATTCACATTTTCCAAGAAAAGGCTGATTTGTGCTTTGAAACAGGCTTGATCTCACCCATTAACTGCTGCACTAGGATAAAAGCCCCCACCAAGGCTGCAATGGCGTGTGGTCAACTGGGCTCCTCTCAGCTCCTCCTTTTGCAGAAAAGTCTTTGCAAGATGGTCTGTGAGCTGAGGGCCTGGTGAAAGAGCCAGCCATGGCAGCACCTCATCGGCCAGACATTGCCCCCCTCACTGCACAGGGCGGGACCTCATCCAGCCTGAGGGTCCCCATGTTTCCACAGGGACAGCAGACGGCGGTAAGAGACACTGGACTTTGAACTTCCTTCTTGAGTGCTGGTCAAACCGGATGTCATTTAAAGCCTTGGGATAACTTATTAATCAATTCTGGTCCCTCCCCTACCAATACCACATAAACCCAGAGAACTAAACCCAGCCTTCAAGCCCCAGAATGCTCCTGCCCGATGTACAGGTTCCACTGGGATCCTCCTGCCCCTCCGCAGGTCCCCCCACACCTGGGAAGCACCCAGGACCTCCTGGCTGTCCCCGGGGAGCAGGGCAGAAGCCAGGTCCTGCGTTTGCCTTGGCTGGAGAGCGGCAAGCCCAGCAGCCTGGCAGAGCAGCACTGCAGAAAGCATCCAGCACTATGTAGGTCACCACTGGCAGCTGCGAAAGAATTATGTACCAGGGAACGCGGGGGAGACAGAGGGAGCTGCAGGTTTAACCGTGGACTACGGACGGACAGACAGACACATAGATAGGCAGGGCAGTGTAGACATCATTAACCCTCCTGATGGGGAATCTTGATTTATACCACACGTATGAGGTACTAGACTAGAAACATGCATCAGTTACCTTATCAGAATATATAGACATGCGTGTTGTCAGACCAATGACAGGGATCCTGTAGAAGCCAGCTGTGTATGATACAGGTGTTGGTGTTAGGTGATCGTTGGGAGCAGGAGGGTGACTAACTAATATTGCATAGACCTGTAGGACAGGATACACGACACAAACATTATTTCACAGGAGCACATCGGCCGCCGAGTATGATTCTTTTATTCCCCCTTTTCCTTTCTGCAATGTTAAACAGCCCCACGTTAACACGATAATGGATGCATCCAAATAACCAGAAGCAGCAAAGCAAGGACCGTGCTGGGGAGCGAGGGGTGCTGTGCCCCGGCTCGGGCTGCAGCCCCCTTGGAGGCGATGGGTCTGCTCGAGGTTAAATCTTAATGGAAACACCATGCCCAGCCACTCCGCTTGCTAAACTAATAACTTTCATGGATTACAGATTAAAGGGAAACCTCTTCCTTACAGTCACACTGTGTAATGCGATTTCTTTAACCACACATTTAATACTCGGTTGTAATTCCCCTCCGAGGACTATTACAAACAAAGTGGTCAGCTGGGACTCGGAGCAGGAGAAGGAGCACAGAGCCAGGGAGCAGATCAGCCATCTGGCCCCGAGAGAGCAGGGAAATGAGGAAGGCGGGGGGATGGTGAGGGGCAGGAGCAGGGATCAGCCCTCAGCACACCGGGCGAGGGGGCACGGGGGTCTGGGTTACACCGAAATGGGGAAGGAGGATCTCAACAAGCTCCTGCTGTTATTACAGCGCTGGGATTTTGCTGTCCAGCAGAATCTTATTTTGTGTCAAATGGAGAGGAAGGAGCTGGGTAATCCCTGGGGGATCCTTTGTTACACTAATGCCCTTTCACAGCACAAGGAATGTTCCCAGCTGGTGACAGAACTCCAGCTAGGGTGAATCAGTGCAAGGACTTTGATGTCTGGGAGGAAATAACACTTCTTCCTCCTCCAAGCATCTGCCCAAGCACTGGAAAGCGCTCTGTGCCCAGGCTGGAGGGATGGCTTGGGAGGACAGGAGGGGAGGATGAAGCATGTCTGGAGAAGGACACCTGGAGATTCAGTGGGGTGGGAAGAAGGGAAAGTCCTGCCTGACATTAGGTGGGAGGAAGCTGAGGGTCCAGGACAAGCCAGGGCAGGGGTTGGATACCCTGTTATGGGAGAAGGGAGGAATTACTGGGGCAGGGTTTGGGGAGGTCACCTGGGGAGGCAGGGGGAGGAGGGGACTGCCTTGCAAAGAGGCGCCCGGTGACAGGAGGGGTGGGAAAGGACCTGCATCCGACAGGGCTGGGGCATGGGCCTGGGGGCAGGACCAGGCACTGGGGGGAGAGGCTGGGGGCTGTGTGGGGGCGAGGGCTGCGCTGTGCTGCTCAGCAGCTGACCGGCAGGAGCCATTTTGCATGTGTGGGCTCCCAGCCCCTCCCAGCCCCCTGCCCAGGCACAGTGCCTGCGAGAGGGGACCCAGGGTGGCTGTGCCCCACGCCTGGGAGAATCCCTGCATGTTGTGACAGAGTGACCACCCCCAGCACCCTCAGCCCCCGCTGCACCCCGGCTTCGCTGTCGTGTCGTCCCCCCCCCATGTCTCACCACTCACGCGGGGACGTGCCAGTGCCTGCAACCCTGCACTGGCCAACGGTTCTGTGGGGTTTGCCGTGGGAACAAGGCTTAGAACGTGGCCTGGACACAGGCATCCATCAGCCGGGTTGCTTAAATAGAGCTTCAGCTCAGCAAGGGACCTGCCTGAGCCTTCTCCCTGCTGGGCAGCGGGTATAAAAGAGCCCGCGCTGTGGCTCCTGCCAGTGTCCCCAGGGGTGGCTCCAGCCATCCTCTGTCTCCATGCTGGGAAGCTGAGCTGAGAACGTGTGAGCTCTGCTCCACTCTGCACCTCCGGCCCCACCGGCTGCCTCCCCCTCGCTGCCACTGTGTGTGCCTGGGTGCGTGCACATGTGTGCGTGGGGGTAGTGCATGAGTCTCTGTGCTCTGAGCGTTCGTGCAATTTCGGTGCATGTTTGTACCTACGCGCGGGGCCCTGTACACCCGTTGCACCCGCACAGGTATGTTGGAGGTGGGGGTGAGTTTGTACCTGCCTGTGTGCCCTTCTGCTGGTGCAGAGTTGGGGGAGTGGGGGCTCAGCTGGGCTCAGCACCCAGAGTACACCCAGGAGAGCCCACAGACTGCCCAGGGCACCCACAGCCCCCGGACTGATCCCTCGTGAGTGCGGAGGGTGACCCGTGCAGACGGGAGGGAGGACGTGCTGGGCTGGTGTGCGCGGGCATGTGTGTGCCCGTGGCCCTGTCTGTGTGCTGGTGTGTGCACGCTGCCTCTGTGTCTGCGGTCTGTGTGCGGCAGTGGGTGCACTGTGTGGTGCAGGGGGGTCCGTGGTGCTGTGTGTGTGCAGCTCTGGCCCACAGTTGTGTAAGTGTGTGACCCAGGGGGGTTGTGTCTACATGAAGCCCTGTGTGTGTGCGTGCTTGTAGCACGCACCGTGGGGTGTGTTTGCGTGGCAGCATGCGTGTGTGTGTGTACCTGGTGGTGTGCTCTTGTGTGTGCACATGGGTGCGTGTGTGCACTAGTGTATTTGCACACTGGTGTGAGCACAGACATGCAGTGTTCTGTGTGTGCTTGCATTTTCACAGTGATGCATGTGTGCACATGGTGTGTGTGTGGGGTGTGTGTGTACACGCAGCTCTGCCCATGGGCATCCCCATGGTGATCCATGAGCACACAGAGTGTGTGCACGCGTGCTGCTCCCCGTGCCCACACCCATCCGATGTCTGTGGATGCTCATGTGTGCACACCGCATGTGCACACGTGTGTGCCCGTGGGGATGTGTTTGTGCACCGTGTACGGCTGCATGCGTGTTCCCATCCCCACGCGTGGTGTTGGGTGGCCATGCCTGCACACCCGCTCTGTGTGTGTGCCCCGGGGTGTGTGTGTGAGCCCGTGTGTGTGCCCCGAGATGGATGCGGGTGCCCATGTGTGCCCCGGGGCTGGTGCGGGTGCCCGTGTGGCGGCTCGTACCGCCCGGCCGCGCTTACATAAAGGCTGCAATGCGGGAAGGGCCCCCGGGACAGGACCCTGCCGGCGGCGGCTCTGCTCGCCCGGAGCCCCGGGGGGGCGGCCGAGGGGTTGCGGCGGCGCCGGGGTCGCTGTGGCCGCGGAGTCGGCGGAGTCGCCCACCGGGGACGGGGGTTTGGGGGGTGGAGGGTGCCCGGAGGAGGGCGACGGGGGGGGTGGCGGGGAGGGGAAGGTTGGCCGGCCCGGGGTACCTGGCTGGAGATGAGGTCCTCGCAGACGGAGAGGGCCATCTGGATGGCGTTGGGCTTGTGCGTGACCGAGGTGGCGTTGAGCTGGAGCTTCCAGGTGCCGTGCCGCTTGTTGGCCTGGTTCACCGCCTCGCGGAAGATCTGCTCGTGCTTCTTGGTGCTCAGCACCGCGCCGATGTTGACGATCTTGGGGTCGCAGCCGGCGCGGGCGAAGGAGGAGGAGAAGAGCAGGGCGAGCAGCAGCAGCCGCATGGTGCTCATCCACGGCCGGCCCGGACACCGCCGGGCCCCCCCCCCCCCTCCCCGCACCGGAGCCGCCCGCCGGGGCTCAGCGCGACCCCATGCGGGGCTCCGTGGGGCGCGGGGCGCTCTCCCTGGTGCTGAACCTCCCGCACCCGCACCCGCGCCCGCTCCGCCCGCCGCCGGCCCCGCCCGCTGCCGCAGCGCCCTCCTCCCCCGGCCCGCCCCCGGCCCCCCGCCGAAAGCGGCAGGGACCCCTCGCCGGCCCCGAGCGATGCGGCGGAGCCCCGCCAGGCCGTGTGCGGGGCGGGCTGTGAGCACACACGCACGCACCTTCACCCCCGGCTCTGCCCTGCCCGGCACCGCTGGGCAACCGGGGAGGGGGGCAGCGGGGCAGGGGCGGGGGGGGGCTTCCGCAGCTCTGGGAAGTGTGGTGTGTGCGGGGGTTGCAGAGCTGGGGCTGAGCCTCCGGCTGCGGGGGAGTGAACGTTCCGGTGTTCCCCACTCCCTCCCTTTCACCTACGCTGCCCATTCGGGCTCCGAGGGTTCCCCTGGGATCAGGAGGCTCAGTCACACCAGGTTTGGGATCAACCAGGGTCTTCTCCAGGCATGATTACACCATACTGGGGGTAAACGGTGTAGTGGGAGGTGTCCCTGCCCAAGGCAGGGGTGTTGGAACTGGATGATCTGTAAGGTCCCTTCCAACCCAAACCATTCTATGGTTCTATAAATTGGGATCTTCAGGATTTGTTCTCTGGAACAAATCTTCCCAGTTATGCAGCACCTCAGAACAACATTCTTCCCCAGCTCTGGTTGGGAAGAGCTGCTTGTGAAATGAAAGACATCAGGGTCTGTGCTCACTCTAGTGCTGGAACTCAGCTTGGTTCCTTGGCTTCACTCTGTCCCTCCAGACAGAGCCACCATTCTTCCAGACACTAGCTCACAGGTCAACTGGTCCTTTTCCTCCATTTAATCCTTCATTTAATTCCAGGATGTGACTTTAAGACTTGTCTGCTGAGGAAATTTCCTGGGGTTCTCTCTATCTGCCCCTGGGCTATCATTAGCCTCCCCAGAGGACATGGAGGCACAGCAGCTAGTGGGCAACATCTGGAGGAGAGTCCAGCTCCATGGCTAAAGGGATTAAGTTTCACTTCTAGACCACATCTCTCCCGTTACTCAGCCAGAGGGATGAGGTGGCCAGAACAGCATATTACTTATCAGGGCTGCCATTTTTGGCCTTTTTGGAAAGAAAAAAAAAAAAACAAATGGGAGGCAGATAGCAGCAGGGTGTTGCTTTGTAACTGCATGGGACAAATGCCATCAGCCAGCCCACTGTGTGCCAGCCAAGAAGAGAGCAGGCTGAGCACTGCAGAAGAAAAATCACCAGAGATATTTTTACATCAGCCATTTTGAGGGTATTGCCGCAGCCCACCCCCGTGCTTGCCTGCAACGTGAGTTGAAGGAGAATTTTCTTTCCCCAACGCAAATTTTCTCACTGGCATCTCTGAAGTGCAAGTTGCCATGGAAACCATTTTGTCTGTGTCCCACGTTGCCCACATGTAACTCCGAAGAAGCTGCAGAAGCAAAATGGCCGTTGTGTAACGCCGCAGGGTCTCGGAATATGAGGGGCTTCTGTGCTACACAGCACCCTTCCAGATGTGAGGCCCTCTGGGAGAAGGTGCAGACAATTCCTTGGGAAAACGATGAAACCCATGGAGGTTATGACGTGCTCGGTGAGAGAATGGCCCCACCTCACCTTAACTCTTGCAGTGCTTTGCATGTGGCTCCACACATATCCTGCTTGCTCTCAGCACAGACTGCCAGTCAGTGTCACTGTGTCGTTCCTACTCCTCCACCCATGGAGATGAGTCTGCCCACCCATGTGCTGTGGCTCTGTCCACCCCAAGGGGCCCGAGCGTTGTCTTGGAGGGACAAAGGGTGCGAGTTAAAGAGAGCTCCATCCATACCCTTAAGCTGCACATATCTGACTTCATCCCATCTTCTGCCTACCAGGCAGGTTTCTGGGGAAGAGACTGTTCTGGAGTGGGCTATGCAGACCCATACCCACGTGAGTTTTATGGCAGTAGAATAATAAAGGCAAGTCCTGGCCCCAGCAGGAGACTTAGCAGAGAAAATGAAGGAAAAAGGCAGGCTTCAAAACACTTGGCTTGATCACATTGGAGTGCAAAAGGCCTTTCCTCCTTATTATCTTGAGTTCCCTGTAGGGAGAAAAAGGAGTGCAGTTACCGAGCCCCTCCTGCGTTGCCCAGGAGTGTCAGATGGTCATAATCCGGCCTCAGGGTCTTCCCTCTGTGCCTCCATTTGGTTTTTGTCTCCAGAGACTCTTGTTCTGGCACTGTTGCAGAGATCTGAGAGACGCCTGCTTCCCTCTCAGGTCATGCCTCCCACTGGGCCGTGTTGTCCTGGCATCAGGAACAGCCCAGATCACAACCTCCAGCAGCCAGGCACAGCCAGCACAGACGTTGTCCCTGCACGGCTCCCACACTTGCTGTGTCCTCGGGCTTTTTGATCATCTGAAGGCAAGGGGTGCACACAGGGCTTTCCCAGGGTGGGAGCTGTGTAAATGGCAGGCACAACTGCATCCACCAGATGATCCTTGTGAGGGCTCTGGGGCGAGGAAAGGTCTTTACTTTTCTCGTCGCTGTCTCCTGGCATATCATGGCAACCTTCTTAGCCATGGTTTGGCTCAAGAGCTCGACACAATTGCCTGTTAGCAATTAACATGTGCATAGTGTGATCCTGCTCTTCATGTCTAGCACCTTCTGGATGCAGGATGATGGATGAGAGCACGGGACTGATGTTTGTGTTGTCTCATTGCCTGAGAATGGTGTGGATCTTCCAGTGGCCAAAGTCAGCACACAATGTACAGGCTTCAGGGGAGCAGCACTGAATCTAGCAGGAAATTTCATCTGCCTTGGGGTAAGGCATCAGTCTCAGTGGTGGAAAAGCTAATGTGGAATTTCATAAATGAGAAAACCAAGCATTAGGAATACATGATTTGTGTCAGTCATCATGGAGCTGCCAAACAAACTCAATTCTTCTTTAGAGAAAGTTAAAGTTTAATTGACAGCAGTAACCACACAGCTGTAACACAGGCTACGGAAATGCATTTTAAGTACAGCTGCAAGATGTAGGAATGACTGAGCTAAGGTATAAACCTAAGTAAAGCATGGCCATGGAAGATCTTTTAGAGCAGTTGTTAGTGAAGAACTGCAACAGGATGGGGGTATTCCTACAGGTATGAAGGGATTTGAGATGTGGTTGATACCTCAGTATTTCTACCATTGCTCTGGAAGCAAACACTAAAATCTATGAGACAGAAAAAATGGTTGCTAAATAACTTGACAAACAGATAACTTTGATAAACAGAGTACTGAAACATATTTTAAAGCAGTCAGTGCAGAGACATGTAAGATGAAGAAAATATTGTTTGTCCTGCCCTTAGGACAGGACTGCGGATGCACTGGTAGCACTGACTGGAAAAGTAGTTGCTAATATCAACCAGGGGGCCAGAAACCATGAATTTCAAAACAGAAAGATGCAGTGTTGCACTTGGATGTGCCCCTTAAGGGGTCAGAGCAGCAGCTGATAACAGCTTTAGCCTTTGTATGGAGCATCCCGGGTGGAAAGTTGCCCACAGACGTAGGGATTGCATCCTTTACAAAGAGGCTGAATAAAAGTGGAGAAAAGGTCCCCTGAGAATATTCAGAGGAAAAACTCCTCATGAGCTGCTGGAGAAGAGGTGAGAATGGATGGCTTTGGAGGATACTGCCTGTGGGGTCAGACCCTGCCTGCCAGGGGCAATGACAGGCAGCTGCCTCTGCACGGATGCGCTCTGGGCACTGGAGAAGCTGTTCCCAGAGCTGGTCTCTCAGTGCAAGCCAGCTCCAGCACCTCTGGGGTAGGCAGGGCGTTAACGTGGGGGAAGGCTTCTCTCCCCTTGTCACAGTTGCCATGCCATGGCCAGAGCCTCCTGCCCAGCTTCATCACTTCTGTTCCTACCACTCAGGTACCTGGACACATACCAGGGCAGCCCCATGCCCTGGGCACCCTGCAGGCAGAGAAACCTGCCCTTGGTGGCTCTCTGTTGTGTAATCAACACAAGGATGGCCTGAGATGGGGACACAGAATGGCACTAACCCAGGCAGACAGCAGGTGGTGGCAGACAGCAGGCAGGGACAATGGACGAGGAAGGGGGTGCAGGGGGTTCCTGCAGTTCCTCACCACTCACCTGCTGCAGAGCGTTCCCCACCATCAGGCCACTGGGGAAGGTGATTTGTGTGGCAGCTGGGATGCAGCGGGAGGATGTATCCTTGTCACAATGTCTGCCATCCGGCCAGACTGACAGGCAATGGCTGGTGTCTGCAAAGGGTAAGGTGCCCACAGGCACCTTCTGTGGTGGGGAGCTACAGGGAGCAATGGGATGGAGACCAAGGAGGAAGTGTCTGAGCAGCCATTTGGATTGTGTTGTTGCTGTTGTATGTTCTGGCCCTGTCTCCACCTCTCTTCCAGACGACACTCAGAGTGGACTGCCATCCTAAGCAGGACTTGTGCTCTCCCTAAATGCTTTCTCAGCCAAGAGAGATTCAGCCCAGCTTACTTTGCAATTCAGATGTGGCTGGTGGAGTCACCAGGCAGCACAGCACTGGTGCAGCGCAAAGTTGGCCTGCTGCATCTGTGCTGGCTTTGCTCAGCTCTCCCCACAGGGCACAAAATCAAGGGCTCTGATGGCCTTTGCCACCCTCCTGAGCACAGTGTGTGTCACCTCTGGAGTCCCTGCCATCACAGAAAGAATCTGCATCAGCATCCTACTCCAAGTGATGAGCATTGAGGAATCTCTTCTCCTCCACTGTCAGGTTATTGCATGACTGCATCACTTATGGGCAGGACCATCAACCAGCACTTTGTCCTTCTCCAAAGCAGCTGGGCTGGGGGGACTTAAAACACGACACAAGCATTTAGTCTGGTTTTTTGATACCCTCAGTGGGCAGGGAGATATTCAGGTGACTGATAAAAGTCTGGAACATCAAAGGCCAGAGGCAAAGATGGTGAGAAAGACAGAAACAGCTTCTGTGAAATCAGAAGGAACTGAGTGCACAGAAACCAAGCCAGATGTGCAGCAGGAGTGGGTGGGAATTTCCATTGGAATAATTTTCTAAGGGAAAACCAGCAAATTCACATTTGAAATGCTCTGTAGGGAAACTTTCATTTTGTCAAAATTCCAATTTTATGCTGGAAAACCAGCCAAGAGGTGGCTGGGCTTCAGCTGCCTGTACACTGTGTCCCGGGAGATGAGAAAACTTGTCCTCAGGGACTTCCAGCCCCCTGGGACTGCTGCATGGTGGAGACTGGAAAGGAGCTCAGCAAGATCAATCACTGCTTCCTGCACATCTTCACCTTGGAAGACACTGGAGCCTGGGCCCAGGTAATGTGGTGATTCAGTAACTGGTGCAGAGTGGCTGGAGATGGAGCATGCAACCCCCGTGCAGCCCCTGGTGCTCCCCAACACTTACAGCCCACCGCAGTGGAGCTTGGGTGTCCATGGGAAATCTTGCTTTGGGATGTGGCTGCCTTGCTCCACAAGGTAAAGCTGACACCCAGAGCTATCAGATTGACTTTCTTTATCTCCAGGGTCTCTCTGGAGACACTGAGACACCAGGGTCTGCTGTCACACAAATAAGCTGCAACCCGATTCATTGCAGGGCACGCTGGAGTGTGCCTGTGCAGCACCTTGCTCAAGCAGAAATGGCCCCACAAGAGTCTGGAGGGCCAAATTCCCTGGGAAAGGGTACAGATGAGCTTCTCCAGTGTGTGTCTCCCCAGGCTGCAGGCTTTATAGGTAGGCAAAGGTGCCCTATCAACTGGAGAGTGAGACCTCTGCACGTGACCAACCTCTTTGGGCAGTGATGAAGCTGAAAAGAGTAGAAAAAGGGTGTGAAAGGCAAATGAGGAACTCTGGAACTTTACCCCTCCCAGAGACCGGTGTCCTCAAAGACAGGACATTGTCTTCACAGCAAAGCGTACAGAAACACACAAGAGTTCCCACCTCTGAAACCTGCCTTTGGCAGGTGGCAGCAAACATCTCATCAACTGAACCCCTTTGCATGCACCCCCAAGCCTCCTGTCCCCCTCCCAAGAGCCCACCACAGTGCCCAGATCTCCCCTTGCATCCTGGGGCCCAGCCAGGTGTGGGTCTGTCCCCCTGTAATGAACTGGGACAACTCAGTACTGTCAGTACTCCATGCTGCTGCTGGAAAATTTTCATGTCTGTGTGAATGTTCAATTAGCTCCAGGGGCTCCCCAGCCCATGCAGCTCCCATGTGAGAGCTCCAACTCTGGGAGGACAGAAAAATTAGAGGACTGCTTTCCAACCTGACAGATGTGGCTTTTAAAGACACCAAACATGATAAATGAGAGGTGTACTGCCTCGGGAGTAGCTTTGGAGGATGCTGAGCAAGCTAGATGAAGCCAGAGCTGGCCCAGTTGTGTCGATATGGCATGTAGGAGCAGGAGCTGAGTGGTACCAGGTTTTCTGATGCCCTTGAGGGACCTCACCCCAGGAGCCAGCTGGCAGCCTAGCGTGGAGCCAGGGTGTGCTCCAGTGTGCACCAAAACAGATAATTGGTGGGCTAGAGCTCCAACACAAAAATTCATAGCACAGGAATGTGACAGCAAACACGCCTCCTCGAGAGCTGTGCCCTCCTGGCATGTGTGATTGATATTTGCTAGAAGATCAAAACCTTGCTGCCAAGGAGAGATAGAAAGATTGATTGGACAAGTTCTGTTATGCAACCAGCATAAAAATAAATAAAAACACAATGAGACAAGGCTAAACAGCACTCATTTTGAAGAAAACAGTTTTTATCTGATCTCCTTCCCTGAAGGTATCTATAATCTATTTACAAGCCAGCAGATCTGGAAAGTGAGACATGGGCTCAAGGTGGTCTTCCTGGAAAGAGAAACACACAGGTAGGGTTATCTCTCCAGTGAAAAACCTCACAGGGAGTCTTTGTGGCCAGCAACCCAGTTCTCCAAGGCTTCATCCTCCTCCTGCAACTTCATGAATTGCCCTTTACTTCCCATTGCAGTCTGCTCTTCAGGCCCCAGCCCTGACCTAACGCGGAGATGTGCTAGAAAGCTCCAGCCAGTCTAAGCATTTCTAATACACCATGTTTCTCCTTAACTTGTTTTTCTATTGAGTTAAGCTTCTTGTTGCTCTTGAGGTGGAAGAGTCCTCTCTACCATGACCACTGCTCATGCGTGTGTCAAACCTGGGGAGTGAAGCCTTTCAGCCTTACGTGGTTAGTTCAGCAAAGTCAGAAGCACTTGAAATTGGGGTTTTGCACATGGTGAAAGGCGTTCAGCATCTGTAACCATAGGCATTGCTTCAACCCCCAAACAAATGCCTCAGTATAGCTGAGGTTGCTATGTACCAGTCAAAAGACTCTCAATATGTCCTAAAAATAAATACAGAGATAATAGCCTGCATAAGCCACAGTTACCTCACCAGTGCTTAATTATACTCAGTTTACATAATTTACAGAAACATTTATTGTTTCTTGGACTCAAATGTCCTAATTTCCTCCTTTTTCGTTTGCCAGCTGTTTTGTGACAGTCCCCTGCATGTCAACTTTGCCTGAGAAGTTAAGAAGGAAATCTCTGCATTGCGGTTGATTTTCCCTTCTAGTGTGGGGTGTGCTTCACCCCAGAACTGCCCGCCCTCGAGCCCAGCACCCCAGAAAGCAGGAGGACACAAGGTAGAGCCACATGCCTTGTGTGTGTGTGTAGGTTCTGCACTACTCAACAAGCTCCTGGGAGCTCCTGCCGTGGCCCTGCTCAGGAGCTCCCTGTGCCCTGTCCTGTAAATGCCTCCTGCACTCAGTCTCCAACACCGGGGCTTCTGAGGAGCCTTCCTACATCAAGGGCTGTTTCATTTCTGTCCCCTGCCCCAGCCCATGCCCAGAGAAGCAGAGGTCCCCACAGTGCCACACTAGATGTGCCCTGAGCACCTCTTGGTGATCAGCGATGGTGAACACTTCATCAGGGAACGTGCTCTTTGTGTTCCACCAGGGATGCTGTGGGTCCTGTGGCCCTCCTGTTTGCACCCATAAGCTGTCTTGGAAGAAAGATGTTTAAGATACCTGGGGAAAAGAGCAGAAAAAAGGGAGGGCTAATTGTTCATAAAGGCTTTGGCCAACCAGTTCTTGCACTGAACTCTCACTTGCCATGGAGGAATCTATTGGGGCTCCCCTTGTCCCCCATTTCTCCTTTTATTTTGTGATTTCCCTCTCACTTAACCCAGTGCTGCCCACTCATAAATGTCTTCAAACTTGGAAAAGGGGTCAAATATGAACTTAAAAGGAAAGTGCTAGACTAAAACAAAGCTCCATCTAATTCAGGGATTGGTAATGGATGGGGAGAGTCACCTTAGGGTTTTCAAGACTTCAAGTCTACTCTATTCATGCCAGTCCCTGCTTCTGACCACTCTCCTCCTTTCTGCGTATCTCCCCTAAGTTTGCTCCATGCAAGGTAAGGTGGCTACCACTGCACCTTGCTGTAGACCAAATGTCTAGTTGGTTTTTTGCTCTGTTCCCAATTACATTCCTAATTATTCTTGAAGCAGGGCTATTTTGTGTGAAAGCTTGTCAACTTTTTTTCCAGCTGTATCGGCTCATCTAATAGAAAATATTTATGGGCCTTGCTTCTTTTAGACGCTTAGATCATCATGCCTACAAAAGCATTAATATTAATTATTACTAACATTGCAGTGTGGACCAGTGAGCAGATGTATCCACAGACCAAGTCAAATAGTGCTCACGTTTTTCTCTGAGTGCCAATTAACAGCCAACCCCCTCCTGCGGGTCTCTGCCAATGTGCATTACATTCCACTGGCAGACACCGCTGTTTGCCTGCCGGTCACTGAGAGGTTGGTAAGGCTTCTTTTGCAGTAGTTCACAGTCAACTTTACATTTTAACATAGTGAATAATTTAAATTGTCTTAATCAGATGGTTTAGACATCTGTTTATCCCATTTCCCAAGTTCCGTGGAGACAAAAAAAAAAAATAATAATGCACACTGCTCTCTGTTGTGCCAGCAGAGCATCTATTTCTTTTCCTTGGTTTTATCTTCTCTCCTACCACAACGCGGAGGGGATCCCCTCTGCTGTCCCAGGATTATTTAAAGACCAGCACAGCTTAGAGGAAGTCTCTTGAAAAGCCAAGTGAACAAAGCATGAACTCCATCACCTGTTTGGTGACCCCTCAGGTCTATTTGTGAGACGTGACATCTCTGTGCAAACGGGGCGCTGACTCTTCCCCATGGGAGCACATTCCTTCCCGTGGCTCTCAGCCCCCTCGCTGCAGCCTCTCATGGTTTTACCCCACACAGTAGTGAGCCTCATGGGTCTGTCAGGCCCCAAAACCCATCAAACCTCTGGTTTTGTGCAGCAGCAGTGTTTATTATGTGCTTTTATGCCCTTAGTAAGTCACTCTTGAAAGTCCCTCTTTGACCTCTCTCGTTTTCCCTTGTTCCTTCCCTTGCCAGAGCTGGCCCTTTCTTCCTTTCCCCCTCGGACAGGACTGTCCCCCTCCGAGGGATGTCTGCTTACTTAAAACTGTTGTGTTCAGTCTCCTGTGTAACCACACCAGCATTCTTCATCCAGAACAGGTTTCCAACAGGATGGATAGATATTTACCTGAGTCTTTCATGTGACACCTTCAGGCAATTCTCTCTGTCTGAATCCACCCTTTTAGTTGCTCCTTTTGCTTCAGCCAGATGCTCTTGTTCCCTTTCCAGTTACTCGGTGCAACGGTGGGTGTTTTATCTCTGATCAGATCTACATGAGGGGTGACTTTTCTACAGTCGAACCCGAGCAATTCTTTGGACTAAATCAAGCATTATTTCTCTGCCTCACTGTTCCAGCCAGCTGGCATGCTCTAACAGCTCAGCCTTTGCTTTGCCCTGATTTTTCCTCTCTGCATGGAGGGGGTCAACAGCCCCTGTTACCCCTGTTTTCTGTGCTGACACCTCTCTGAGCTGGTCTTGAACTCTGAGGGATCTGTCAGCATCCTGTCTTGTGCCCAATGTCAAAGTCAGTCCCAACACCAGCTTCACCCTTTCTATGCCCAGGACAGCAGCTCAGGAGGACACCAGGGTATTTATTGATCTAATTAACGTACCTACTGGATTTAAGACCACTCTTTCAAGGAGGAAAGTTTTCCTAATGGGCAAGTGGAGTTCCCTTTGTTGCACATTGTGCTCATTGCATCTCAGAGAAGACCCCGGCTCCCTCCACTCCGTAACCCCCGAGCTGGCAACAGGCTGTAGTTGTACGCCCCCTATTTGCCCCCCTTTCCTTGGGCAGAAGCTCTACTTGCCCCCCGACCCTCTCCGCACAGCCCCGGGGTCGCCACCCTCCCCACCCCCCCGCAGCCCGGGGTACAGCCGGGGATGCCCGGGGGGTCCCCGGGGTGGGGAGTCCCGTCCCCCCCCTCCCACGGAGCGCCTCCCCGGGCGGGGCTGGCCGCGCTATAAGGGGGAGGCGGCGACGGTAGCGGCGGCGCTATGGGGAGCGGGTGGTGCGGGGCGGCGCTGCTGGCCGCGGGGCCGGGGCGCGGGGCGCTGCTCTTCTTCTTCCTCCTCCTCCTC
>JAOQGH010000007.1:11590555-11641674 GCA_025769975.1 Gallinago jamesoni | reverse complement strand
TCCTCCTGAGTTGCCTGTCCCCTCTTCCAAAGGTGGTAAACCTTCCTTTTTTCTTTAAGTCCCATCAAGAGCTCTTTGTTCATCCAGGCCGGCCATTTTCCCCGCCCTTTAATTTTGCGTCTCATGGGGACAGCCTGCTCCTGGGCCTTTAGGATTTCCCTCTTGAAGAGCGTCCAAATCCTATCATCTGGTTACGATGTGAGGGCATCTAACCTTATTGTCTACTGAGCTTTTGCATCAAATCCAGTGCAAAGCTCCAGCCATGCGTGCTATTATGTTCTGATAGTTGTATTTATTATTGTGGCTTATCTTCACAGTGACCACTAGCCAAGTTTATCCAACTGCCAGACCCATCGCCATTTCGTGTCTCTGGGTTTTGTTTTTTCCCAAACTAACAAATTCACTACAAATTTCCTAATTCAAGGAAACGGTTGTGTTTTTTTGTTTGCTTTTTTGGGGTGGGTGGGTGGTGGGTGCAAGGTTAGAGGGCCCCAAAGGATGGCAAAACAGCTCAAAGAAGAGGACACCTGAAGGGTGACAGAGCATGTACCTTGGTTTTCCCAGCAGCGGGGTTGGTCTCCTCCTCTGGACCCTGCTCTATGTCCTTGCTCCACTTGTGACAATTCCCTGGGGGAGAGGGGAGGGGGCTGATTCATTTGGAGATGGGTCCTGGAACTCAGCCAGCATTGCACGACCGCGGCCCTGCACGAACGTCCCTCCTCACATCCTTGTGACCCTGGAGACACTGCAGCAGGTCCTGACCAACACAGCCTCCAAGCAGAGATTTCTGAGCCCTTGTTAGTTTGGCTGTTGTTACAAACAGCTGTCAAGGGCCCTGTCTCTTGGAAAGGAGTGAGGCCGCCCAGCGCCTAAACGCCTCTTTTCTCCTGCAGTGACAGCGAGTTTGCAGGTGGATTTGCTGATACAAGTGAGAAACCTCCAGCCACCCCGGGCAGAAACACGGCACGTGTGAGTCACGACTGTCTCGCCCAGCAGAAACTCACACTGCTGTAGCGGCATGAAATCCAGTGGAGCTCTGTCCTGGTGGGCTGAATGCAAACTCTGCATTACACCAACCAGCCCCCCCCCCCCCCAGTTGGCCAAGAGGCCTATGTCCCTTCTGCCACACAGAAATGTCCCATTGGTGAGAGGAGCAGGGTCACGGCACCAGCAACTGAGCCAGAAACAGGAGATGCTCTGGAAAAGGCTGCAGGGAGCTCTGGGCACAGGAATCTACCTTGACTTCAGCAAGGCTTTTGACAATCTCCCACAGCATCTTCATAGCTGGGCTAAAGAAGATTAGATTAGAAGAATGGACAGTGAGGTGGATTGAGAACTGGCTGAAAGACAGAACCCAGAGGGTTGTGATTAGGGGCACAGAATCCACTTGGGAGTCTGTAACAAGTGGTGTTCCCCAGGGGTCAGTACTGGGTCCAGTACTCTTCCATATATTCATCAGTGACCTGGACGAAGGGATGGAATGTACCCTCAGCAAGTTTGCTGATGACACAAAACTAGGAGGGGTGGCTGACACTCCAGAAGGCTGTGCCACCATCCAGCAAGACCTGGACAGGCTGGAGAGTTGGGCCAAGAGAAACCTAATGAAATTTAACAAGGGCAAGTGCAGGGTGCTGCACCTGGGGAGGAATAACCCCCTGCACCAGGACAGGTTGGGGGTGACCTGCTGGAGAGCAGCTCTGAGGAAAAAGATCTGGGAGTTCTTGTGGACAACAGGATGCCCAGGAGCCAGCAATGGGCCCTTGTGGACAACAAGTCCAATGGCAGCCTGGGGGGCATCAAGAAGAGCGTGACCAGCAGATCGAGGGAGGTCATCCTGTTCCTCTGCTCTGCCCTGGGGAGGCCCCATCTGGAGCACTGGGTCCAGTTCTCAGCTCCCCAGTTCAAGGACAGGGAACTGCTAGAGAGGGGACAGCAGAGGGCTACAAAGATGATGAGGGGCTTGGAGCATCTTAAGAGGAGCGGCTGAGGGACTTAGGGCTTTTTAGTCTTGAGAAGGCTGAGGGGGGATCTGATCAATGCCTATAAATACTTAAAGGGTGGGTGTCAGAGGATGGGGCCAGTCTTTTTTCAGTGGTGCCCAGGGACAGGACAAGAGGAAATGGGCACAAACTTGAACATAAGAAGTTCCACCTAAACATGAGGAGGAACTTCTTTCCTGTGAGGGTGGCAGAGCCCTGGAAGAAGCTGCCCAGAGAGGTGGTGGAGTCTCCTTCTCTGGAGACATTGAAACCCACCTGGACACATTCCTGTGGGACCTGCTCTGGGTGACCCTGCTTTGGCAGGGGGTTGGAGTGGATGATCTCCAGAGGTCCCTTCCAACCCTGTATTGTTCTGTGATTCTGTGAGGGATGCAGGGAGAATCCCATCAGAGTTCTACAGCTGATGAAGTTCTACAGCTCTCTCCATCAAAGAGACCGCTGCTGAGATTTAGGTCGCTTTAATAGATGCTTTCCCTCCTCCCAAGACACTCGGTGCTCAGTGATGTCCCATCCACGTGCTTGGAAAAGAGAAAACCCCAGAGACTTTTTTTTTTCCTAAAGGTTGTTTTATTGTAAAACCATAAATACAACACTGACATGAAAATCCTCAAGCAACGGATGCTTTCTTACAGTTACAGTTTGTCTTCTGCCTTGGCATCAACTCTGAAAAGAATGTTGCAGAAACATGTCTCTAAGATATCTCCAAATGACCGAGCTCTGGCCTGGAGCGCTCAGCTCGTTTGGAGCTCTTCTTCCGTGGAATATTTCCATTCAGACAGCAACAGACTTGTAAAAACAGCAACATTTAAACACCTTGATTTTTTTTTTTAATAATCCTTTTCATTTGACGTCAGTCTAAGTTTCAAACAGCACTGAATTTATTTAGCTGTAAAAAAAAAAACAAACCAAACAAACCTAAACAAAACAAAACAAAATCCTAAAAAGAAAAAAATCAGAAGAACTTGAGTTGGCCTCAAGCGTTCATATATCACAATGAAAATCAGCAACTCAACCCCGTGCAATATTGCTCTCTATTGAGTCATTCGATCCACACCAACAATACATGAGACTTCAAACAGGTTTCGTTTTGTTTATTAACACAGCAAGTGTGACATTAGATAACCTTTTAAATACAGTACATGGTACAGCGCGGGGCCAGCTGCCCGCACTTTTCCCCATTATGAAGACAAAGCCAGCGGTGGCGGTTTATAAAAATATTGTGTTGCTACAAAAGTATAAATTAATGCTACCGGTATTAAGAAATATTAAACACATAAAACTTATAAGGATTAAGAAAAATATTCATTAATACCTGTAGAAAACTCTGGCCTAAAAAAGATATTTTTTGTATATTTTTTGTATATTTTTTTGTATTTTTTAAGATGACATGAGATTCTTGCACTCGCAGGTAGAGACACGCGCAGGTGCATCTGTGGTATTGCCTAGAACATCTGCATCTACAGAAAGGAAGGAAATGCACACGGTTACTGAGGGGAGGGGGGGGGGAAGGAGAACATTAATTGTTTGCTTGATGAAACGACAAGAATTCAGCTCCCAACAGGAGGCTTCGAAAAACCAACACAGGAACAAGGAACTCTTTTCAGACTGGCTGTGACAAGGAATTCCCAATGGATGGGTCCGTGGGCGCGACACTGGCCAGAGCCCTCCCGCCCGGCCGGGGCACGCTCCTCCAGGACCCACAGCCTCACCAGTCACCCACCACCAACCTTGCAGTTCATCCGTCACCAGTCTTCCGTTTAAATAATTTAACAAAAAAAAATTAAATTAAAGTCCTGATAAGTTTAAAGGAACCGTGGGAAACAGCTCCCAAGAGCGTTGTTCCTTCCAGAACACACGCTTCCTTCCTGGAGCCGAAAGGTCCTTCTCCATAGATTGCAAGAAAAAAAAAGAAAATCCTCCCTCCCACCCCCCAACCCAGTGGAAAAAATAATCCCATCCCAACCCTGCCCATCATAGAGACTGTCACAAGAACCCCCAGAAGACTGAAACGGAGCACTCAAGGCTGATGAAGCTGGAAGTGTCGTTTTTAAGGAGCTTTGGCTGTAAAAAAGCACGGGTTTGAGGCACCTGTGCTCATCAGTTCCCATCGATAAGGCTCACCCGGAACCAGGCTAAGCTGCCCACGGCCGATGGCAATGATGGGAAGGAAGGAAATCCCTTCCGTCAGTGGTTGATGTTGGGCATCAATGAACCGTTTCTGTGACTCACGGCAGAAGCTCTTCTACAAAAATCCCATCTCAGCTGCCTACGGATCCTTAAACCCCGAGGGGTCCGCTGGACACGCCGCTGTCTAACGTGAGCAGAACTCTTCCGTCAAGGCATAAAACAAAGAACTCTGACAGGAGTGGTGAAAACCCAACTAACCAGCCAAGCGAAAACCAGAATTGAACAGAAATCCTTCAAACATTCAATATATAAAATTAAATTTCAGGGCAATACACTCTCATTGGTTCACCATTTCTGGCCTAGCATAAGCAGACTCTCCCACAGGACTATCCAAGCGTTCAACGTGGAGCTGTGCCTGGGTTTCCCTCTCTCTCCCTGGCTTTGTTATTGTTCGTTTTGTTGAGTGACATTTGCAGAACCCCCAAGATGACAACTCACAGCACGGGGACAGGTCCCACGCACTGTAAAAAGGGAGTTCTTATTGCTACAGGGCCACATCTTCAAAAGTATCTGACACAGGACCTTGAGTCTCAGCTGATGTTTCGAGGCATTCCCAAGGGACCCCACAGATTCAGGATCACGGTGTAGCACAGAAAATGCAGAGCAGAAGTAGTGGAACATTTAATCCTCTCCTCTACCCCGATACCTTCACCTTGGCAGTGTAAGGGTTTGCTCCTCAACTGGTGTTTCCTCCTCTGCCCCTCCTGCCAGTCACTACCTCCCTCCTTTAGGAACTCGGTCAATGGAGTTACTGGAGTGGTGGGACGGGTCTGGTGCCGGTGGTGAGCGGGAGGATGTGAGGGAAAATGCTCTGTGAGCCCTCCTGGACCCATCGTGTGGGACCTGACTCAACACGCGGGAATCACTCTGTCAGCAAGGTCCAAAGCAGCCCTGTGCCCTGCAGCGTGTGCTCCACGTGGGTGTCCAGCTTGTTTCAAACCATAGGGCCCCAAAAACATTCCCATAACAGACTCCTCCCAGATGAACAGATCTCTCCTCCCTGAAAAGGTTTCCCAGAATCTGCCTTTAGTGTCTTTTTGTTCATTTTCATCCTGTTACTCCGAACTATTCCACAGGGAGTAAACTCGTCCCCTACCACGGGTGCTCACGGGAGCTGCTCTCTACCTCCTTTGGCCAGAGAGAAGAAATTAGAGATCTGGGTCTTTCCTCGGTACAAAACGGCACTCTCAGCCTCTGAAGAACTTTTTGGCTGCTTTTTCACCATCTTTTGATTTATCAGGAACTTGGTGCTGAAATCTAGAAATGCGCAAAGCATTCTCTGAACAGTCCAATGTCTCTGTCACCCAGCTCCTGTGCTATGCTACGTCCTGGCTCTCCTTCTGCGGGATCCAGGAGGTGGGAACGGTCCCTCAAACTGGCTCGGACAGTGGACCCACCCACCAAGGTGAACATACGGGGCAAGTTCTTCTCTTGCTAAACCTTTCAGGTCATTGCAAGCAGTTGGAGAAAAATGAACTGACCAACCTGAGACATCTCACTGCATTAACTCTGATACCACAAGGTCAAGCCCAAGCCATTTTCAGAAGTGTCTCCCCTCTGTTTTCAGTCATTCCTGAGCTTTGAGACTGATCTGCCACGGCTTCATTTGCAAAATTCACGTAAGGGTCATGGCTCCCTGAGCTGCTCCTGGATGTATCCTCTGGTCAGCAGGGGACAACACCCAGCAAGCACAGTTAAACCAGTGTAGGCGGTTCACGTGGATGCTTAAACCATTTTATCTCAAAGTTAAACTGGTTTAACCAGCAATTAACAGACAACTGAATTAGACAAAACCTGAGCCCACAGTCGGCTTTCACAGACAGTTTTCCAGATTGCACTAGATCAAACACAGCCAAAGCAGGTTTCTTAGAACAGACGTTGAGCTTTGACAAAAAGAAAAGTTACTTCCATCCAAAACTGACTCAGGCGCGAGAGAGTGAGCCCATCCTGCAGCCAGGACACAACCACTGCCCCCCGCCAGAGCCACAGGGAGGAGACAGCCCCAGCAGAGAAATCTGGACTCCGTGGTCTCCACTGCCCCTCTGGCTGCCACACTCACATGGAAACACCCTTCTCTTTTGAAGAGCTCTGCCTTTGCATCCTACTTTCTCTGTTTTCCAGTGACAAGGATGTTCAAACAGAATTGGAAGGCCCTTTATTCTTCTGCTGGTGCTTGCTCCCCACCTGAAGACGACAACCCCTCCCACAGCAAACTGAGAAGCCAGCAAGAGAATTCTGTAAGGTCAGGCACAGAGAGAGCAGCAGAAACTCGTGACTGCCTGGAGGACACAAGTACCATTTCTGGTTCTCAACACATTTCTCAAGTGCAAGTGAAGGACACAAACAAGCAGGAAGCAAATTCCCAACACGACCCACCAGAGGATGATCCCAATTCTGAAGACTTCTCCTCCTGGCTCAAAAGGAGCAGAACCTCATGACAGCTCTGGCCAAACCAAGAAACCCTCTCCTCTCTGATCTCTCATCCCAGGATGGACAATGCTCCTCATGGCACAGGTGCCGCTCCATCCCACCGAGCCAACCACAGAACAGAATCACAGTTAGTCTTGGTTGGAGTAACCTGGTAAATTAAGAGCTTCCAAAATTCCGACCTTGGTAAATTATCTGTGCTCCCTAGAACACAAATCCAAGTCTTGAAGAGGGAAGAATAAATACGAACAAAAGTTTAGCTTTTAGGGTAAATACGTGTGCTCCATATGCTTCTCTCCTTTTAATGAAGTTCAAGTACATCATCACATCAGCCTGCGAGCAGGCACAGCACAAATAGCTCCTCTGAGCACAACACCTTTTAACTACATTTAAGTCTCATGAAAAGCTGCGGCTTCTTCCCCTGAGTGTCTGGAGAAGGCACATGGCCAACCAGCTCCTCTTCCCACCGACCTTCCAGATTGCTCCATTTTAGGGTTGTGAGTTTTATTTTGCCTTTTCAGCTACTGAGTTGAGTTCTTAAGTCTTTGGGAGAATCTCATCTACCAGTCAACGCTGCATCTTCGCTTAACATCCACCATTAGTGCAACTATAACCAAAGTTGCCATGGAGGTGACAGTTACTCGGCCGGGGGAGCGGGTTGGCCCCTCTCTTTGGTCATCACAGCAAGAAAAGCTCCAGATCAGACTCCAAAACCACACCATAAAAATGGGAGGAGGAGACGGGCTGGGAGCTAACGCTGGCTGTGGCCTTTCTGTGCAGCCACGGTCCAGCTCTCTGCTGTGCACAGCATCCAATGATTGCACAAATGACTGCAATTTTACCTCATTCTCCATTCCGGGGCTTTAAACCTGTGCTCACTCTGCTTTGGCTACTTCCCCACCCTTACTGTCCCGCAGACACACAGCACAAGGAGTTGGCAAGTCCTACAGAAGTCACCAGCCTGTCCCTTAGCAAAGGAGAGTTGGGGTTTGGCACCTACTTTTCTAAGGAACACAAGGATTTTGCACATTCCCTGGGCACTGAAGAGCCTGCCAAGGGCTCCAGGGCTGTCTGGCAAACCAAGCAAAAAGGTGTAATGTGCCACGAGGAGAAAGAACTACAAATCCTGTCCCCAGTTGTGCCCAGCAGCTGGGCTGGCACAGTGAGCTCGGCACACTCTCCGCAGCCTCAAAACCTAACCTGGCTCTGGATTCATCCTCCAGCCACGGCTCCCTGCGGACACAGCAGGGCACAAACACTTGGTCATCAGCACACACCAAACCTGGGCTTTTTCTTTGTAGATTGAGACTTGGACATTGTTTGTTACAGGTTTCTCCCGCACTGCAAGAGCAAACAGACGTGATAACCGCGGGCCCAGGCGGTGGCTGGGCAGGCAGGATTTGGACGGGAGAAAATAAAACCAGCAAGAAGAAACGCTGGCCCCACAACCAACACCTCCCTTTGCAAAAGCCAGAGAATTCAGATCTCCAAATGCTTCTGCCCTGCAAGCTCAGCTTCAAGTGCTGCCACCCCGGCAGCTCTCGGTGGGGCTGCAGACTGGGGTCTTTTAGCATATCCATAGGTAAAACTTGCGTGTAGGAGCTGACTGGTTTTGCCCCGATGGCAGCAGCAGTGCCGAGAGGCCAACCCCAAGGCTACACTCAGGCTAACAGCAGGTCCTGTTTCCAGGCTGAAAAGGGCAAGACTTTTTAGAGCGTAAAGAGCCATTCTCAGTGACCTTGACCTAGGGGAGGTCTGACCCATGCAGACCATTCCCCTCCCTGCGCCCCATGGCGAGGAGCTCTCAGTAGGTGCCTGCCAGGTTCTAGGTGTCTGAGCACAAAGCCCAAGAGATGGGGTTTGCCATTTCTCATGTCTTGGGACTTGCAACTTCTGTTACAACCAGAGACGGGCAGGTAGGTTCTTGTTTAACATCTGTTCAACAGCAGCACTTCCAGGAGGGCCCCCGGTCCCACCACCGCACCGTCAAGCAGCCACAACACCCCCCTGCAGGGCTGAAGGACTCCAGCCCCCTCTGCCCGCTCCGAGCCCAGCGAGTCCATCCTCCTGACCCCCCCCCACGCCGCTCTGCTGCTGCTGTCACCACAGCTCCAGAGCACGCTACCGGAAGCTGGAGAGACTACTTCGATAATAAGAATTTGCTTCAATTTGCCTCCGGGATACAAGTCCCAGTAATGAAAAATTAACCGTTTGGCACCAGAAGTTGGGAAATGTCCAAGAGGCACCAAACCTGAGAGCCTGCAGAGACCCCGTCAGCAGCCCAGGACAGGCACTGGGCCCAGCAGAGCACCAGCCGTGGTGGGCAGCAGAGGGACTGAGATGTTTTTTGGGTTACGATGATCTCTAATTGCATTTGGGGTGAGTGGGTAAGTGTGAATGTCTAAGGGCCCGTGGCCTTCCTAGTCAGAACGATTCAGCAACATAACAAGTAGTGTAATGCACTGTAGGTATTAAAAAGACATTCGTGCTACTAGAGGAAACCATTCCAAATAAAATGGGGAGATATTCTTTGCACTCAATCAGGAGCACTTACATTCAGAAGGATCTTTGAGCCCATGCACTCCTCTAAGCTTCCTTCAAACCCCAGTTTGACAAAACTGATGATCTTTGTTCCCCTGAAAAATCATACACCTTGGTTTGTCCTTGGCCTTGAGAAGGTTACTTCGAGTGTGTGGACTGAGAAGGTTTACAAAAAGCTGAGGTACGAGGGTTCTCAGGGGCAGCTGGCAGAGCCTGGCAAGCTGGTGGCCAACAGGCACCTGCACTGTCACCGCTCACTTTTCCTGGTTTCTAGCGTATAAGCAGCTGCTGTGGTTCCCATAAGGATCTTATTTAATTGCAAATGGGCTAACTCTAGAACAAGTTTGAGAACCCCGGATGTACAACACTCACAGAGAAGCTAATTAACACTGGGAACTCAGAAAAGAAGTTATGCTGTAAAAAAAAAATAAAAATCCAAGAAATGTAACAATTACAGACATTTTCTGCCATGAACCATTTCTCTTAGTTTTAAATAAAGCTTATAATCACTAGCTAACATGTTAAACTCAAAATTGGGAGTGGAGTGGAGAGAGAAGAGGAACCTTTCTTTTTTGCAAAAACTGTATGTGAAAAAAGTTACAAATAAAATTAAAAAAAACCCTTAAAGTCTCCCTTCCTGATTTCGAAAGATAATGGTGTTCATAAAACACAGCTGCCCTGATAACATGCACCGTGTCAAGAAGGCTGCAGACAAATGCCCTCAAGGTGTAGAGTTATTCAAAGGAGCAAAGTCCAGTGCAGAACTGGTCTGTTCAATGTAGTCTGATTATCCATGGCAAGATGGCCCAGGGGACAAGAGGAAAGGTGGGGTGGAGGAGAAACAAAAGAAACTTCAAGTCACTTTAGATCTCAGCTGCCTGAAGACTTTAGAACATCAGCCTCCCATTGGTCTGCCCACTTGAAAACATTAGAAAGTCTGTCAAGTCCACACACTATCTATGGAAAGGAGCACGTTCCTGGCAGAGGGCTGTCTCTCTCCCGTGCTCAGCTTTCCTTTCAAACTTAATTTTATATATATTTATATTTTTATATATATATAAAAAAGCACTTGGTTTCCAGGGGCATTCATAATGAGGTCCACAGTGTTTAGAACTTAAAATTCTTTTTCTTTGTTTGGAACAGTGTTTTAAAGTTTTGTTTTAATTAAAAGACAGTCTTAAAGCATGTTGGACTTCAAAAACATAAGTTTGTTCATGTCTTCTGGACTGAGTAGCCGTCTCCTTTTGATTAAGAGAGCCTGCTCACACATATTTACACATTCGCTTCTGGCACCAACAGCAGGCACTGCTAAGAGCCAAAAGGCTAGCTTGGCTAGTTTCGTATGCTTTTGTGTAACACACGACCAGTACTGAAACAGGTCAGGGGTGGCCTGGAAGAGAGGTTCTTGCAAATAATCATAGACTTCATTTTTCCCGAACCAATCTTCTTCCTGAGCTCCTGTGGCTTCCCCTGCTGCCCGAGGCTTCTTGGTTGAAGGTTCAAATTCTGTTTCTTCTGCCCAGGACTCTTTCACCTCGTTGATCAACTCACAGACCTTACCGATGATCTCTTCGTGCTGGTAGGGTGGAACAGGCCGCAGCTTCTGCTGGGGGTCTAAGATCATGGCTACCTTGTGCGCCGAATGAACTTTGAAGTTCTCCTTCAGCGCCTCCAAGAAGAGGTGGCAGAGTTTGCTGACCACGCCAGCATCATTAGCTTTGGAAGTGAAGAGTTTCTCCAGTTTGACGTAGGTGGGCAGCACCAGCTGCAAGGTGGGCCGGCTCTCATTGCTCAGCTCAATCACGGCCTGTTTCACCGGCGCCAGAATGGCCGCCAGGTTGCTGAGCAGGTGCTTGTTCAGGTTTTGGATGAGGTTCATCTTCTTGGCCCTGCTGTAGAACTCACAGATCTGCTCGTAGCGCTCGTGGACCAGCAGGAGGGAGTCGGTGACCGAGTTCCAGCAGGGAGGGGGAGAGGTCTCTTCCAGGGAGCCAAAGGTCTCCTTTGAGAGGCCCGTGGATCCTGCCAGATCTTCACAGACATTCAGGAGCTCGATCACTTCGTGCATATTGCGAGCCTGTAGTGTTCGCTTGTTCAGCACACTCTGCACTACTGAGTTCAAGGCACAGGCCGAACAACGCAAGCACATGCCTGCCTTGGAGAACGCAGAGGAGTTGACTTTGCAGTCCGTGACGTACACCGTCCTGATCTCTGACATCACAAACTCCGAGAGCACGTTCTGTACCCAGTGGTGGATAAAATCACCATTATCTCGAATGTCTACGCCCTTAATTCCCAGGACATAACTCTTGATGTGGTTGCCTTCCACCTGATACGCTGTCAGGATGTAGCACGAGTCGGGGCCGACGCTCTGCGAGTGGCAAGTGACTCCGATGCCAAGGCAGGCGTTGCTGCCCAGCGCGCAGGTGACTTTCACCTTCACTTGGTTGTACATCCGAGGCAAATGCTTCAGAGCCAGCGTGTTGAAATTGCCAAGGATTTCGGTGACAGAGAAGGCACCATAGCGAGCTCCACTGTCCACCAGGGTCTGGGCCAGCTTGATGAATTCCTTCCCACTCACCACACTCAGCGCCCCCAGGTCAGTGCACATCACCCTCAGCAGCCTCTCGGCAATGTTCTGCCGCTCCTTCTCCGGGATCACGCTGTTCCCTACCGAGCCGCTCGCCGATGCTGCAGTGAAACACAAGGAGGGAGAGAAAGCACCAGATGAGAATTGCTCCTCGGCAACAGGAGAGGGGAGGAAGTCACATAACAATTCAGACCCAGAGAGGTAGGGTGTGGGTCCACTCAGAGGAGGTGGCACATGCCCAGATGATGGCAGAGACATCTCCAACCCTGGATTTCTTCCCCCAAAGGTTTCTGGACAGAGGAACCTCCAGGGACTGGCCTTGCTCTTGTTCAGAGCAGCAAGGAGCTTATCTTTGTGCTTCCCCTAGTACAGGGGCTGAGGCAGAACACACACTATCTGCTCACACTGCCTGAACCAACAGCCTTTCTGGGGTGTTCACTGAGGAGCTGCCGACATAAGTTATAACCACGTGTGCCATTTGCTATGCACATCTATGGGCTGGTGGTCACAGCTCAACCCAGCTGGAAAGCTGGACATCTTTCCACTTTTGAGATTTGAGCCTTTCTTTAAGACAGTTATTTTAAGAGGAGTTGCTCCAGTGAAGCGTTCCACTTCCTCCACCACCTCAAACACTGCTGAAGCCCAAGTGAAGCCCATTTCCTCCTTTGAACTCCAGCAACCCCACTTTTTGTGGCTGATTTCAGGCAACATGAATGCAATTTCTGGCCAGACCAGAAGATAAAAGCACCATGTTTTTTTATCACCCTTTCCTCAGGATGCTCAGCTCAAGTGCTTCAGGACCAATTTCCCAGAGGGCCGTGTTTTACCTTTTCCTGTGGGGAAGCACGAGCTCCCAGACGAGCTGGGGGTAAAGCCAGGTGCCGCTTGCCTGTCTGCACAGGGAGTGACAGGTTATGCTGATGTCACACCTCCACAACTGGATTATTTTTAACCCCAGGGTGGGAAGTCTGACATTGGAACAGAAATTAGCTTTTTCTCCCAACTGCATCTTCCTCACAAACCTTTCCTACTGCTTCCCCGGGGTTCCCAGTACTTTTTGCATCCGAGTGCTCCTCTAATGGGAACGGTTGCTGTGCTCTGCAGGGTGGTACATGACTTTGGGGAGAAATGAAGAGCAGTCAGGCTCACAAGGGCCTTGTGCCATGCCCATCACTGCTGCACCCGCTCTGACAGTCACCTCTCCAAAGCAGACAGGTAAGGCCAGGACAGAAGAGAAAATTACGTACTATTGTTGGCGTTATTTCTTTGGAGCTGTGGTTTCCACTTTTCTTCAACAACAGCTAGAGGTGATATGGGCTGGCTAGAGGCAATATTGTTCTCGTTGTCAGCTGTGGGCAAGAAACAGGGAGGTGTCAGAAGCAGAAGATAATAACACTTAAAGCACAGAAGGGGAAAACGTACCCATCTGCTTAGCATTTACTCACTGTTCCCTTAATTAAGGTGACACCAATCTACTACATTCTCTGTAGCCTTGAAGCAGTTTTCAGTGAGATGGTACAGGACCATCAGAAACCTTAAAAACTAGTTTTGGACTTGCAACCCATCACCTCCCAAAACGTGGCTGAAATGTGGCTTTTTCTGTGCATCAGTGACACTGATGCCATGAGCACACCTTGAGAAATGTCTCCCAACCAAGCGAAGCTGCACACCAGGAGGGACAGATGTTCCTGGTGAGGCCTGACTTCTGCCATTTCTTTATTTTTGAAATGAAAGAAGTCTTAACAAACATTTATCCTTCTTTTGCCTCACTGCCTCTTTCTGCACTGCAGGTGCCTTCCCTTTTCTTTACTCTTAAATAGTTTTTCAAGCTACCCTCAACCCCTCTCTCAGGATCTTATTACAATCCTCATATATGGTTTCCCTGTAGAGAGGGACAACCTCCTTTTGGGCTGCTCACTGCTGCCTCAGACTGGGAACAAAAAGAAATTCTGGAGTGTGACCAAAGATCATTCCTCCGTATTGCTGCAAGTACCAACTGCCCTGGGGGTCCTGGTGGATTTATGGATAACTGGGCTAAACTCTCTGGCTGCCAAGGTGATGGGATCTTTCAGGGAAATGTAGTCAAGATCAGTAAATTTTGTATTGTATCCGTGTTCTTTCTTCTCCTGTGCCCCGAGAACTTCTCCCCACCCTCTAGAGGATATTTTCTAGTTCTAGTATGCTTCACCATGAAACTGGGCTCTGAAAAGACTGTGAAGCAACAATAAAGCGCACAATGAAGAAAGGTGGAAAAGGAAGGAGAAAGATGGAGAGGCTCATGACCAGGCAGAACAGAAGGATGGAATTAAAACCAAAGAAGACAAAGCAGGTCCTTTACTCATCATAGCTGGCCTCATCTCACCTAATTTGACACCTCTATTAGACACACCTCTCTTCAAAGTGGTCCCTTGAGGCTCCTTTTACACTCAGTGGTGCAAAACAGCCTCAGGAGCATGATTCATTCACCCAATCAGAACCAGATATCTCTTGTAGTGTAAGATGCATCTTGCTCTGAACTCACCTGGAGGCAATGACTTCTCCACTGATTGTAAGGGGAGACCAAGCTGACCAGCTCAGGTGCAGTATCTATAGCCCAAGCACACCAGCACCCAATGAAACGAATCCTGCCCCAGCGCAGGGGACAGCAGAGCACCAATTAGAGAAATGCCTTATTGAGGGACCCAGAGGTGCTTTGCTCTGCAGTCCAGGTTGATCTGGTGCTCAGAGCAGTGGCAGCCCCTCAGCAGAAACAGGAGAGGGCAACGCTGCTCTTCTTCAGGTATGGCAATGAGCCAGGAGAGAAGGGAGCCCAGCAAGGATCTAGGGACAAGCAACAATGTGATGAAATTCCAGTGCTCTCTTCCTTACAAGACAGTCCTCTCCCATTTGAGCAGCTCTGGAAATTAACTGCTGGGGTTTTTACAAACTTTGCTGATGAACGGCCATAGACTGCACAGTTATTACTATTATTAAGGTCTGGGCACTTCACTGGCCACAGACTGGATGCATACCTAAGAGCAATCCAGGATACGACAGACCCAGGGAAGACTCTGGCACTGCCTTGAGGGCTGCATGTGCCCAGAGAATCCAGTGGTGGTGGCAAGTACCTGGGGTCACTGCCAGGCCCAGGACGACGGCCAGAGGTTGGTCTCTGCAGGTGTGGAGGAGAAGGGAAGAGCAGAAGGTGCTCAGTGAACGTCAGTGATCAGATACAGCACATCAGTTCTCCCCCAGCACCTGCCCAGACCAACTGCTCTTGAGCCAACGCCACCAGTGTCCCCAACTCCAAGCATCCGTTGGAGGCAAAGGACAATGCTGGATGTTGCCTACTTTGTTCATGGCTCAGGCCTTCCTTGACTTGATGAGGGGTGTGGTGGGGAGAAACACTCCCCCCAACTCTTTACCTATTCCATAACAACAGGGGATTCATTATGTACAAATATCTGCTGGCACTCAATATGGCATTAATGAGATTTGTGCATTTCAGCCTCGCCTTCCTTATCAGGCAGTCTGTGAACTACACAGATCATGGTTCTTTAATTTCTCTTCATGCCTCCAATCCTTTAATCCAGGTTCAGCCTAGCCATCCTTTTATTTTTTTTAGCTCTAGATTGTAGGAAGGGCATTATATGGTAGCACTCAACCTGAACAAAGTACTCTAAAGGGAGTCAGAGCTGTATATTGTACAGTGTAATTACAGAACAAATTCCTTTGCCTGGTGTTCTGCTGTTCTATTTTGGCCTTTCAGCATCCAATTTACATTCTAATTGCTTCTTCTCATTGTGTAGCTGCTTTATGGAGCCATAATCTCTCCTTACTACCTTCCAGCCTACAGGCTCAGCTCTCTGAGTGGCTCAAGAGCCAGTATGTCCCTGCTTTTGCTCCTTGAGGCTGGCAGCATGTTCCCCGTCCCCAGTCACTAGTGAGAGGGGCTCAGAGAAGGCATCATGTTTAGTTGGGAGAGATGAAACCTTTGCATCAGACAGGATAAGCCAAACTGGACTGTAAACACAATAACTGGGGGAGTATGTGACCCATATGGACTTCTTGTATCTCTGCATCCCTGTAATCATAGAATCATCTGGGTTGGAAGGGACCTTTCAGTTCATCAAGTCCAACCACCAGCCTAACATTTTCAAGCCCACCACTAACCCATGTCCCTCAGCACCATGCATGCCCGGCTTTTAAATACCTCCAGGGATGGTGACTCCACCACTTCCCATGGCAGCCTGTTCCAATGTTTGATAACCTTTTCCGTGAAGAAATTTTTCCTAATATACATCCTAAACCTTCCCTTGCTGCAACTTGAATCCTTTTCCTCACTCTTTGAGCCAGGCATATGGAAAGGTATAAACCACTAGTGTGCCAATGTCCCCAGTATGTGGATCCCATGCCACCAGTTCTGCTGACTATTGCAAGGTCTCTGCACTCCCAGACTTCAGAGATGTTGCTCAGATGCTGTGTCTTGGGTACGGCTATTCCCAAGCTCTGGACAGGCTAAAAGGCAACAAACTGTGGCCCAAGTAACTGCAACCCCCCTGTAATCTCCACTGCTGCTCTTTTAAGTACAACATTTAGAACTGGACACCTCCCAAACCTTGCTGTAGCTTTCCCACCTCTTCATTTTGATTTGCCCCCATCCCACAGCAGCAAATGCCATGCTGCTCGTCCCCAGCTGCACAGATCCGGAGGAATGGCTGCTGTTCCCTCTGGGAGCCACAGACCAGGAAGCACCACCACAGAGATGCCAGAGCAGTGGATGGCTGCCTTCAGTGGGGGCAGCCTTGGTGACACCTAGAGAAAGCACTTAAAGAAGGCACGGACAAGCCTGCTGTCACTGTGCCAGTGAGACATCTGGGGAGGCAGCCAAGCAGAAGACAGGGAATTACAAGCAGGGCAGGGAGAGATCAGAAAATAGAGTTTAATAGGAATAATCCCAAGTTGAGGAGAGGGGATTTACCCATTAATGTATCTCTGCTGACATTACACGATCACAGATACCTGCTCCCTCCAGCCCTGTGCCGTGTCCACAGTGACCAGGAGAAGAAGCCCAGAGGCCATGGGTCATTTGTAAAGAAGAGAGAAGGAAGAAGCTGCAGACAGCACCAGCTCACAGCGTGCCAGAGAACTGCCTGTCTCCCCTGTGACACCTTAGCCCTGGGCTCTCCTTTGCAGCTCCTCTACTCAGGGTCACCAAGAGCTGTAACTCAAAATGCTGAACTCCAGCCCCAGAGGGCAGAAGAAGAAACAGGATGGTCAGGACGTGGCTCGGAGGGAAGCAGAAATGGCCATGGACAGAGAGCAGGAACAGACCCCAACACCCCGGACCAACAGCAGCCCCTGCCCCGAGCTGCATTGCTTCCACATGTAACGTCCAGTTACTCCACATTAGCCATCTCGTGCTCTAAAAGAGTAACATCCACAAAACTCACCCCACCTCATAACAAATCACCCTGAATTTATCTTCAGAAGATTACAAAGATGATAAATAAAGTAGCTGCTACAGAACACACACAGCCTGTGCTAAGACTTGCCAACGAGAACTGAACTGGAACCGAGGAATCACGTAGAACTTAAGGGACACCCATTAAAATTAGGACTAAAACTAAAACACAGAACAAGATAAGAATTTTGATTAGAATTACTGCCACAGAATGGAAACTATGCTTTTCCTCAGGCCACTTGTCCTTCTGTGCCACTCAGGGCTCACCTGTAAAGTGAAGGCAAAGGCAAACACTGACCGTGTATTGCAACAGAGCTGTTGTCTGTCGGAGAACACGAGTCTGTTGAAGGGGAATTAATTTGTAAACCTGTGTTAATTCACTTCAATGTTCATTCAAGAGCAAAAAAGTAATAAATCTGCCAATAGAGAAAAAAAATCCTATTTCTACTTTTTTTTAAATATTCTGAATGTTGTTTTTGAAACAGCTTTGGCTTTGAAATTTTAAATTTGTCTTTTATGTGTTAAGATAGAAAACAAAAAAGATGGCTTAGGAACAAAGTAGAGGAGCTACTCCTCAGAATTTTTATTTGAAGAGAGCTGAGAAGGAAACGAACACAACTGCTGAACTAGCAAATTCTTCTCCCGAGAACACATTTCAGTCCTTTGCAGAACTCCAGGAGACACAAGCACAGAAAAAGGCTTGTGTGGGCGAAGGCTCTGCTGCTCCGTGAGCGTTTTTGCTTTGTTTGCTTCAACAAGAACTGCCCTTTCTGCAGGAGGGATTTCATCTGCTGTAAGAGTGACCCATTAGTGCTCATGCAATGAGCATTCCCTGGATACCTTTGGACAGAGGGAATGGGGGTTTGATGTGCTCTGTGCCATGTTTCCCGTTTCCCTGGGGAAAGGAGCAGGAGTTACGGTACACCCTGAGCCTTGCATTGCTGCAGCCGCTCTGTGTCCTCCAGCCTTTGCGTATTTTTTTTTGCTGCAGGTGAAATTACTGGGGCTTTGGAAACCGTGAGCACAGAAAGCTCTATTGACACACAACGGGGTCAACATCAGGTGTCAGCGCAGAATTTATTTCTCCGCTCTAAGCGAGTCGAAGTGCCCAGCTTACCTGCATGGGACTGCATGTGCTCCAGGAGATTGTTATAAAACTGGAACTGGATTCCACAAGCTCCACAGGTGTAAGGCTCTGTTTGGGAGAAATCAGTTCAGAAGAATTACACAGAGTACGCAGGGAAGCAGCACACGTGCATACTTCAGTTCGTACAGTAGTGGGGCAGTGCCTCAGGTCCTTGTCACCTCAGCCCACGTGTGCCCATCACAGCAGCTCCTTGGAACTGAACCCAAAGGGCACTGGCTGGGATCAGGAAGGCGCTGGGACACGTCACTGCTGCTGGGCTGGGGACAGGCATTTAACTTGAGCTTCACTTTAGTGCCACGGGACGGCCCGGGGTGGCAGAGGGACAGCCCGTGCACTGAAGCCAAACACCTGTGGGGTCGGGGTGGGATTTCACTGAACCTGCATGAAGATTTGAGGGGCCACACACTGCCAGGGGTTTGCCAGCTCGTGCTGCCACAAGCTGTGTTAAGTCTGGAAGCAAAGCACAGTGAATCCATTTTACATCCAGTTCTGTCAAATTCCAGTCAGTCTCTGCTACCTTTCCTGAATGAGACAAGGAGCATCGGGGTTGTGAAAAATCCCGTTGCTCAGAAGTTGGGGCATTGAGAAGTGGGACATTTTAATGAAAATTTGAAATTTCAACATGGGAGGGCTCAGCTGGGGCTTTTGTGGCTGTCACAAGTGCAGCAAGATTGGGGAACAGTGGGTGTCACTGGGCTCGGTGGGGCAAGCAGAGGCGGAGGAGAAGAAGCTCAGGAATCAGGGCTGTGCCAAGGCGAGAGCAGAGCAGGAGAGCCGTGTTGCCAGAGTAATATGGATGAGCTGGAGTCAGGAAAGGGCTGGGGGCAGAGCTCCCTCGCAAGCTCAAAGAGATGTTCAGTTCTGCTCTAACAGAAGTATGTTGAAAGCGCGTTCTTTCCACTGAATTAACCTGATCGCAAATGTTTGCAGCTGCTCGTTTAAACAGTATTAGTTGAGTGCATTAGTTGGCAGATGTAATATCAAACTACAGTGGCTGAAACCTGTTAACACTGCAGTTTGGTTCTGTACCTCCAGATACACCAGCACACGGCCAGCACTTAGGCTGTGTCATACTAGTTCCTAAGAGCGGAATGGACAAATGCAAGCATTTGGCATATAAACCATTCTGCACATAAAAGCTGGCACACACAGACAGCAAGGTCTATTGCTACAATATACCAGAAATCTCTCTCTATGTTCCAAGGGAAGCAAAAGCACCAGCATCCAGGATGGAAGAACCAAAATACAGGAAAGCACAAGCCTGACTTGGCAGGAATCTGTAAGAAGTCTATCTCAGGGTGCAAACCCCAGAATTCATCAGATGGCTATAGGAAGCTACGAGGAAAAACATAAAAGAGGCCACGAACAGTTTGTATAAGCTACATTTCTATGCCAAAGGTTAAACCCCCTGCTGGGCCTTTCCCATAGAACCCACGATGGAGCCATCCCCATCCACAGGAGCTGTGCTCAGTGCTTTGTTTAACTCACTGTATGTTCTTGTGATGCTCCTCCTGTGTATTGCTGCAGTGAGGTGGGTTGGAAATACTGTACTTAAGTAACTGGGGAAGGGGAAAAAAGGGAAGACTTTGGCAGCCCTAGAAATTTCAGGACTATGGGGAATTAACGTGGACTGGCTGTCTCTGTTGAAATCATCTCTGGGAAATAGTCAGTTGTGGTAAAATACCACAAGAGCCACAAGGTAATCTAATCACTCAAACCTCTTCTCTAAGTACCAGAGAGGAGAAGATCCCACATGTGTGCAAACCCTCTTAGATACGTATTTCAATGTCAGATGACCTGTGGTACAGATGCATCTATTTGCCTCTGCTGCTTATGGAGCCTCCGCTCCTCAGATAGAAATGTCTCAACCTAGGTGGTTTGACTCCCCCTTCAAGTATCAAAATCAGCAATTGATTAATCTAATGAAAGAAGTCACACGCCAAAGACCGTGCTGAATGTTGCTGGCAGGTTCCCATCAGGGTCAGAAGAGCTGTGGTGCTGCAGCCAGGGCAGCCTCTAAAGCCACCCCCCTCTCCTCTGTCCCATTGCTTTGCTGGAGCCCCGTCCCCTGCAGAACATGCTGAACATCTCAGGTTCTTCAGAAAGTCTGACATTTAGAGGTGTCACACCATGGTTCCCTGGGACACCTTCAGGTCTCCATGTGCCATTTCAATCTAAACACATGCATTCCCTCTGCCATCTCTGCCTGTAGCAACCTCGCCCAGAGAAAGTGGTGGAGGAGCAATCCACTCTCCACTGCTGCAGCCCAAAGACTCATCTCTGCGGCCAGACAAGCACACAAACTCCACAGCTCCCGTAGCAGCTGGCTTCCAAGTGGCCACCAGAACAACTCTCCCCCTAAGCTCACTGGGAAGGAAATCCTTCATGTATATCCAGCGCTCTGGAAGCACCACATTTCTCATGTTCATTTTTCTCTCTCGTTTCACTACATTCTCTTAGTTCCTTCCCATCAGATTTTGTTCCACTGAGCTGCTTTACCTTCCCCCTGTTATATTCTCAGCTATTTTATCGCCATAAACCTATGTGGTCTTTCTTCTAGCTCTCCCCTTGCCTGACTCCACTGCTGACCAGTCTCTTCTAGGTTCTTCCCATCTCCGTCCATCATGAGCGACCATCAAGGTCTCTGCAGTTCTTCAACTCAAGCTCCTCTCTCTGCCACTGCCCCACACTGTGCACTCAGTCACTCTGAAAGGTCTCTCATTTCTGATTCTTCTCAGAATAAATCCTCTTGATTTTTATCTCAATTCCAAAAGCCTCGCCTTCTGTTCTACCATAGAAATGTCCACCTCTGGAAACAAAACCACTGTCTCCTTTCAAAAACTAATTTCGCTTTCTGAAAGCGCCAAAACATTCTCTAAATACTTTTGGGACAAAGAGTCATGCAAGTCTGCAGTTTGCCACAAACAAAAATGACTCAAGTTAAAACTAGGGATAAAATTTAAATTCATCCAATAGTGCAGAAGTCCTTCCCGGGAAGGAGGGCAGGGATGCTTGGGAAGATGGGCAGAATCCCTGTGGGAACGAATGAACTCGCTTTGCTTCCCAGGGCTTTCTCAACCCTCCTACTTCCCAGATTTCAGCTTCTAAGCTCCACAGCGTAGGGAGCTGGGAACAGTCGGGGTGGCTGGAAGGAAGACGGGATGTGTCAGTGCTAGAGGAGGGATCTAGCAGGTGGCAAGAAGAAAGAGGCAATCTGTACCCGAAAGCAGGTAAAAGCCGTGGCTGGAAAAGAGCTGCTCATCTGGGCTGGTACACACAGTGCGTAAATCCCCCCTCCCTTTGACTTGTCCTTGCAACTTAAAGGTAGAGTTAACTGGAAAAGTTGTCAAAACTTCTCTGCTTCAGTCAACAAATCTCTACTTTCCCTCTAGGCTTTGCTGGTGGTGGTACAAGGAAAGCTGGGACCCATTTGTGATTCCCACACCAACCCCCCGAGGACACCCGTGCTCCCCAACAGCCCCAGTTGTTTCGGGTGCCCAAGACAGGCCTTCTATGTAGGACAAAGCAGGAAGAGCGGCCGAGCAGTCAGCTCAGAGACTGTCTCACACTGCTGGAAACCTCCTCCCTCACCTTCTCAAACCCTTCACTGCTTCTCAGGAACCAATTCCTCTTGCTGCCCTGCATCTGAGGGGGTGGCAGTTGTGGCAGCAGCAACAGGTACCCTCCTCCAATGAGAAAAACCAGCCTTTTACCCCATGTGCTCAGAGGCTCCTGGTTCTCTCTTGAGCCCATGGGCCTCTTTGCATTACCAGGTGCTGGGGAGGTAGATGCTCTGCTTTCTCCAAGTTTCCTCCATTCACATTCCCCTGGGAGATGTTAAACACACACAGGTGCCAGCTGGTCTCTTGCTGGGTACTTGGGCTTGCTTGGGCTCCAGGTTGGACTCCAGTTCACAGCAGTAACCGCAGCTCCCAGAGCCCTCAGCTCTCCCAAGCTAGTGCAGGACGTGGGGTACATCATCCCAAGACTCCACCAATTCCCAGCAGGCACTCAGGGCTGCAGCACTACCACAGAGTCATAGAATTGCTTACGTTGGAAGGGACATTTCAGATCATCTAGCCCAATCATCAACCTAACACTGACAAAAAAAGATCACTAAACCATATCACTAAGCAAAAGCACTCACACAAACCTTCCTTCACACTTGTAACTTAAGGGAGTGGAGGGCAAATTCACCAGGGTGCATGAGAAGCTCTCCCTTCCTCTCCTTGTTTCCACAGCTCACTCCTAGAAACCACAGCTCATCGTACTGCAGCTGGGTGATGGGGAGGGAGGGTGTGACAACAGCCCAAAGCTCACCTCACGCAGCCACAGGAGGTGGCAGGAGACAAGCAGAGTTATCTGTGGCTGCCTCCAGAGCACTCCCCCTGTCTGGGCTGAAATCCCGAGCTGCGGTTGCCCTTGTTGTGTTGGCCAGGCCAGGATAAGGCACAAGGTCCTGCCATTTGCACACAGCAGACTCTGGCCTCTGCTACTGTCACTACTGCATCCTCCAAAACCTTCACACTAACAAGTAACCCATTCAAATCCTGCACCACTCAACTCTACCTGTACCACCAGTACCCAGCTACCACCTGTAGCCCAGCGTTCTCACTCTTCACTAAACGTTTCAGAAGCTGAAGTGTCAGGCTGCTGTTGTTCCTCCATCCACCTCCAGAAAGCAAGCTTCCCACACAGCCAGAGCTGTGCAGCTGGGGCAGTGTGGAGATACTGCATTTCTACAGGCTCTGGGATACATCCTAAGCTCTCCCGTGGGTTCATACTTTTGAGCTTTCGTCCCCCAAAAGAAGACATTTTGTGCACATTGTGGTGCAGTGGGTGCTAGTTGCTGAGCACAAAGCACTCCTTCTCCCCAGAAAGCATCCTTCCCCAGGAAAACCAACCTCCTTTGCCAGCCAGGTCCCCCTGCTCTGAGGGATCCATGTCATCGCTGCCCAGGAACTCTCTGAAAACACCTTTACAGGAACCTAAAGCACCAGAAGCTGCTGAAGCCTCTTCAGCTTCCCGAGCTTCACAGAACTAACACTCGCAATTGGTTACACAATTTAAAACATCTTCCCCCAGGGCTATTATTAGACACGTTTATTAGTGTTTTATATATACCCAGTGACCAAGGCTCCAGAGTAAGGCAGCAGGTGCGGGAAGTCAAGACCAAGAAAAAAACCTCAGCATTTATGCTTAGGTTAAATAAATCACTGTAATTCCCATGTTAAGTCTCATTGCCACATCTAAGCCAGAGAAAACAGCAGAGCCTGGGTTAAGGCCAGGAGGGAACATGAGTTGAGAGCTGTCTGACAGAAAGTTTCAACAGAGAAGGGCCCTGAGCTGCTTGTGCACGAGCAAACCCAGCAGCCAGCTAACTGACGGCAGCGCAGGGAGCAGCCCCAGGCAGCCCTCGACTAACAGAAAGGACCCACATTTCAACACTTCTGTTCACATTTTGATGAAAAACCACTGCAGAACTGCAAGGGAAACCTCTCAGTGTTTTCACCCAGTGTTTCCATTGGCCTCAGCTGTAATAACAGCGTAATTGCATCTTCCCCTAGCTTTGACACAAACCGATGAAACAATATATTTGAAACAGGAGTTTTTTCTCCGAGAAAAGCGTCATCACACCTCAACATAGGTGGAAGTTTCTTGAAAGCAGAAGTCCTGTCACTGCCACTTGTCTCAGCCAATAAAAGAGGTGCTACCTAAGAAGGAGCTATGAAATGAGCTTTAAAAAGGGGAGTCCTGAATACATCATGGTTGTTAGATTCGTTGGCATTAATCTGATTTCTCTTCCAAGGTGAACTCTCATGTTCTGACTCAAGCTCTCAGATTTGTAAGTGGAGAAAGCACAAGCGCCCTCTGCCACCATGGTCATGCTGAGGGTGCCACTCTCGGGACTGCCCATAGCAAGGGACAGTGGTCCTGGGGCTGGCACAGTGTCACCCTAAAATCCAGAGGTAGCCAAGCAGTGACCGACCACACCATGAGGCAAAGAAAGAAGATCCACCTGTTGGAAGCATCAAGGAGACAGGAGAGAACCCTGGGCAGAGACCACTGATGTCCACCCATCCCCAATCCACTCCCCTTCCCCTCCTGCTGCTCCCACCACATTCTGGGCTCCCGTTCCCCACCTGGGCTCTCAGGCCAGAGGGAACTGCCTCTGCAGAGGTGCGCAGTGAGCTCAGCCACAAAGACAAGGTTTCCTGCACAGAAATCTAACCCAAACATAAGATTCATCTTCAGTCTTCAAACCTTGGTGCTCTCAGAACACGTATTATGGGCATATTTCACAAAACTTAACTCCCAGGAGGCTGAGAGAGAGTCTAAATGGTCCAGAAGCCACACACTGCCCAGAAACACCCTGAAGGATTTCTGATGCATTTAAATCTGAAACCAGACCCACAGAAGTGAGGCACTTTGTTTCTGACAAAGTGAGTGACCTGGAGTCACAGTAAAAAAACCCCCATTTACTCATGAAAAATGCTAAGAGGGCAGGCCATCAGGGCTGCAGGGTGGAAGTCCCTGCCTTTGCGCACCACAGACATCCATCGCACTTACTTTGTAAAAGCGGGAAAGGATTTGAATTCAGGGGACTTGCGGTTTCTGCAAAAAAGAAAGAGATTTAAATATTGAGATTGGCAGAGACCCCGCTGCACGCTCCACAGCTCCGCCTGCCTGCTCACCGATCCGTGTCCTTACTCCGCACTTCCAGATTTAACTCTGGCAGGATGGGGGTCTCCGTTTACCGCAAATTATGACAAGTCCAGCTGTGAATTTTCTCTCTCAGTGTCTCGTGAAGTTTCTCATGGCTTCGAATCTGCATCTTCCCTTATCATTTTGAAACGTCCAGAGATTTTCCTATGCTACAGCAATGGAAACATTATGTGGGGAGAGCCAGCAGAAGAAAAGCTAAGGGTGTGAGAAATTCTTTACAAATGGCTTTTTTGGGGGCTCCAGATTGAAATCCCCAGATTCACCTTGCAGCTTCCTCAAAGGGAAGCTGGGAAGGAAAACCAAGGTGTTTCAGCCTCACTGGACAGTAGCCAAAGGAGAGAGTTCCTAAGCAGTGCACGGTACTTTGGGCTGAGAATTCACATTTTCTGCCAAGCACACCTTGCAAATCTCCCCTCTTTAAGCTGTGACTGAAAGGAACGAAAACCCCGGATGCTCAATGGTCAACCGGGGGCCATCTGCATCCGCCCCGCAGTGGACTGGAGCAGAAGTGGTGATTCCCAGCACCTCACACCCTCTGCTGCTTCCTGCAGGTTTCCAGGTGAGGCCCTTTAGTCTTAAACCCCTGCAGAGGGGGAGAAACCATCGGTGCCAAATATTCAGAATATTTACAGAATGGTCCCAGGCCCGAAGTTTGACACGTCGGTGAATGAGGCTCTCAGGGCAGACAGACCTGCACTGGTTTGCTTGGAAGAAAAACTTAACAGGTCAAGCACAATGAGCCTTTGTGCTAAATATTTCAATATGATGAAGCTGTTGAAGGGGGCTTCAGCTGCCAGGGCCAGCCAGTAAGGAATGGAGATGAAGGCATGGATGATGCTCAGCAAATACATGAATAGACAGCACTACAGGAAGGGAATGCATGAAGGCACTGGCTGGGTACAGATCGCTGCTGATCACTGAACACACTTCTATTACCCACCAAGAGCACCATTCGCAGCTGATGAAGTCTCTATCTGGAGGAAGATCTTCACTGAAACAGGTTCCTAATCTGGTCCTACCAAGCAGTTGAGCGGGGCAAGTTCCTCTGGGTACCATTCTTTCCCTGTCCGTGCTCTCTGCCCCTGCTTTGGAAGCGCTGTACTTACTTGTTGAGCACATGGATTCCCACTGGATTGTCCCAAGGCTTCAGGCTTTAAAGGGCTCTCTCAGCACCCCAGAGGCAAGTAAGTTTTTGAGGGCCAAAACCCGGCATTTTATCATCTTCCTAGAAGTCAACTTGATCCAGGAGCAGCACACAGCGCTGTCACACACCACTTAACACACCACAGTGACTCCTCAACACACCTGCTGGGCCGCCTTCCAGTTGCAGAATCGCAGTCAGAAGTGCCAGTGTAGCCTCCTCGTTACACTTGAAATTCACATGAACTCCACAAGAGGAGCTCAGGCCATTCGCTAAACATTGCGACCACGGTATTTTAAGTGAAGAAAGACTGTTGGGCTTTTTCTGGTCTTTATATTACGGGCTATTTTGTTATCCACGCACTGGAACTTCCCTGCCTCGGCACAGTCAGTTCCACCGCAACCAACAGTCACAGAAGTGTCAGTTTGGATGATTAATGGTAATTTGGCTTGCTTTAGGGATCTGCTGATCTTTCACTGTCCAGATCCTCCAGGCAAAACTGAAGCAGGAGCTCACCTTTTTCTCCCCTTGTATCAGTCTATCAGAGACCCTTTTAGCCATGTCCTGCCCAGCCCCAGCCCAGCACAGTATCTGTGCCTGAGCACTGCAACCCACACCTCGTATCGTTGCTGCTCCCAATTTAGCTGACAGCTCACACTCTTGCCTCAATGTCCTTCCCAGTGTCCCAGAGCTCCCGAGCAATTGGCAGGGTTTCTCCCACAGAGACTTGCTGCTGAGCAGTTATTTTGACCCATCCATCCTTCTTCCTGTCTACAAGTCGTCCGTTTAACACGGCAAGTCTGAAACAACTTTAAAAAATGTGGCACCAGAAATCATAGGATAGGACGGTTAGAATTGGAAAGGACCTTGAAGATCATTGAGTCCAACTCCTGCCCTGGGCAGGGACACCTCCCACCAGACCAGGTTGCTCAAAGCCCCATCCGACCTGGCCTTGAGCCCCCCCAGGGATGGGGCAGCCACAGCTTCTCTGGGCAACCTGGGCCAGGCTCTCACCACCTTCACAACAAAGAATTTCTTTCTAGCATCTAATCTAAAACTCCCTTCTTTCAATTTAAAACCATTACCCCATATCCTATCACTACACTCCCTGATCAATAGTCCCTCCCCATCTCTCCTGTAGGCCCCCTTCAGTACTGGAAGGCAGTTATAAGGTCCTCCCAGAGCCTCCTCTTCTCCAGGCTGAACAACCTCAAGTCTCTCAGCCTGTCTTCAGAGCAGAGGGGCTCCAGCCTTCTGATCATTTTCGTGGCCTCCTCTGGACCCGTTCCAACAGGTCCATGTCTTTCCTGTGCTAAGGACTCCAGAGCTGGACACAGTACACCAGGTGGGGGTCTCACCAGATCAGATTCGAGGGCCAGAATCCCCTCCCTCGACCTGCTGGCCACGCTGCTTTTGATGCAGCCCAAGATGGGGCTGGCTTTCCCGGAAACCCCAATTCCACGCAAATGCCCTCTTGACATAGCAACTCACATTTATGCGACGGAGCAAAGTGACACTCTATTAACTGCAGCATCTCCCTGTGTTACTCTTCTTCTGATGGTGAGAACTACACTCATATGGGAATCGTCATCTGGGGACACCATTTTTAGGCTGCTTTGAGAAACACAGCTGTATACGTGTGCAATTGTCTCACCCCTTGGCCAGCATTACTGGTGTCCTGCACAGCTTTGTTAGGACAACAAGGTTGCTCACATAATGACAACCTCCCCCCTTTCCTCACTCCTTGGACTTGGTCATTATCAGGCTTGGATCTCCCAGTGAACTGAAAAGCAGCAGTAAGAGGCTTGTACCCTTTGCAAACCAACCAAGAGATGAGAAAGAGATTCACCGCAAGATGAAGCACTTGCATGAGATTTGTACTTTGTGCTTCATTGCTTCTGACATAACCATCCAGACAGTTGGGTGCCTCTCAGGAGGCAGAGGGGGTGTGGCTGTGCTGAGATCAGACTAATCAACAACCAGGAATTATTATGCCCCAAACATTGAACCCAAAAGTCCCAGCCTGAAAGTCATGTCTTCCCAGAAGAAATCCAACCAGATGTGGATGTGCTGTATGATCACTAGACCACAGAGAATGAGCAGAAGAGGATGTGTGGCCAACAACAGAGGAGGAGGAAGATCTCAATGTCTGTAACACACTCAAGCTGATTCCTTCCATATGTGCACCGCGACACCGGCACCTTCAGTGCAAACCAGCCTTTCTGGACTCACTGGTGGTTTGAGGACCTGAACATCCTCTACTGTAGTGAGACCATCCACCCACTCCAGTCTCAGGAACTGGTAATGCTTGTAATGCTAACAACAGTCTCAACACAACAATACAATTTGCTTCATCCCAGAATCCTGGCAGTAGCCACCGCTGGGTGTCTCAGTCTGACCTTCCATTGGGGTGCTCTACGGGACCTTCTGACCTTCCACTGGGGTGCCCTACGGGCCCTTCTGACCTTCCACTGGGGTGCTCTATGGGACCTTCTGACCTTCCACTGGGGTGCTCTACAGAACCTGGCAGCGTGAGGGCAAGAGCAGGAACTGAACTGCGCAGGGAGCTCATGCTGCCCCCATCACCCCAAACAAAGCTGCAGAAGAGACTGATGTCACGAGTTTATCGCTGATTTGCACTCTGCCTTTTTACTGCTTTCCATAAAACCGAAGGTTACTAAGCAAGACAGTACACTACCTACTGCTGTTTAAGAGATTGCACTGTTTAACACACACTAAAAATACCAGGTCTATGAGGCAAGTGCTTGAAACAGTTCCATGCTACAACTGGATGGGAATTAGGATCCATAATACACTGTAGCAAGCCGCTTGTGTACATTTTCACTAGCTAAATGTAACTACCTTAATTGTGCTGCATATGCAGGAAATAAAGCACACTAGTGAAAAATGCTTTGCACTTCAAATTGATTCACTAAAAAGAAACACAGCATATAAAATCAGGAAATCTGAAAATCCCACTAAGTGTGTGTTTAAAATGTGTTTCTATGTCCTCTAAATTTTCAGAACTGGGACTTCTCAGTCTTTTCCAAAAATCTGTACTTCTAAATCGAAAGGAAGAAATCAACTTTTTTTTTTTTTTTCATCTCAATCTCACCTCAGCTTGGCATGAACTGATCCAAAAAAGAAGGTATTTCCCTCTCCCCAGCCTGAAATAAACTCTGCTGGAAAAAGCTTCCCTGTGTAAATATGAATGAAAAGCACTGACATTTTAAAAACTGTAAATGCTAAAATTTGCTCCACTGGAACTTATGACAGTAATAGTTACCTAATGCAGCAGATGAAATTGAGACATATTTACACAGCTTAAATCAACCTTGAAAGTTAAAAATACTTCCCAATTCCCTACATAATTTTAAATTTGTCTCTTTCACATCCATAACATCCAGTGAGTTTAGACACCAATAAATACTGTCAATTTCAATTAGATTTTTTCCTTTGATGGCTGTATTTTAAGGTATTAACCAAAAGAACTTGTGTTTTCCCTTTTTGCTTTGTTTGTTTTTCTTCTTAAACTCTCACAACTTCCTTCATCCCTCTTGGTCTACAGGTGTTGTAACTGCAAACTCTTCATTTTACTTGGGAGTCATCCCTGGTGTCCAAAACAACTGGATGAAGGCAGGATCACGCTGTGAACGCCAAGTTAGAGATGTTCTAAATGAGGCTTTCCGGAGTCCAACAAGGAGTGAGGTAATGGAGAGACCCCAAGGGCTGGGAAGCACCACCCGGCGGTTACACACCACGGCACCACGGGGCCACATCTGCTGGGCTCCGGCCAAACGGTGCTCCCCCTGCTCCGGCTGCATACGGAGGAAGAGGAAGGCAGGAAACCTTCACTACTGACCACAAGACACCCATTTGCCCCTTCCTGGGGTTTCTTCCTTCCCATGCTCAGGCCGATAATTACCAGCTACTATTTCACAAGCTGGCAAAAATATCCTCTGGAATTTAGCACAGAAAAACCCCGCACACCTCAAGACTCAGTGGAATGACCACCACCAAGGAATGTTCTCTTGAAAGCAGCTTTACAGCATCTCGGATGATTAACAGCTCACACATCGCAACGAGCCAATTCCATCTTTCGGGATCAGGTCATGTCATGGTTGTCTGGACCTTGCTGACTTCAGCAGTGAATGAGACTTCACAAGCTTCATGAGACCTGGAAGCTCCGCATTGGCTGCTCGTGCTCCAGAAGTGGCACAAGGAAACAACCTACAGGTTTTAGCAGATACTATTTTTTACAACACTGAAACTTCCAGGTTTAATCAAACAGCAAGTTTAAGGGGCTGTGGAGACTCTCTCCCATGAATACAAAGGACACTCTCCCAGTCATGAGGTGGACCACAGCTGAACAGTCCTTCTCCAAGCGCTCTGTGGCTCCACATGCCCTGCTGGGAAAGGACCTTCTGCTGGCAGAGGGACTCAAACGCAGCCCCAGAGCAGGGTTTGCGGTGCAGAACAGGAATTGTTGCTGTTTTACGGGCAGTAAGATGCCAGGTTACTCAGATACCAGCTACCTGCATTCACTATGCCAAAGACTGGGGCTGTGCACAGGGAAGAGACGTCTGAAATCCAACATTTTTCCTTCTAGTTGCCTTATTCCCCCATAGGACTACCTGGAGCACTGTATCCACCTCTATTTTGGGTGGCTTTATCTGCTGACCTTCCTGCTTTGCTTGTCCTTCCCCTCACTCCTAACACAAAGCATCTGTGGCATTGCATGTCGAGATGGTGACACAGGGAAAGAGCATGATGTACCCGGCCGGGTGGCCTAAAAAATTCCTGCTGCTCTGTTTGGTGTCACTGTAACCAAGCCCGTGACACTAAACTCACATCCACAGAGAGCAAGCAGCACAGGGAATCAAGCATTTAACAAGGCCAAGCCACACAGCTCTCAAGCTGCGCAACTGGGACCTACATTTATCTCCCAAACCTGGGGACTATTTACAGCAGGAGGAATTTGGTGACAAGCAGCAGATGGGAATGGGGAGGACAGAAGTGTCCGTCCTTCTGTCATTCTCAGAGACATCATCACCAGCTGCTCCCCTGCCTGTGTGAAATCTCCTTGGCTGGGCCACCAGAGAGGACAAGCCAAGAATGCCAGAATTTCTCCCAGGAGTTCACACACCTGAACACGGAGCCACCCAGAGCTTGTCCCACCTACGGAAACACAGCCATGGAGAGAAGGAGAATGGAGATACGGGCATGTCAGCTCTTCAAAAAGGTAGTTCCCGAGAGCTCCACTTGGACACTCCAGCACACAGAGACTGTGGAGACATCCATGGCCTCTCTTAATGACTGGTGCCACTCCCAGTGTGAAATGGTGAGTCTCACTTGGGCTGTGATCAATGAGAACACTTGCACTGACTCCTGAGAGCAAGAGTGCAAGAAATAGAAGAAATGGCTTGGTGCAAGAGCTAGAAAAGAGCACTGAATGGGACACAGAGGAAGCAGCACAAAAATGGAGTCAAGGGGGGAAGGAAGCTAAGGGAGAAAAGAGGATGCAGAACAGATACAGGAAGGGGGGGAAGGGGGGAAAGCTTATCCATCCCCATGCCCCAGCCTGGCTTTGAGGAGTGTGTCAGCTGCCCAATGCACCAAAGAATTGCTTCCAGCCAGAGCCCAGCTTCCCTCAAACCAGTCCTGCACAGCTCACTCCAGTTCCTTGGGTTTTCTGGCTCAAACAAAGGTTTAGGTAAGCACCTTGCTACTACCCTCAGCCTGCCAGGCTCTGGACTCAGCCACTAAAATAACCTGACCGTATGTGTGCTGCAGACAGAAACACTTCTTGCAATGAAATACGACGAGCAAATCATGAAACTCACTACTCAGTTTGTAAGAATTTCTGGTTTTGTTTTGATTTTTACAGTGAGCTTTTACTCATGTCCTTTAAAAGTTACAGTTCAGAAAGAACCAGGTTCAGAAGGATGAGCGTGATGTGAGCAGGTACAAGGAGATGGCAGGGAGAGATGCGTCACAGCAACGATGGGTCAGTATTTAACAGCATTTCAGACAGAACTAAGGTCTTGGACTATTCAATGCAGCCACTTTTTTTGTGTGTGCCTCCTGGCAGCAGTTCCTGGACCCCTCCTAGGCTACAGGTTCTTCTCCCCTCCTGCAGCTTCCTCGGCTTTACAGAAGAGCTGTTTGAGAGGAAGGAAGATCATTCTGCCACTCCTCTGTAGGCTCCACAGGAATGAAAAAGGAACAATCTAAGGCTGCTGCTTTCAAAGGAGTCAGGAAACCAAGTGGTATATTGGCACTTAAAGACATGCACTTAAAGGCTTTGAAACCTTTCAGACAAACCACTCTTACTACCCACAGAAGACAAGACATGAGGAGCAGACCTGCTGAGAGGCTAGTGGCCACTTTCTGAGCAGTGAGTCTGGCCAGTAACTCAGGGCAGTCAGAGACCTACAGTTCTGTGTCACGTCTAAGAGCCTGGCTGGGCTGACTGAGGACAGGCTTGGCAGCCCCCATGGACTCCTGACTCTGCTGCCCAAGGGGCACAGGACTAAAGAATACAAGGCCTGAAACACAGAGACAAGCTCACCTGATGGGTTCTGCTTACACCTCTTTTCTTTAGGCTTTTCTGTCCCCGAATGAACAGCTGTAATTGTGGTGAATGCTTGGATTAGTACAGGATTGTTTCCCAAAACATAATACACAGTATTTTAGTAACAAACAATTTTTTTTTCCCCATTCACCATCACCCACTGCTACCACACCTGGGTTTTCCAACACCACTTAATTCCTTTTCAACTTGGTTCCACAAAGCCCCTTATTTGCTTCAGAGGCAGACAAACCTCCCCTCCCAGCCAGATGCAGTGTACCCGCTCCAGGGAGCAATCCCTTCCCTTCCCTGTCCTTTCCAGCTAATGGTGTCACAATGCCACACGTTTTGGTACTCCTGGTTGGGGAATGGAGGGAGGCCAGCCTTTTCTGCTGGTGTGTTATTCATCTCTGCATCAGGATGCTGAAATTACATTTCATCTGGTCTGTACCCCAATTAGGGAGCGCAAGAGAATAGCAGTGTCCCACTTGCAGGCAGGGGAAAACACTGGCAGGACAAAAATCTTGTGAAGAAAACTCTAAAAATAGTGTCTAGGCCAGTGGTTCCCGTTTAGTTACTACCACTTGGACTTAAAACTCAAAGGGAACTCCAGAAATGGGGTAAATTTTAATTCCTTCTAGCACATGTATTCTGGTCGCACATGATCACATGTGACATGCTGTGACCTCCATGTAGCAAACTCATAAACAGACGGACTCCGGCTACAGTGATGTGTAAATAAACGGCCACATTTAGCATCATTGTAATATGCAAACTGCTGTTCTACTCAGAGGGCTCCAACTCCTCTTGCTTGCAAATGGCTCTGTTTCACAAGGATTTTACCGATGCACAGGCAAAGAACAAGTTCTGCTTTATCTCCATCTATATTCCCCTTTCTTTACATCTCTGCTCCCTGCTGAAAAATCTGTGCAGGACCTCAGGAGCAGGATCCCCACATCATCATTTTTCGCAGGTTCTGGAGTGCCAGGAACCTGGGGGGATTGAGAAGAGGGCACTACCTCAGCTGCCTGCAAGGTGGAAGAAGGTACCCCAAATATACAATCAATACAGCTGAGTCCTGCTCTGGAGAGGGACGTGGTAAGCGACAGCAGGAGGGAACGAACACACTTACCGCTGGAGTTCTGAGAATTGCTGTTTGTTTCTTCAAAGTTGTTTTGCACTTTGCCTTCCACTCTCCTGCTGAAAGCACTTTCTGCCGGGTGGAAAAGAAAGCAGGGATGGTGAGTGGTCAATACGGGACACAGAACCACAATGACAGAAAGCAAGACAATCTGCTCCTGCACCACATAATCGCATGCCACGAATGCAGCTGAAAGGTCAAATATCTCATTTTGGAGGCAAATGGGCCAGATTCATTGAAAGGATAACAGGCTGAGATTTTTCTGGAATACTTTCTGGCTGAGGTGGCCTGAGTTGGCTCTTAGGGAGCCCATCAACACCAGCCCTGACTGAACCAGAAGGATTGCGGCTTCCTCCTCTGCAAAAAAAACCCCAACCCTTATCTTCCTTTTCCTTAAGACAATAAGCAGCCCTTGAAGCCTCTCGCACAGGAGACCAGACCTGCAGATTAACTTGGGTCCTTACCACAACGTGTAGAATGTCACCTACAGGAGCCCTGTGCCAGCTCCCCCTGTGCTTTCCAGTGTCCTGCACTCCCTCAGCACCCACCCTGAGAGGTTCCAGGAGGACTGAAGGGCTGTCTCAGAGTCTGCCTGCAATGACCGGAAAAGCTACAGTAGATCCTCTGGTCCTCACCCCACCACCTCTGGTGAACTCACCACCCAACCCCTCCCCAGGGCCAAGCAGACAGGGCCTGCTCCTCTGCAACGTGCCACCAGCCCATGCTCTTGGCTGGTCACTGGCTTCGCACACTTCAGCAACAACGCAGGGCTATTTCCCAGTAACGGGAACGGAAGGATCCTCCAGCCTGTGGATGTGGTTCCTCACCCTGGCAGTAGCTGCAGCGTCCTCAAACATCACAGCTGAGGAGCTCCCACCTTCTCAAGCTGGTGTCCCTTAGCACAGCTTCAACAGCACAAGTAGTGTGAGGCCTTGTCTCACTTCAACTTTGCAATATTGGGGCAAATGTATTTACTGTAGTGACTCAAGGGATAAACCAGAAATAAATAAAATGGAAGGTGATCTGGCCAAACTAACATGTAAGGTCTCTGCTGTACAGACCCTTGCCACACGTGAACTCGTTCATGGAGCCCACTGTCACACTAAGGGTTCATCTGAATGTGGCACATCAAGGCTCTGCCAGGCTCAGTGTGTGCCAAATGTACAGGGAGGGAGCAGGGGGAAAGAAATCTTTCCTTCAGGAGTGACAGGGACTGCTGAGAATTGGCATCAGATCATTATTTCATGATGCATCTCTGCAGACCACTGGAGTGGTCAGAACTGCCATCATGACCTTCCTGCAGCTCCCTGCAGCTCCACAGCTGTGCTGTGCCCAAGGTGGGCTCAGACACATGGGCTTTCAAGTCTGACGTGGCTAAAAAAGACCTCAGCTGCATGAAGCTCCCAGCCCAGGAATTCTGGTCCAGCCAATCCTTAGTGATCCTGAACAGGCTTCTCAAATTCTCTACCATCTACCGCATTCCTGACTCTTTCTAAAATGCAGGACAACAGGTAACCAAATCAGGAAAAACAGAATTGCATAAAACAGGGCTGAAAAGGCACTGGGGACATTGTATTCCATCCCCCTTGATAGACAAATAATAGGAACGAGAGGCCTAGAACATCAGATGGCCCAGTGGGAAAAAGGAACTACGACGACATGGATTGATTAGCCCAACCTACCCACAAGAGGCCCAGGTTCAAATCCTGGCTTACGTCACAAGTGAAAGTTGTTGGAGGTCTCAAAAAATGTTTGGAAAAAATATGCTTAGTAGTTTTGTCCTCATCCTCTTTTTTTTTTTTTTGTTTGGGCTTTTTGGGGGCTTTTTTGGGTTGTTCTTTTTTTGCTAAGTCTGGCAATAACTGAAAATTGGTTTAATGCATCTCCTTGGACTTACTGTGTCCTTCCTACGCAGGAGAGGGCAGATGACAAAATTTATCTCTCTCTCTCCTTGTACCTGAACCTTCTGCATACAAAGCAAAATTATCTGTACAGAGAAACTAAGTGCCACCCTACTAAGTGTCTGTGCAACCACTGTCTGTGGAGTGGCACTGCACCCTCCCTGGTATCATCCAGGCCTATGTGGAACACCTGGAACCACAGCACTTGGAAGGCATCCCTTCTGGAGACTGTCTTCCTGATAGGTGTTACGGTCAATGCGTTTGTACCAGAAATTCCAGAAGCTGCTCAGATTCATTTGTACAAGACACCACAGAAACGACGCCACCAGAGAGACAGGGTAGGACCCCCAGCCTAATATTCTTGAAGATCAATCTACCAGGCTCAAGCATCGCGTGATTCCTTCCTCCATACAGGAAGAGAACAGCTCAGAGTTTTTACCCAAGGTACTGACACTCTTTTTGATTAGGGAAGTGGCGGGAAAGAAGTGCCTTTACAAAAAACTTCTCCCAGTTACTGCTCAGATGAATCTGGCCTCTGACCCAGGAAGGCTCCAAGTTTTTCCCCTTTTGAAACTGGAAGAAGTTGTTGCCAGGAAAAGTAAATAATGAAAAAGGTTTCTCAGCTTTAACTCCTAACTTGGTTGAACTAGATGGACCTCAAATTAGTAATAAAATGACATACATGTTTAGGAGGTGCAGTAACACTATAGCTTCTCAGGGCTCAGAAGCTGTAAGAAGACAGGTTACTCACTGCAACAGCTGGCAGCTGCAGACGTGTGTGTCATCGACAACACATCCTTATTCAGCATCCTGTGGCCTGGAGCCACTGCAGCCACCTCTGTGACTGGCATCTGTCCATGCCAGACATTCCGGGGGCGTTTAAATGCCAGCTGATTAACCAATCCCTCTTCTGTACTGGGATGGAATATGTATCTATCAGTCCCACAGACTTCCGAGTCTGCTTCCCTGCTGCCCGGGCATGTGAATGCTGTGTCTCACATCCAATTTATTAATAGTTATTTCTCAGTGTTCTTTGCCTTCTTTTTTTATCCTTTTATTTTTTTAACATTTGATCTTGTTTGGAAGGAGGAAATGGGGACTATGGAAGGATCAACAGTAACTTGTGTCTTCTAACACCTCTGTAATGGTGATTTCATTTCCTCAGGCACAGGCCTAGCCCTCAAAATATCTCCTTGAGGGAAACACACACTAAATGCCAAATAAAGCTGCAAACCAAACCAAAATCCCCAAAATACCCGACAAGCCACGCCGCCAATCCTTGTCAGGAAGTTCCTCAGTTTGTGACACCAGGATTTGAAACAGGGTCTTTTGCACCTCATGGTGGCACCATGCTTTAAAACCCAACCTGTCACTGGGAAGAGGTTATAAAGACCTACTGCTGATCTAAATTTCAGTTTGTAACGTGCCAAAGGATCTAACCCCCTCAACTGCTTCTCGGAGTAGCTTTTCTGGGACAGCCATGGATGGAGCAGACTGAGTCCAGGAAGGGTCAACAGCCAACCCAGGGCAGGATTGGACACTAAGTAGTTAAGAAAGTTGATGGTAGAAAGGCAATTGGTACCTGTAATGGCCTTGCTTCCTGGGGATCCAGAATTTGGAGCGCGGAACATCTGGGATTGGGATGCGGGTGGGACACCAGAGGGGGTGCGGTGCAGGAGGGTAGAACATCGGTTTATTGAAGCCGGTGTTTTTTTGCTGGATTGGTTCGCCTGTGTCTTCACTGCCACGAAGAGTGGAGATCGAGAGAACTCTGGATATGAACACTCAGAACTAGTGCCTGGACAGTCAGTCAGCTCCCAGACCCTGTGCCTTCAGGGAGGGTCGCTTTCTAGCAGCCACGCTCATGAAGCCCCTGCACAGGGACCTGCAGCAGCTGTAGCCCACCTAACAAAACCAGTTTCCCCACTCCCCCGAGGGGAGAGATTCCTCAAGTTGTTAGTTCCCTTCCACATTTTTAACTGCAATGTGACCAACCCATTCCTCCTCCAGCAGCAAATCACCTCATCCTTCCAGGAGGACTGTTTGATGGCCACAGCCTGGCTGGGTGTACCTGACGTCTGCCCTCATGCCCATGTGTGCGTAAGAGTTCGAATTTGGGGAGCAGGTTTCTAATGTGATACTCAGAGCTGTGAACAGGGAGGAGTTTACATCTTTGTTACTTGAGCCTTGCATAAATGCTAGAGATCTCCAGTCACATTTTTTGTCTCATTAACCAAATACAAATGAAAGGGGGCTGTTGGTAATGGAAGGGAATTAGGAGACATAGTTCTCATCCTGCAAGTCAGGAAAGGCCTTTTGGCCCCCATCTCTAGATAGGTACTGGTGACATGTGGAGAAATTCTGAATTTTACTGGGATAAACTCTTTGAATGTATCTACATTTTGGTCTCTGCAATGCAGCGAGGGCCACCAGGAATTTTCAATGCCAAAAGTCAAATGAAAAACCTTTGGGAGGACAGCTCATTGTCTAGGCCACATGGATTAAAAAAACAACAATTACAAAAATAGAGAAACAACCTACCAACCCCCTTCATTCCTCAGTGGCTTCTTCCATGGAAATTTGGATGTGGCTCCTGAGGCCCAGGTCCCACTCCATCCATCTGCCACGAAGAATCACTAAGAAACAAGGTTTCTATAGCCCACAGCCCAAGCTCACTACGAGGAGTTTCTAGAGAGGGATATTTCAGGACGCCTGAGGTTGGCTGGACAGCACTAGCACCTGTCGATCCTACACAGGATAATTCAGAAATACTTATCTGCATTGAGCAGTTCTCTGTCACAGACTGCCACGGCAGCACAACAGCCTGACTCTAGAACAGCTGAGAAAAGTCACCCAGAGAGGGACTGGATGCTCATTTCCCAAATCCCATGAGACATCATACACCTCAAATGTGAGCTGCTCTCATCCTCCCTGTCAGCAGCCCTGCAGAGTGAGGGTGTGAACATTCAAAGCAGCTTGCAAAAAGATACTCAAAAGAAAAGTTTTTTGTTTCACTTGATCTGATACACAGCTCCAGAGTGAGATTTCTGTAAATGTTAGTGCACTTCTGCAGATTTTGCACTAGGTTTTCTCAGTTTCAGTCAAGATGCTTCTCCTCTGCTTGGTCTCTGGCTACTGGAATAGGCAAGAGGTTTGCTTTTGCTTCTTACACTTCGATCTCCATGAATCATCCTCCTCCAGTTGCTGCCAAACTGCCACCAAAAACATAGTCCGATATGACAATTCCCTGCTTACATGTCATCTAGTTTCCCAAGAGGCCCATTCCCACCAGTTGCTTTATTTCTTGTCCACACCAAGAGAAGTAGCAATCAGCCAAGTATTCAGAAACAAAGAGCATCATTGCAAATCCTCTGTGGTCCAGATATTGCTCTCCAAGATCTAAAGAAAAAAGCCTCAATGCTATGAAGACCTTCAAAATTAGTTCAAACAGCATGTCTTCAAATTCAGCCCCAGAGAGAAGGCTGCTCCACTTGACAAGAGGCAGAGTTGGAGCCAGCAAGGCATGACACACAAAAGAATATTAGTTCTAGCAGCTAGATGACAATAATAAGTTACTGAAAAAGAAATTTTAGTTCATCAGATGACAAATTCCTTCTGAAGACTAAGCAACCCAGGCAGAGATGACCATGGAGCTCCTCTGTTCTGCTCTTGAAAGGTTCTCTTCACTGTGGAACTCACTGCCTCAGGCTAAAGAAAAGCCAAATTCAAGATATTTACAAAAATGAAAATACTGAGTTGCTGAATGGTTACAAAAACCTCCTGCCTCAAAATCTGCAGGTAGACTGCAAGACTGGGGACAGCATCGTACACAATCCTGTAACTGCGGTGATGAAGTTATCTCAGAAAGCATGTGAGAGATGCCCCAGTTGAGGCTGACACACTGGAGAAGGGAAGGCAGGAGCGGAGTCATGTAGAGGTCAATCCCACTTGATAAACTGAGTGTTCTGTGCTACAGCCGCCCAGGGCTGTACAGGGGATAGAGGTGATACTGAAAAGATGGAGGCAGGGAAAAGAGCTTGTTCATCACCATTCTCACTTGTGATGGCTGTAGAGAAGCTCCCAGGGCAACAGTGTAGCTAAAAAGACTGAGTTACTTTGGATGTGCAATCAGGGCACTTTCCAAGACGATGTTAGCCCTGAGTTCCTTCACATTCCCAGTGCCCTTCACAAAGGTGGTTACCAGAGATGAGAATACTCCAATGAGCAGGCAAGAAGATAACTAAAGGCCGAGAACAGCAGACCTTGCAGTAAACATCAAGCCACTCCTTTGGCATAACTGGGAGGTCAGGCACTGTGAAGGGACTTGACAGCAGGTTAAACACAGGTCTAGCAAGGACAGAAATTTGGTACCTTAGTCGGCCTTCACCCAGCAGAGAGAGTTATAAATAGGATCCAGTGCCTGAAAGCTACATCTGGATATTTTTAGTCTTAATTTACTGAGGGTATTCATGAAAATAATTACCTTAAGAGGTTGCTGCATTTTCTGTCACACAACGGCAAGATCAGATGTCTCTCTAAAACATACGTGAGCAACTAAATCAAGGCAATCCTAGAGCATGCATTACTCCAGTCAATCCAGACATCCCAGTGGTCCCTCATGGCTTTCCTGTCTTTGGTAAGACCTTCAAGACCTCTGCTGTGAATGGGAAGCTGTGACAGTGAAGTAGAAAATCTGGCAGATATTTCAATCCTCCTCTAAAGGTACATAAATCCACACACTATCATGATGCACCACCACAATGGAAGAGAGATCAGATTGCCTCAGTAACTTCCCTTTTCCCAGGTAAAAATTCTGGCTGATAATTTGCTGAACACATTTTTTCATAAAGATCTTGTCATGACGGGAAGGAACCATTTGGGTGGTTCAGATGGAATTATATCATCACCTCTGGAGAAAAACTGATCTTTAATGAATATGATGGAATGCGATTCTTTAAAAATGGCTTGAAGTTCATGCTGAACTGAAACCTCTGCTATTGGAAACAGGTCTTTCCACAGAAAAAGCCCTGTGCTCAAACCTAGCAAATTCTTAATGTCCTTCTTTATACATACAAACAAATATTGCCAGTGGAAGCCGTTGCTAAGGCACCATGGGATCAGTGGGAAAAACATCCAAACTCACAGATTTCACTCACTGAGATGAAGGAAGCAAAGACACACCATCCCACTGGAATGTGGATCTGTTTTTTTCTTGCTGAAGCAAGACCTGTGTTGAAACTAGATGTGCTACCAAAAAGGATCCCTTTCCCTTAGAGAAAAAGCCATGGTGGCAGCTTCCTTTAGGCACTTTGGATGAAAAAATTATATCCGGTGTCATTCATGATAAGAAAAGTAACTACGCTGAGAGGCTTGATGAACCTCCTTGAGCACTCCGGGTGTCAGGGTGGGTGTAGGTCTGTCTGTCCCCTGTAGAGCTAAGTACAATCATGGGGCAGGGCACAGCCTTCGAGAGCTGGGAACCATCCCCCAGCCCCTTGAGAGGTGAGCAGGGCAGGACCAGCGATGACGGCCAGGTTCAACCCAGAGTCCAGATGATCAGGAAGTTCATGGCCATGAGACGTGTCCATGGTCAAGCTGGGAAGTCAATCCAAAGGTCAGCAGCAGGATCAGCTCTAGTGAGGATAACCAGGGCCAGAAACAGAGCAGCAACCCTTAGGGAAGTCCAGAGTGATGACAGAGGGTTGACATCAAGCTAAACAGGCAGTCTGTGGGCTGGGGTACAGGCCAATGGCATCCATGGGCATGTCTACAACTGACCTGGAGACCAACATCCTACAATGCAGCTCAAGCAGGAACTGATGAGCCAGAGCTGAGCTGAAACAGGGACTCTGAATGTGGGCAGAGGCCCCTTGTGAGACTGGTCAGGGCTTTTAAGACCTCTTACTGCACTCAGGGCCCTGACATCACTTTAGATTTTCATCCTGGAAGCAATAGACATGCATAGCTGGGCAGATTTTAGTGTTATCACCGCATACTTCCGTGACCAGGGAGTCTGTTGCCTCATCTGCAGTTACCAGAAGAGGATGCGCTGAGTGCACATTCCTGAGCCTGGACTTACCAAGCTAAAACCCACTCTTGGTGGCTTTTCTAGCCAGTCCACATCCCAGACACACACGGTTTTCTTTGCACATCATCTAAAAGCAATCACAATAGCTCAGCCACCTGCAAATGTGGAAATCAGTTCTGTCTTAGAGAGAAGAGAGAGAGCGGAGGAGGACAGAAAGAAACTTCTGAGCCCTCCCCCTGTGCACCTCCCTTCAGTGACATTTCTAAAACTGGGACAATGACTGTGCCTACAGTCCACTTTTTTTGGAAACAGCCTCTGACACCCTTCTTAGAAAGAGTGAATAGGCTGACAGAAACAGCATAAGAATATGTATTTTAAAATAACATCCCAGTTCTAAGCATATCAAAAAGCCCCTACTCCTCTTTAACAAAAGGGAACTTTGAAAGGAGACATTTGGCATTAACAATTCCAGGGAGCCCCAGAGCAGAGCTCTTTTCCACACAGTAGGTATGCAGCAGCACTGACCAAAAATGAGTCCTTGTTTTAGCCCATTTTCAATAATTTTTTATCCATTATCACAGAAAACGAGAAAGACAGGCTCCGGAAGGGAAGCTTGCACTCACAACCCAGAAAGCTGAACTGGTAATGCTGAAGTGTTTCCTTACCTGCTCCCACTACAATTTTTCAGCATTTTCAGCATTTGCCTTATAACCACAAGAACAAAATCAGGGTAAAGACACAGTCTCAGCTTTACTTGACTTTTAGGGCATGAGAAAAGCCAGTTATGCTTTTTAAAAGTCATGTGTTTACAGCTGCCTCACAGGACCTTGGTTTATTGGAAGAACAGAATGTGAGCACCAGAAAGGTGGGAGGATGTCCTGGCCAACCTGCCTGGGGAGCTAGTCATGCCCTCTCCTGTGTGCTCATCTGGGCTAATGGTTTGTCACTGTAAATCATAAATCTTACTGGTCACGGGAACTAGGAGAGGAGAAAAAAAAAGGTTAAAAAAAAAAAGGAAAAAGAAAAGTTTATGGGGAGGGGGTTAAACCTTATGAAAATATTATCCTGATCTGTTCTAAGTGTCCTCAAAATTAAAGATATTTGCTGAAAGGACTGGAAACCCATCTGCACATCTCAGTGACTGCTGGGCTAATCTGCAGCAGGGCCAGCTTCTTTTACTTTCACAAAGGTTACTGCAGAAACCATGGTGCAAGAACAGCTTCAACCCCAGGATTCAAAAGAATTTGCCTCTTCCTCCTCCAAAATCAGCTTCTGACAGTCAAAAAGTGGGCACCAGAACCTCGCCGCTGCTCTGTACTGGGAGAAGGGCAAAATCTGTGTGGACCACTGGTATCTGCAGTCAGACCTGCAGGGCCCACCTCAAGTAAATACCTCTCAGAGAAAAAGAGTTGTGGTTTTCTTTTCATGCTGGATAACCTAGACTGGAACCAGCAGCTCCAGCCTATTACTACTGAGACAGTGGAGAGATATCCATAGTGATAAATCCCCTTGAAATGGGAAGTACTGGGAAGCTAAATATCTGCTATTGCTGAGCACAGATTCAGTGCAGTCCTTGCAGCCCACTGCTCCTGAACTACCTGTACGGGGGTGGAGCAGAGACACCAACGCTTTAATGTCTGAGGGCCCATCTATATGAGGAGATTGACCTACTGCTGATCACCACCAACAGCTTTTCTGAGGACCCGAAAACACCTGAATTAAGAGATGGAGTTTGTAGGTGCAGGGATGTTGGAATAACTGTTATGTGTGCGATCATACAAACTGAGTTCATTCCCTTAGGCAGGTGGGAGATAATTAGTGAACTTTATGACGATGGTGGTGTAGGTATTCTATGCCCTACACATTCTACCGTGATCTTGGTCCACCTCCATACTCTAGAGAACCTGCATGGGAACTGTCAGGAGCCACCAAGCCTCAACCCACCTTAAAAGTGACAGTCTGGTGGACTGTGTTCTCAGTTTATTTCTATATGTGTAAAATGAAAGCTGCCTTATTGTAATAACTGAAAAACCTAATTAAAGCTGAATTTGGTGAGGAAGGAGTGTGTACTCCCTCTGCTGGCCACGGATGAGCAGCTAAAAAACCCACTAAACTCATGAGCTCAGCTCATGCTTCCTCATCATCCGCCAAAACACTGGCAGCTGGACGTGGGCAAAGAGCAACCACGATGGCTCACAGAGGTAGAATCACAATAAAGCACAGGCTGATGCTATGCAAGAAGCATGATGTTCAGGAGTAAAGCTCTTCTCTGCATACTTTGAAAGCATCCAAACCCAGCTTGTATCAAGAATTTCTCTCAGCTATTTTACTAAGGTTTTGCACTAAATTACACTTAATTGCTCATTAAAACCTCCCCTTTGTCTGGGGAGTGCAGACTGCAGTGGCCCTCCAGAGTGTGGATGGTGGTGCTGTGCAGTATGCTGAGAACTGCCTTCCCCCAAGCTCCCTGAAATAAGTATTTTATTGCCTGTGATTTAGTAGCAAGCTGCCAAGGTAATATACATGATTTTGAAAACCAGCTTTAACTCACTGTCTGAAATAATTTCTCAGAAGCTCGTAAGAAAGATGCTTCTTCCCTCCCATGTATGTTCACTTAGTATTTAGGGGAGTCTAAAAATTTTGTGCATCACTTTGTTATGTGCACTGTAGGTACCAGAACCTTCAGTTAAACAACAAAATAAAATATCACCCCCCAAGGACCCTACATAGAATTTCCTGGACTTTGGTAACACCTAATAGTACCAGTGTCCCTCTGAGAGGAGATTCCAGCTCAGCTTTAGAGTGCCCTGCTCAGTACTTGATCTATGTCCTACCAAATGCCACCCCATAGGACCAGTGGAAGGGTCCCCAAGAATGAGACTCTCTCCTGCCACCAACCACTGTAAATCAGCGTCTGCAACGAGATAGATCTCCAGAGGGATACTCACTAATAGGTGCATGCAGTGCCACGTGTTCTTGGTAAGGAGTGTAGTACTTGTACTGCTTGCCACAGAATTCACAGGTGTAATTGCCAGTTTCTGTGAAGATGAAACAAACACAAAGATGAGAAAGGTGTGCCCTCTCTCACGCACATCTCTGGCTTCCCAACTTTTTACACAGAAACTGGCCAAGTGACAAAAACTAGAGCATATTCCTCGTGTTTGGAACTTATCTGCCCTGGAAGTCCCATATCATCTTGCCCAACAAACGAAACAGTTAAAGGCAGTGTCCACCTTGCATAAAAAGTACAGAAAAAAGTACTAAAAAGAACTGAAGATTATCCTAAAATAATAGAGGATATTATCCCAGAATTACAGCCAAGTAAGTGTGCAAAACAAAGAGAGAATCCATTTCTAAAATCAGATGACACAGTTTTGTCTTCTGGTTACAGACCATCTGTAATGTGTGGACAACAGAAACAGTCAAACTAAAAAACAAGTTGTTAAGTGTAAGTCTTAATGACAGAGCTTTCACATTGGATTGTGGATTTCTCTTGCAGGAGGAGGGGCTTTTCTGCAATGACTATGCTAATTCCTGCTTTGGGAGTACTTGAAATAATAAAGTGGTGAAACCATACACTGACACCTCCCGCTTCTGCCAGTGGGATGAATTGTTTCCAAAATGAAGAATTCAGTAAAATGCCTCGACAAAGTCTGCCCTCTCTTTGGTTCCCTCTGATATGTTTGACAAACCCACCACGAAGGCGGTGGGAATGCCATCACCTGCCAACTCTGCCAATGCACTTTAAGACACTCTTTAATCACTGCCAGCTTGCTCTGCTCCTGAACCTCTTTCCTCTTCTCTTTGCAGAGCCCTTGAACATCACAAAGCTGCATTTCTTAGGGCCAGGGTTGCTGGTATTTGGTGTTCATTTGAACCTAAATGTATCTTTGAGCACCCCTAAGGTACCAACACCTGTGTTGGTGCTTTCTGTTTTTTCCAGAAGTACTCCAGCTGACGCCAGATTTTAAACCATTGTACTGTCTCTTTCACGTTCGAAGCTGTATAATAATAACTCATACTTGGACCAATCTTCTGGAACGGTTCTGGCTCCTCCTCCTTCACTTCATCTGCTGCTATGACGGCCTGGTCATAGGGGTCTGCAAGAGAACAGAACCAGCAAGAGAGCTGACAATCCCCTCAGGTTTTCCTCCTACAGCTGCACGGGCACTGAACGCTCCTGCATCTGTAATGACATTTCGATCTGTAACAAGATTTCAAGACAGGAATTATAAACCAAAAGACCCCTCTGTCTGACTTGTCCCTCCTCCTCCTCAGGTGCCCCAGGCAGTTATTACCCTCCCTTCCAGCCCAGTAACATGCCTTGTAGGTACACAGTGTTTAAAAAATAAAGAAAGACTGAACAAACTCACTGCAAAGCCTGAGTCATATTTTCTGATTTTCTTCCAGTACATCTCCTATCTAATGATATTACACTGCCTAAAAGTGGGCACAGTAACGCAGTCTGTGAGCAAGGCACCTAACAAATCCTGAGCAGTATCTTCTACCTTCTACCATCTACTAGCACAGCTAGCACCAAATCAGAACCCAACCCATTTTAAAAAATAATTTCATTTATGCCTTGAACAATTCACTAAATCACCAGAGACATAAAACATCTGTTTCTTTGATCTTCAAAACCCTGATCAAGTGTATGTACAACAAAAGCCTGGTATCTACTAGGGCTGGGCATCAACCTACTGGCTGTACTCTTTGGGAGGGGGAGAGAGTTGCTCCTCTCCCACTGCAATCAGTGACAAAACTCCTTACAAGTGTAGAATCAGACCTGCTGTGCCTGAATTACTGAATGTCTGAAAAGGTTTGTGAAATAAAGCACATGAAGGATCTCAGCTTACCTGCCCGGTTTTCTGGGGCCCCTTCCACACTAAAAACTAACATAGAATAGAAGAAGGAGGGGAAGAAACAAAAGAGAAATTAAATCCTCTTAAACGGCCTTGTTTTCCTCCTGTATTCCACGCATCGCTTCATAGAATAAACAGAATAAACCAGGCTTTGTGCCCCAGTCCCTCCTCTTCCCAGCAGCTATTTGAGCATGCCCAGCCCTAATATACACAAATTCTCAAGGCCTTTCTTTGCCACTGACAGAGCCCCACGTGAAGTTCAGACAAGCAGTGGCCTCACACTTGTGTTTGCTGTGACACAACCAGCCCCTTGGAAGGACTGAGACAAACAGTGTCCTTGCAAGACATAGGTGGAAGTGGTTTCCAAAGCCCTCTGGTAACCTCTAGGCAGAACTCCCTGAACCACAGCTACAAAGACACATTTCTGACAGGAGCAGACATGTCCATCTCACAGTGACTTTCGGTCCCAGTAATTCAATTTTGGCTCCTCATGGGAGGAAGGGAGCTTGCAGTGGTGTGCTCTACGAGAACACTGGCTGATCTGAGAGCATGTTCAGATGCCCATGTGCTCCAGTTAAAAACAGCAATTTTTTTCGACACCACATATTGTGAAAAACCACTTGCTTTTCCGAGAGAGTCCAGCCATTCAAAACCTTCTGCTTTCCAAGCAGAGACTTTCCAAAACTCTGCCAGGGCTTCCTCTGTAGCCAAGTCAGGAGCAACACGGACAGGCTGGTAGCATATGCAGCGAGAGTCTGGAGCATCTGTGGGCTCTGAGTTGAGCTTTAGATGCCTAGTTAAGAGCATGCAGGCAAGCCAAAGACAGTATGTTGTTGCTTCTATTTCCCCAATGTGACAAAAAAGAAACACTGCTTTGGGATGAGGATGCCTGCTTCTGTCCAAGTGTCACCAGCCTAGGCCACTTCTACATGCACAGAGGAAAATTTGGCCTGTTAACGTCCACTGAGAACTGCAATCAGTTCACTACCACAGCGATTAACAAGAACGAAACAACATTTCTCAACTCTGAAATGTGGTTTCTCACAGAGGAGCGTGTTGGAAACAAATCTGTGAAGTAAAAAAAAAAACCAAAAGGCAAGCAACTCTTGCCCAGTGAGTCGCCGGACCGACAGTTCACCTTGCGGCACTTGGATTTAGCACACCCATCCCATCCACGAGCCTTCAGACAGCCGGGACTGTGAGGACCACAGGGCCCGGCAGAGGGTGTTAGTTTGATGCACGCAGAGAGAATCAAGGGCAGAAAACTTCTTCCTGCAGCTCCTGCAGACTGTGCCTCCCCTGGCAAAGGCGAGCAGCCCGTGCTGGGCAACAGCCTGTACATCATGGGCCGCACTGTCCTGCAGAACCACATTTTGTCTTTCCCAAGGACCTCTCATTCTAATTTGGGCGCCTGAGTGTCAAAACAGTACTCACCATCCACGGCATGTAGGTCTCTGTGCTCTTGGAAGCAGCTATAATATTTATATTTTTTCCCACAAATGTCACACGTGTACCTAAAATTGTCTGTAGGAAGAAGAAAACAGGCTGCTTTAGAAACTCTGAGGTAAAAGGCAAGCACTCCAGACAACACTGCTCACTCAGACACCCCTTGCAGTTATCCACCTCATTAATCCCACATGCTCTGTCGAATGCCTATGGCACGCAGACAGCCACGGCTTCACACTGTCCCCCGGTGCCCCACGCTGTATGGTTTGGAACATTCTCTGATTTGTTGTTTCCTATCCAGCCCCGTTCTCCAGCACGGCCTCTGTGAGACCTCGCAGCAATGATGACACAGAGCAGCAGGCCCTGCTGAAACCTCCTTTGGAAGTTCAAGGCTCCAGTAGGCAAGGACTGGTCAGGATGGGGACAAACCGGGAGAACTAAACACAGGGCCAATGCATGAGCTGCTTGAAGTCAAACTCTTATTTTGCCACCTACGACACGGGCTGGCCATGCCCGCAGGCTCGTACTGCGCTCAGGTCTCAGTGCTGCTCTCACCGAGTACTAACTCCACCCAACATCCCATACGGGCATGTTACAACAATCAAAACCAGAGAGAACCAACAACCTGAAACACGCAGGACAGGAAGGCGCTCAGTGAAGAGAAGAACTGCTGGAGCCTGATTTCATGTACCTTGGACCCTCCCATTCATCCCAGCAATAACAGACCCCACTCACCACAGCTGTGGGGAAGAGAGGTGCAAAGAGCTCAAGATGCTTATGAATTCATTTTGGTCTGGCTGGGGACAAGGGACGCCTTTGGCTCAGCTATCACATCGGTGTAAGAGGAGTAATTTGCTTGTCAACTTGGTGGGGTTTTGCCACCGTCTGATACCTGACACACACCTCGGGGTACACTCTGACCCCATGGCAACTCGCAGCACTGCACTTGTCAGCCCACCACCAATACTAACCCACTGCAAAGTGAAACACATCAGCTGGTGCAGCCACAAAGGATGTCAACGTGTTTTACTTCAGAACAGGAGCAAGCTGGGAGTGCACACATCAGCTACCACGGCTCCACAATGAGCTGCCATTCGGCAAGGTCCCCTGCAGGAGCTCAGTGGTCTGTAGCCATCCACAAGCAGCAAACTTAACTTAAAGCCTTAGTTGTACCTCTTTCACACGGTGTTCAAATACACCAGAGTATCCACATTCGGTAAGCTTTTATTTCACTTCTCAGTAATTTTATTTTTTAAATAAAATGAGTATTTTAAGCTAGTATGCATCGGTACAGTCTCATTGCTCACTTGGGTTCACTACTGCAGTCCATCAGAACACGGGGCTCCAACACTAAATGAAGAATCGCTTTCTGCCCCTTTATTCTGCTTGGCAGAATAAAAGTAGAAGCTACGGTCATCTATAAAAGAAAAATGCCAAATTAAAAGGTGTTAAACAGCTGGGCACTGGAACTTTATTTCTGCTACCAAAAAATATTTGGAACTTAATCAGAGCACAGCAATGCTCAGCTAGATCTGAGGGGTTTTAAAAGGCTTAGGGTGAGCAGGTGAGACAGAGCCCAGGTGTATATACTGAGATGAAAAGGATTCGCTGCTGCAGAAAGTGTTGTGCTTAAGGGAGAGCAGGAGAAAAAGCAAAATGCAGCTGTAAGAACATTCAAGAGATAAAAGCACCAGTGGGTCACATTTAACTGTTTCATTATACAATCTTATGCAGTCTCCTTCTGTGGCCCATACAATGGCGCTGAGGGGCTCGGGCTACCCTGGGCCCTTTTCAACAACAAAGAGAATTTAATGATACTAGTGAGTATCTGTCTATCTGTTGAAAAAAAAAAATACACCCAATTATGAGCACAAAAAATTCATAATGTGTCATCAGTAATCAGTCTCACATCACTGGGCATCCCCAAGACAAGAAACCAACCTCCTTTTTGAAGTGTAACAAGCCATGTGGTAGATGAACTGAAGACTAATCCTCAGAGGAGTACCAAACCCCAAGCACTTCCAGTATCTCCATTTAGAGGAGGAAAACTATTATGGCCTTAGTTTGGAAGAGAAGCGCTCAATAAATAAGGAGACACTTGTTAGAAAAGAATAAAACTAAGTGCTAGGGCACCATCTCGGACTCCAACAGGCATGGCTGACTGTAGCTCTGTAACTCTGTGATCTTTTGTGGGGTCTCACTGTCACCAGCAGAGGGTTGAGCAGCAAATGGGTCCGGTCACTGGCAGCATGGGGAAAATGGGAACATGACAGAGTAGCAGCACAGCACAGGCTTTGCTTGTTTTGTTAGGGGACAGTTCTCCCTAAGGGGAAGAATGACCTCCAGAGACTGAAACAAGTCATTACGAGAAGCAAGATTTTGTTCCAGCTGGTCCTGGTTCTAATCTCCTCCTGGACTCTTTAACAGAGATAATACCCAGCAAACAGTGCCAAGTCACAAGATGAGGAGGTTTACCCCGACATCAGTGTCAGGAGACTGCCAACATGTAGCTAAGCTTCACTCTCTCTGAACAACAACTCTTCCAGGGCTGCACCCACATGCCAGACTTCTTCCTTCGTACATAATAGAGCTGTCCTTGCTGTCAGCCATCAATACCTCCACCAGTGACAGCTTCCTTAGCAGGAAATTCACTACCATACAGTAGCCTGTATGCTACTACTTAGAATCACAGAATTGCCTGGATTGGAAGGGACCTTTCAGATCATTGAGTCCAACCATCAACCCAACACTGACGAAACCACCACTAACCCATGTCCCTCAACAGCATGTCTGCCCAGCTTTTAAATACGTCCAGGGATGATGACTTCCCTGGGCAGCCCATTCCAAGGCTTGATAACCCTTTCCATGTAAAAAATTTTCCTAATGCCCAATCTGAACCTCCCCTGGTGCAACTTGAGGTCGTTTCCTCTTGTCCCATCGCCTGTTCCTTGGGAGAAGAGACCGACCC
>JAOQGH010000007.1:11569416-11590455 GCA_025769975.1 Gallinago jamesoni | reverse complement strand
CTTTTCTCCAGGCTCAACACCCCCAGCTCCCTCAGCCGCTCCTCACAAGACTTGTGCTCCAGACCCCTCACCAGCTCCACTGCCCTTCTCTGGACACACTCCAGCCCCTCAATGTCTTTCTTGTCTTGAGGGGCCAAAACTGGACACAGCACTGGACCTGTGGCACTGGGCCTCACCAGTGCCCAGTACAGGGGGACCATCGCTTCCTTAGTCCTACTCCCCACACTGTTCCTGACACAGGCTAGGATGATGTTGGCCTTCTTGGCCACCTGGGCACACTGCTGGCTCCTGTTCAACCAACAGTCGACCACCACCCCCAGGTCCTTTTCCACCGGGCAGCTCCAGGCCCCCAGCCTGGAGCATCAATGGGGAAATTAATACTTTTCCTGCTCCAGGTTATAACTACCAGATCAAGGTCAACTCTAGCCATACCCAATATACGTAATATCACTTCCAGTGGGGACCCGGAGTGCTAAGGTGTGCTGCAAGCCCACATTGACTCCCCCATCCCTAAGTCTCTGAAGACACCAGACACCACACATAAACAGATGGTACCAGACACATGAAACTAACGTTACTCAAGCAAGTCTGACCAGATTCAAGCTGCCTCCTGTCCCCAGGCAGACATTAACAAGTGCAGCTCTACCAAAAGCACTGTTAGGACTTACTTAAGGAAAACCACAGAGTTTTTATCCAAGGCAGTACCTTGGATATAAAGGACTGAGAAACTGAGATGGCAAACAGGCCATCTCAGTACCCGAAGAAATAACTCCATGAGACCTGGGAGCCCTTCTGACCACTCTGCTTGCAGGTGCCCCTCTAGTGACAAGGACCATGCTGCTCTCTCCTGCCTGTCTCTGGGGGCTGCTGCGTGGCTCCTATGGTTTGTGTTCAGCAGCGACTTGGAGCTGCTGAAATACCCCACCCTAGAGATGGCCAGCCGGGTCATCTACCTTCCAGATTTTGCATTAAATATTTTGAGATTTTTTTTGTTGTTGTTTTGTCTCAGCAAAACAGCAGAGAAGACACCACATATTTCATTCTGTCAGGAAAGAGGGAGAACAGAGGACATATGCCCAACAGTGGCAGGCGAAGGAAAAGGATTCCTTCCTTAGGGTACCTGTACCAGGGACTTGGTGGATTTTGCTCTAGAAACCCAAGAAGGGAACGACAGCAATCAGAAATTTGTTGAAAGGTCAGGACTTCGGTATCACAAGCTAAAAACACAGGTCACTTAACTCACCTTCACAGAATCATAGAATCACAGAATGGTTTAGGTTGGAAGGGACCTTAAAGATCATCGAGTCCAACTCCTGCCCTGAGCAGAGACACCTCCCACCAGACCAGGTTGGTCAAAGCCCCGTCCAACCCAACCTTGAACTCCTCCAGGGATGGGGCAGCCACAGTTTCTCTGGGCAACCTGGGCCAGAGTCTCACCACCCTCCGAGTGAAACATTTCCTACTTGTATCTAGTCTGAATCTAACTTACTTTAGTTTTAAGCCATTACCCCTTGTCCTGTCGCATCAGGTTCTGATAAAAAGTTTGTCCCCATCTTTTCTGGAGCCCATTTAGGGACTGGAAGGGGCTCTAAGGTCTCCCCGGAGCCTTCTCTTCTCTAGACGGAACCACCCCACCTCTCTCAGCCTGTCCTCACAGCAGAGGGGCTCCAGCCCTCCCACCACCTCCATAGACTCCTCTGGCCCCGCTCCAACAGCTCCCCGTCCTTCTGATGTTGGTGGCCCCAGGGCTGGATGCAGTGTTCCACATGGAGTTTCCCCAGAGTGGAGTAGAGGGATGGAATCCCCCCCGGCCTTACCCTGCTGGCCATGCTGCTGGATATGCAGCCCAGGGTGTGGGGGGTTTCTGGGCTGCCAGCAAGCATTCCTGGGGTGTTCTGCACTCCTTATCCACCAACACCCCCAGGGCTGCTCTCAACCATAAGTTCAGGAATCTGAGATCACAAAAACTGTGTATAAATGGGTTTCCAACAGGCTCAAAGAGCTCTGTGCAGCATCAGAGAAACGTGAATTGGAACAGCTACATCATACACCATACACAGGAAATCCCTGCAATGATGACAGCTCTCTCCATTCAGGGTCCAGAATCATGGGCTCTCCACACAGCAGGCTGTGGGAGCTTCTTTAAGGAGTTCTCCACAGTGAAGAACAATTTTCACCTGACCCAGAATTCATATTGACCTTTCAAATGGAAGAAGCCACAAAAGCAACTTGATAGAGGAGCTCTCATGACAACTAGACACTTTGCAGGTACTCTTGAATCCTAAGTGATCCCACTGTTACACAGCACTGCAGAAATACCTTTCTGGTAGGGACAGTCCCCAGATGTGAAAGGGCAAAACTGCTGAATGTAGATTGCAATAGCCTGATGAATTATTCCTAAATCCAGCAGTGTTCCAAGTCCCAGTCAAGAAAAAGCAGCAAAATTAAAAATGAAGAGTGGGAAGTCTGGACAGCACTGCTTGTCCTGCCCCATGGTCAGGGTGGCACCTTTACACCAGAAGGTCTGAGAAGAGCAAAGGAAACACCAAACTCCAGGAATTTTGCATTCCTGGCTCACAGTGGGAAATAAGGTTTCCCAAACAGTTCAATAAAGTCCAGCAGCATCTCTGAAAGGGGAGGGGAGTTGCATTTCTTACAGTTAAGCCCACTGCAATACATTTATCTGTTATCTCTCTATTTGAGGTCACAACATTTTTTTTGCCCAAACAGGATTTCTGAGTGAGGTTTATGTGACACTGAAGTATCAGCATCATCCCTCCACCCCCAGCCAGTGGGTCACAGGACAGTCTGTGAGATGCTCTGATGCTCAGTTTCACATTCCTTAACTGTTTCCTGGAAATCTATGGGCAGATGCTGGAGTTCTTGTGAGTTTTGCTGGTGACAAACACAGGGCTGGAGCTGGTCAACGGCTGCAGAGCAGCACCTGAAAAAAGCACCACCTTCCCCGGGATGTCTGCCCCACAGAAAGGAACCATAAGCAATACCAACACGCTTTAGTAAGAGCCAAAGCCACCACGACTAAACCACCTGATGCAAAGAAACAGGAAAGGCTGGCATTTTCTGAGAAACGTGGCACGCGCTTGTCACCAGGAATCGCCTTTCCAGGCTGTGTCCAGCACAGAGACCATCTGAGCAGCCTCCCCAGGAGACCCAGGGTGCAGTTACTGCTTCCTTACGACCGAGCAGGGAGCAAAAACATCTGGGACCCTCACTTGTTTCTGTGGATTCCATCCAGGGCAGCACAAAGACAGCTCTGGAGAGAGGCTTCTTCTCCCTTTCCGCAGCCAGAGGGGCACCTAGATGGAAAGGAACATATTTATGGCTTCCTAAACTAGCAGGATATTCCCCGCGCAGGTTCATGGACAATTTATTTGACCTAATCCTTTGGCATCTTTAGGGGCTTCCTTCCAGATGGTGGACTGACAGTGGGGAGAGGTAAAATGTAGTATGCAGATACAGGTCTGTAGATCTCCATCTACTCCTCATTCAAACCGTGCTCAGCAGTTACAAGCTTTACACCTGCATTTTACAGGCAAGGAGAGAGTTGCCAGTAAAATCAGTTGCAATCTACATCACAGCTAAACTTAAAAGGTGTCTAATGGCAAGATTCCTTGAAAAGGGAACAGGACTGAGCCCAAAGTCAGCAGCAACCCCTTAAGAGGATTAAAGTATTCAGAATTACATTAGTAAGGATTAAATAATAATAAAATCCAGAAATTTGGAAAGGACAGAAACCCTCACACACAAAGGCACAAGCCAGCTCCTAAGTGGGGGTTAGGAAAATACTTTCCCTGTGGGCAAACTATTCCAAGATCACTCATTTCATGATCATTTACTTCCTTCCCACAAACATTTGGCCTTGTCTCCCCCTACACGTGAGACATCTGGGCACACACTGGCTTTACCTGGCATGGAGCTTCCCATGCTTCCCGCAGGAGCGTCCTCAGGCTGTAAACTATCAAGTCAAGAAAAAGGTAATCTCAGGTCCTCACAGATAGCCAAATCCCTTGAAATTGCCAAAAAATGGTGTAAGGTATTAGCTCACCTACATGTTGGGAAGGGGCTAAACGCCAGGTGAGAGGGCTCTGTGCCACAGGCTCGGGTTCTCGCTGAAGCATTTCACAGCTTAGTCCAGGCTCCTCCGAAGAGCTGCTGCAGGTGGGTTCAGCAGCGACAGCCCTGACTTCACCTTACAGCACTTTTTAAGCTGCTTTCAAGTAGGTGGCCAGTGAACTCTATGAATTCTGCGCTGCTTTATCCAAACCATGTGTCAGCTGAATGTACCAGCACGATGGAGATTTAAAAGCAGACCATCCAGGGCTATATGTAATCCCTCCACGTTTGGAAACTCGACGCCAGACTAGCAGGAAATTCCATACAGAGGGGAATATCCTGAATTAATTTCTGAAAGACAGCTTTCTTGTTCGTAATATTCTGATGGTCACATGCTCTATTATTTTAAAACATTTTGGGGAAAAGGTGTTTTGGCTGGATATTGGAGAGAGAAGAATTCCCAGGCATTCTCAGGATGTTACACATCAATGAAATTCCTTCTCCCACAGTTAAAAGTATGCTAAAGTTGAGTCCATAGACAGCAAATACCAGCAATTTAAAGTGAAAATGTGACAGTGTTCTATGATTATGCCCTAATTCAGCATTACAAACCAGGATATTCAGACTCCACGACAGACACCAGACAATGTAACACCAGCAGATCTAGTTTCAGAGTTTTCATTCTGGTGTCACTTCAGGGCACTGTTGAATTCTTTTCTATTCAAACTGGAATTAATTTAAGATAAAGAATGTTGAAAAGAGATACTTAATATGCTACATTTAGCAATTTGACAAAGAACAGCATTAATCTTGCATAATTAAAAAAAAAGTGTACTTGTACATACATAACTTGTTGATGGAATTTTTTAACTTGTTGATGATAAATTGTTAATGATAACTTGTTGATGATAATTATTTTTTTCTATCAACAAAGATGCTGAATCTCCATCTTAAGTGAAAAAACCCTCAGTTGAGCCCACATTATGGAGTCACGCTCTACAGACAATAAAGGCCATTTTATTTTAACCTCCTTTGGAAATCAAAATAGTTTGGCTGGGAACATACACTACTTTATCTACTTCACGATGCTTCAGATTAAATGACATAGCACCGAGAGTTTCATAAAGGAAAAACAAGCCTCATCTTGACTTTTTCCTGCTCATTTCTTCTGGACCAGAAATTTTGTTCATACTGTGATTTCCAGACGGGAATTCACAGGGAGTATCACTGCTTGGTTTCCAAAGTGGAAAGGAAAAGTGACAGTTAAATGACAGAGAAGCACTGAAGAAGATATCCTGGCTCTATAAACTGGCATAAAGAACAAAATCAAATTAAAATAAAGTAAGAAGGATGCAGAGCCCTCTGACCTTTTTGGTTAGGCTGAAGGGAAGAGATCTTAAGAAGGTAATCCTTGTATTTCTCTGCCTTTCCTGGTTATAAAGATCCTTAGCAGTGAAAATTCTGAGAAGTGTGGTGAGACAAGCTGGATTACTCAACACTACAGGCTGCATCTTCTCACTCATTTTCTTGGTGAACAAATGATTGGGATATAGTTTTCAAGAAATAAAAAAAAAATACTTAAAGTGTTTTGGTTTTTTATGTGTTATTCAGGTTTATTGCTGCTGAAATGCCAACATGCGGCTCAGCAGACAAAGGTTGAGGCTGAAAGAAGAATTTGGAATAATTAATGGCATTGCTGTTTGTACACCTTTTACCTTGCTAATTTTCAAACCATGTCGGAAGATGGAAAGTGTGTCCCTTCTTAATGAACACTGGAGGGATGTATTTCCGTCTTCAACAAAGCTCTCTGGCATTTTCAGGACAAACTGACGGATGATCAGAATGGTCTGGGATTACTAAAATTCTTAACCCTTTTTTAGTAGAGTAAGTATATTTCTTCATCAATTTCGCTGCCTAGGAACTCTGTAAGAGATGTGTGGCTAAGTACTAACATCCAGATTTTTGTAAACATGATCTTTTTGGTCAGCATCTGTGAAAGGGGCAGAGATTTAATTTTTATGGGAATATTATCAATTTTCTGTATAAGATTGTGTGAAAATCACAGATTTACAGACAACTGGAAAGCCTCCTTTTCTAAAACATTGTATTTAAACTTCCTACAGAGCAACTAGTCCTCTCCAGAGCTATGGAACTGCAGGACTTGGGTGAATGTCAAACCCTCCAGCATGACGACGTGTGTCATGCTCCTGAGCACACTCTACATGGTTTTAAGGCAAAGACACCCAATAGGATACACAAGGTGAGACCGTCCATAAAAAACCCTTCGTGTGAGTTATGTCGGAAAAGCAACTTCAAATTCACCCTACTAGAAAACAGGTCCAGAAACTGTCACCTATTTCACCCAGCCTCCAAAAAAAAAAGTTGTCATTGCTGTAATGTGAAGGCTCCATTTCAGAACCAGCAAACAGCCGCAGAGAAAGGCAAAGGGAAATGGGCCTCCCCGTTACCGAACACCTGAGAGATCCCAGAGATAAACTCTCTCCCATTCCAGTCCTGCACTTACTCACAGAAGGAGGATGTCAGAGCAAGACAGGAGTAGCCTGTGTTAAGGAGCAAGGGTCAGCCCTGGAACTTGCTGAAAAAGGGGAGAGCGAGTGACCCCAGCCCGGAGCCGAGTTCAAAGGTGCTTTTGTGAAAGACAACAGCTACAGCCCCGAAGGAACAGACCTCGGGCCTTAAGGTCAACATTTTCTTCACGCTCTAGAGCCCAGAATTAAGTTCCATATTATTTTCTTAATGTCCCTCTCCTTCACGGAAATTTATCATTCTTGGTCTCAGCCCATTGGTCATTTGAATTTGAAGATGAACATATTCATCTACTTGTTAGGCAAATGGGAATCTAAAGAGACTTTACCTACTTAAAATGCAAATGCATTAGAAAAATAAAATCCGTTTTTATTGCCCTCCCCATGGAGCGGGAAAATTATTAAATAAGAACATTGGAAAAATTAATCACAAAGTTGTAAATGACTAACCATTCTCTTTGGCAAGTGTGCGTGGGTGTGCGCACACACACCAGCTACATTAGGCTTTTAATTGTGTAAGGCATTAGTAAGTTTTACCAAGCATAACAGTGGAACTTTCCACTTTTTGCCCTGTTACCCCTCAAAAAGTACAAGGAAATCAAAAGCTAAAATTCACTTTAAGGAAACATTAAGGTTGCAAATTTGAATATTTGAAATTAATCAAGAAATGGAGATGCTAAAGATCCTTCATGTCAAATTAACACCAGCAAACCACTTACATATCTTTCCATCACCACTCAGAACATTAAAATCACCATATCCTGTATGCGTAAGGTCTGGGAAAGAAGAAAAATCTTAATTTTGAATTTATTGATTTCATGGTTTAAATTCACAACCCTCAAAATGTTTTTGCACATGCAAGGCATTAGCACTCTGCCTCCACAGTTAACGTTTGCAGGGCGTATTCCAGCCCACATCCTCGCTTCTAACCTTTCACTGCTTCTGCAAATAAATTCCCTCTTAGGCTGAACTTTCTCATGCTTAGTCAGAGCCCAAAGGGAAATATGTTTTTAAAAGATCAGACCAATCATTTTTATTTATGGGGTTGTAAAATATTTACTATGTATTCCATTTTGGAAAAAAAAATTGCAATTTTCTTTTTTCCTTCTTGTAACTAAATAATGTCACACAGTGGAGACACATACTCCTCGTGGATGCTGCCCTGTGCACAGGTGATGGGTTTGAGTGCATTTGGCTAAAAATCTGGAAAGAAAAACATCATTCTGTTTGCAGCCTGCAACATCCTCAGACCCAGATAAAACTCAGTGTCCTCCCTACCATGAAATGTTCTCTCAGCCCAGCATCCAGCTACAACCCAGCACACAATACACAAGGATCATACTGCTATGAATGAGGAAGGAGGAAATAAAGCTCACAGGTGACAGCACAGTTATATTTAATTTTCAAAAGATGTGCCTCCTGACCCACCGTCACTCTCATAAGAGTTACAGCCAGCTCTCAGTGGTTGGAATATTACCACAACCTAAGATATATCACGCATTGAGGCATAAATCACTACATTTGGGTATTTGATAAGAGGGACTCAAGATCTGGCAGAGAGCAATGACTCAGACATCACACAGCACCCTTGAAAAAAAGGCACCCCAAGGGGGGAGCTTCAGCAAGAGAGAGGTCCCTCTGAGGAGCTGGGGAGAATGCTAAAGCCTGGACTGTAACAAAAGAGTTCACAAAGTCTTCAGATCATCAGCTGCACCCTGTCTCCCTGGAGGACATACCTACGTTTTTCCCTCTGTAGGATACTAGAATTTATGGAAACCTTCAATAACACAAACTTTTTACCCCCAATGCAGTAACACAACTCACTTCAATAGGGAAAGCAACACATAATAAAAGAAAAAGCTGCTATGAACTGGGAAGGGTGATGGAGTCTGGCCATAGAGGGAAAGACAAAACCAGTTTAATTGCAGCGAAGCACAGTTAAGATTGCCCACAGGCAGAACACCCCATCCAGGGCTTGTAGGGAAAGCACTGGGAAAGGCCACACGGCTGAGAGGTTGAGGAACTGTCTGCACTGCACATTTCTTAAGAACAGTAACTTTGAGGATGTTCTATCTACGAAGCAATGAAACTTCCTGCAGCCCAAATCTACTTTAAAAATTGTTGCAAGCTCAGAGCTATCAATGAGAACTTGCAAATTTCTGTCAGTGACAATCACCAATTTCATCTAGTTGTTTTTACCCTGCCTTGTGTGAGGGGGAGGAATCCTCTTGAGATGAGTAGAAGAAAAAGTGCCCTCAAATACTAGCTCAGAGTCAGGAACTCTAGTTTCAGCAGCAATCAGCAGCTGCTGCTAATGAGCAGACACTGGCTGCCCTCACACACAGCCTGATGAATGCTGGTTAACCTTGCAGCAGGTGGTGAGCTTGTCTCCTCTGCCCAACCCTTCTCTCAGCAGGGTCCTGAACTCAGGCAGCTCCTCCAGGGAGACCCATTACTGACACCAGCACATGCCAGTTTACCCCACCACAGGGGAATGGCTTCCCTCCCTCAGGAAAGCATAGCTGAAACCCACCTCCTCTGCAGGAGATGAGGGTGGCTACAGGCTGCTGCTGAGCAGGACAGGGGAGTTACTGCTCCACAGCTTGGCTGGGTGGCTGCTCTCGTGCTTTTGTCACCTGTCACCAATGCCTGCTCCACAGGGTGCTGCTGCTCAGGGGGGCGCTGGGGGTCTCCAGCCTGGCTCAGGGGATGACACTCTAGCCGGTCAGCTGGATTTTCCTCTAAATACAGTCAATTCTCCCTCTGCTTCAAAGGGCAACATGGACACTCTCCTACCTCCTTCCAGGAGAGATTCAGGCAGGACACCCTCTGTAGTGCCAGAACTTCCCATCTACCCCAGAAAATCTTCATGCAATGGTCTGGGAATAGACCTCAAGGGATGTGGAGGTGACATAACATTGTCACACAATATCTAAAGGTAACTTTTTGAGCCCCCCCATACTACCCAGTAACTCAAAAGAGAGTGGTCTGAAATACCTGGTACGTATCATCACCTGTAAGATGGCAATACTAGTTTTCAAAGATTAACTGTGAACAGGAAAAAGAGGTTCCAACACAACAGAAAAGCCAACAGACACAAAGAAAAGGGTGATTGTGTGACTTGGGATCAATCTGGGGATTCTGTGGGATCTGGCCTAGGAGCTTTCAGCCTATGGGGCTGGCCCCGGCAAGCACAAAGGCACCAGGAAAGTTGCTCCTGTTTCCACTAAAATTTAAAGCAAAAGGGAAGGAAGCTGGTGGGCTCTGGCAAGCAAAGGATGACCTGGGTTTATGGACAGGATTTGTACGGTGGACTCTCAGGCATGTCCCAAATGGTGGAGTCCAGTGAAGACCTGTGCAGGAGTAACGCACTGGCAGCACGAGCACCAGGATCTGCCTTTGAGATGTTTTTGCGTGTACGCAAAAGTAGGAGACAGAAAAAACAGGATCTACCAAAACCCAACTATTACTGGTCTTCCAACCTCCAGCAAATGTCACTGAATTGCCGTAGTAACAAACTGCAACACCACTAGGAATGAAAGTGGAGCATTCAAACTGGGTTGTTTTAGTGGAACTGCTTTTTCATGTTGTTTTCCTGCACACCAGAGAGTAACTGGTGCCAAACAGACAGTCCAACAGAGCAAACTCCACACTCACAGCTAGTGCTGCCCGGGAGCACAACCTGCTTTTAAACTATAACCTGCTTGTCATGGTCTTCAACGAAGTTGTCACCCGGGCAAGAGAACAGAGAACCCCCACTAGCAGCAAGCTCCCCTAGACTCAGCCAATGCGACTGATACATTGGAGACGAATTCAAGGCTCCCCGTATCTTCCTGATTCTTCCCACTTTTAACAGAATTCTATTTAAAGATTCCAGAAATGGTAAGACTCTTCCCCACAAAATTAATCAGTATTGTTCCAGCAGGCCCAGGACTTCTCCCCTGAGAAAAGGAACACTCACTGAGTCTCAAATAACTCACCAGACATACGTGAGGTTAATAAACCAGCTATACATTAAGAAACCTTCAGCCTTTAGCAGTTCTCCCATTTCTCTGTGCATTTGCTGTTCTGCTTTCTCTCACAGGGCACAGAAACAATATCCAACAGCAGAGGGCTGTGTCCAGCAGATAGGGACTGGGCTGAAAGCCCAGAGACTTGCCCTCTCCTCCTTTGCCACTCGCCTGCTGGTTGCCCCTGGCAAGTCCCTTTCTCTGCTGCTTCCCCACCTGCCTGCAGAATCCCAAACTCCATGTACAGGATCCAAGGCTCAGCCAGGCAAAAGGTCTGGAAGTACTAGGGACTAGTAACACTATTTGCTGTACTTGTTAACATTTGGTATTTTGAAAATAGGTATTACAAGGCCATTGGTAAGTTGCAATTAGGCAAGTACCATATTAACAGTTGCCAGAGCAACCTTAATTCTGCCCTACCCTGTCCTCCAAAGAGGCAGAGTCACTATTAGAAAGCAGCAGTGAGCATGCAGATGAAAACTTGGGTGCTTATGCACTCTCAGATTCATTAAGGCTTCATGGCCAACCACAGTTTAACTTTGAGCCCTGCAAGCTACTTATGGTTATTTTGGAGATGTTCTTATACATAAGTTCCTCTTTCCTACAGAAAAGAACAGGAGTAATACCAAAATCCAACAGCTTGAATATTGCAGCCCACAATCTGTAGCAGAGTTACAGATCTGGCAAAAGCAAAGGCTACCATGCTCTACAGACCAGGACTGTGCTGGGGGAAGCTCATACCCCACTTTGACCCCTGGGGATGAGCCCAGAAACAAGCTCTTAGGATGGAGACCATCCTGGGCTTTCTTCCTAACCCAACCGCAGATCCAACACTGGTACAAGCCTAGCTCTTAAAACTATAGTCCCCAAACTGTGACAAGTGTGCTGAAAGCAACCTGCTTCATGACCCAGCACAGTGCAAAGACCTGCTCCTGTCAGAGGTGATGCCTCCCACAGCTCTGACTCTGGCACACAGTCCCCGCTGGTGCGGGGCTGGTGGAGCCCTGCTTGGCAGTGGTTTTACTTAGCTCTGTCAGGCTGCCAAGAATTTCCCATGGTATGTGAGCAGCAGGAGGGAGACTGCTTTTACAAAGTTTGTAACTCCCCTAAACATGACTGGAATTTCCATGGAGAATGATGGCTCAGATCAAGCCTAAACACCTTCTTCCCGAGGACTTCCAAAAGTCTGGAGCAAACCACAGATGAATACAAGCATCTCAGCAAGGACTGACAGACTCATCTACAGGAACAGGCAGTGACCTAGATGTCAAACTGGCCACCTAGGAGAAAATATCAAATACAAAGTTTTTTTCAAAACCTCTCTCCTCCCATCCTCCTCCCTGAAAGCTGAAGTTGGTAGCAGTCAGATAAGCCTTTTTATTAACACATTAGCACTGTGGGTTGCATTGTTTTATTCTCTCTACATGTGGGAATTCTGGTCTTGGACCCTGAGCCAAGGCTAGAAAAGCATCTCCCAAAGCCATGTAACTATGTCCCCATGAGCACTTCCTCTCCCCAGTGCCACAGATCTGTGTCTCTTCAACAATGGGTCAAAAAATAAAAAAGGGAATCCCAGAGACACAATCTATAGGACTAAAAACCCCAAAGGCTGAAAATAACTAAGTGCAACAGTTTTCCCTCAAGGGAGTCTTGAAAGGGCCTTCCCAGCTGGAAAGTCTAAACACCACTGTCTCTTCTTTAAGCAGGCAGCAAACAAATAGCTGCACTGAGCTGCATCCCAGCTTGCCCCATAGCTCCCTTCTTCCCAGCAAAAAAAAGGCCTTCCCACTACCACAGCCCTTCAGACCTGAAGGCAGGGGCACATTACAGCACAAATTCACCCATCAGGTCAGTAACTCATCCTCCCGACAGGCCAAGAATGACCTGCTCTCAGACCCAGTATCGCAAGATCCAGACTTTGCCTCCCAAGAACAAACATGACTCGCGCTCAGGATAAGTTTTTGGAGCACAACACAGCTCACTGCCACCAAAGCTCGAGGACTCTGGGACCAAGCCAAGGCTCTCTTGCTGTGCTCTGCAGAGGCAGCAGCTGAGATGTCTCCTCACTTAACACACAAGGATGCCTTCACCAAAACTGCTCAGCTGCCCCCTGTGGCCATGAGTAACAGCTGCCTCCAAAAAATCACTACGAAGAAAACTTGAACAGCTTTTTAAAATCCACACTTCTAGATATTTGAACCAGTGCCAAAGACCCACTGCTGGCCAAGGCAGCTCCTCATCCACAGCAGGTTATGATGGATGCAATCTATGCCCTATAGAGAAGCATGAGAGAAAAAAAAAGAATCTTGCTGTGTTCTTTAAATAGTGAGAACTTTTAGAAAAAGGCAACAAACCATGGCTCTAGAGCCCATGAGTCCAGAGGTTCCCAACAAGATAGAAATAGCAAAGGAAGATTTGAACAATACAGACGTCTGTAATAGAAAGGGTGTAAACAGCCAAATCGGGTCACAGAGGAATAGCACTGGAGCAGCAGGCACAACAAAAATAGCAGGAAAGGAAAGATAAATAAAAAATTCCTAAAATATATGAGAAGCAAACAGAACGACAAGGAAACAAGAGGGCTATTGAGTGGAAAAAGGAGAAGAACCATGCAGAGGCAACCAGGGTAGGCCAGGGATTTCATCCAGCCCCAGAGGGGAAGGCACAGGGAGGAAAGAAGACAGCTGAACTATTTCATTGCAGCAGTGAGGAGGGGAAGAGGAAGATGACTTTGTCAGGAAATTACAACCATCTGCACTTAGGAACAGCAGCATCGGCTGAGCGGTCTCATGTTCACTCTGCAGAGCCTGTTCTTCCACCAGGTTGGATGGCTGTGGTGGACCTTCTTTTCCCATTCCCCTAGCCCCCCACTCAACGCTTCCCTGCCCTGCTGGCTTGGTCTTGCCTCCAGCTCTTTCTGCCAGATGAGACTATTTCTGAATAGCAATGAGTGTGGCAGGTAAAAAGGGGGTTCTGTAATTCCTGCATTGGGAAGGGGGGCAGATTTGGACAGCCCTGCATGAAGATGGAAGTGGTCCCTGCATCTCTTACTGCTCCCTGCATCTCTTACTGCTCCCTGCTCCACCTCCTCTGCTCCCACAGCAGCTCCCCTGATGCCTGGCACAGAGGGCAGCTGCCAGTCGCTCTTCTCTCCCAGAGATGACTTCTGCCTGTGATCTTCCATTCTCCCTAGCTCCCTGAAATCCAGACACCGCAGAAGAGGCAGTTATGTCCACAGAAAATCCTTCTATGGCTCAAATGACAGGGGGTTTGTGCACACATAGGGCCATGGACCCTCATAGGTTTTTTTCCCCTTACTCTCCATACCTCACTCTGCCCTGTCTTTCTTACACAAAAAAATTCCCACAACAGGTAAGAAAGAGAAAGGCTGACGTATAGAAAAATTCCAGCTCTTTGCACAGGGTGGTTCCCAAGCTCTGGCAAAAAGGATACTATGTTCAATATCTGAGTAACAAGCCCAGGATGCACACAGACCAGCCCAGAACACAGTAGGACCCTGTGTCAGAATTCAGAGCAAAGGTTCAGAGAGATGAGCCTGGAAAATCTCATGACAAGTAAAACACTGATGGGCAGCAGAGCACCTACTGAAAAGGAAAAAGCACAGAAGGCAACAGGTGCCTGGGAAGGAATCTCCATCGCCTGCCTGGAGCTGGACACCTCGCGTCACTGGGTCAATGGAAAGAGCAAGGGCCAAGTGCCCATCTCCCCTCCAGTGGGCACCAGGAGCGGGTACACACTGTGTGATGGCTGTTGCTACTGAGATGTTTTGGCTTAGGGCTGAGGATCTTCACCCCCCACCTGCAGTGAAGTCAGTCCTGCTTCTTTTGCAGACAGAAAGCCAAGACTCCCCAATGCTAACCCCAACTCCTCACCCAGCACAGAATGGGCTTGAAGAAACAGCAGTTCAAAAAAGGTGGCATGGCTGTACCGAAAATATTATTTCTCTTTACTATTTATCTAACATTCTTATACCCACCTAGGGTAAGTTTGGTGCTTCCAAGTTGCCTTCTGTAATGACCAAGTTTGGTAACTTACCTTTCCAATGGAACCTGTAGCTCTCACTTAACACAGCAAAATCCAGGTCAGCAGAGACCTCAGGAGGTCTCTGGTCCAACCTCCTGCTCAAAGCAGGGTCTGCTCTGAGCTCAGACTTGGGTTACTTGGGGCTTTATCCAGGCTGGTTGTGTAAACCTCCAAGGATGCAGAAAACACAACCTCTCTGGAAAACCTACTCCAGAGCACGGGGAAAAGCTTTTCCTTCAACACAGCCTCAACCTCTTTTCTTTCCACTTTATGCTCATTAGCTCTCATTCTCCCGCCACTGTGAACTGCCTGGCTCCATCTTCCCAATCCCACCCTCTCAGGGGCCACCAGGTCCCCCCCCCCGCGATGGCCACCTCATCCCCAGGCGCCAGGCCCCGCTGCCTCAGCCCTTCCCCACCTTGGCAGCCCGGGAGCCTGTGCCAAACCCGCTCTGGTTTATTAATGCTCTTCCTCGGACACCCTTCCCCCCATTACTGTATGTTTAAAAATCCTACACGATTTATCACACCAGAGGGGCTGGCAGCACCCGGCCTGTCCCCTGTGGGTCCTGAGGTGGCAGGAGGCCTCCTCATGGCCGCCCTCCGTCCCCTCACACTGCCCGGCTCCCCGAGCCCACCCAGCCGCGGGCACCGCGCTCCCCTCACGGCGGGAGGACGACGACAAGCCTCCCCGCTGCGGCCCCTCTCCCCGGGGAGGCCGTGCCGGTAGGCTGCCGCCCCGCCGGCCCTGCCCCGCCGCCTCCCGCCCACCGCCGCCATCTCCGCGGCGCCGGCCGCCCTCTGCCGGCCGCAGCCCCGGCCTGCGGCGAAGGGCCCCGCAGACCGCCCGCTGCCCCGCTCCCCGCCCCATCGAGCCCCGAGGCGGTGAGGGGTGCGGCGGGCTGCAGGCCGGCCGTACGGCTGAGGGGGCAGCCCCGCAGCGCCAGGCCCCGCTCCCCCCCTCACGCACCCCCAGCGCCATGAGTACTTACTGCCTTGTGAGGCTCCTTCACCTGAGGCAGCTTCAGTGTCTGCAAAGAGAAAGAGCTGCACTTAGATCTGATGGCTGATCGCGCCTCTCACTCTCCTCCGGCCGCCGCTCTCCTCCGCCACGGTGTCCCACAACGCCCGGCACAGAGCATCTCCCCAGAGCGGCTGCCCCGTGCAAGGCACAGGCTCCCTCCCCGCAATGGTGGCTGCTGATGGAGTGGGCTGCGAAAGGCCTGCAGCCCCCAGCGGGGACGGGCTGTGTGGCCAAAGCAGGCCACCCCGAGGGCTGTTTGTTAAAACGCAGCTCCCTTTTTTGAAGAGCCTCCGACAGCGGGGCTCTTCTTCCCTGAGCGGTCACAAGGGCCTGGATTCCAAAGGGGATGGCTAGAAGGGAAACAGCTGCCCCAGGAGAGCCTCGGGGGGGCTCTGGAGAGGCACGGGGTGCCCTGCTCTGCCCAGGGAGAGCCCCGCCATCACCCCTCCTCGCCTCAGGCCGGCTGCTGTCCTGTCTCCAGGCTAAGGGGCCCTGAGCACAGGCTGGGCCGATGCACCCGCCATCAGTGGAGCTCTTAACGATGTGTTTCCCAATTCCTACTGAAGGTTTGTTGAAATTGCTCCCGTGCTTAATTCCTGGGCAAGTTCTGTCAACCCAGGAAAGCAAATGGGGGAGGGCACAGCTCCACTGCTGTGTCTCCCCTCCACAGACTCAGCACAACCTCTACCGGAGGTGGCCACAAGGATCCCCCCCCCCCGGGGCTACTCTGTCCTGGTCTTAATGAAGGAACATGAGAAAAGGTGGGAGGAAAAGCTCCCTCCACTCTTAAGACGTGGGACGGCAAGAAGCACCCAGCAAAGATCACATTCAAGCCCTGAACAAACTCAATGCGCAAAGCTGCAAGCTGGAAAAGAAAACCCAGTGTTACAGTAAGTCAAGGATCATAAATGATTAGGATTTCCAAGCCGTTTTGAAGTGTTTCATATTCATCCTAAATTGCATATACTGTATGTCACATTATCTAATAACATAACTACATTTCAAAATATTCCGTATGTCTCTTGGAATCACGCTCGCATTGCTCTGAAAACCACAGCTGCGGAATGTCACAGCATTTTTGAATTTAAAACTTGCAACCTTAAGTAATGAACACTGTTTGCATTTAATTTCCTTATTTCTCAAAAATAATAAAAACAAATGATTGTGGGTTTGTGAATTTGTACATTTCTACTTGATTAACCCGCCTGATTAGATCACTTTTCTAGGCAACATAATTAATTTGGCACAACTTCATAAACTGAGGGGCCAGATCACCAGCCCTCGGTATCGTATGCGAAACCTCGACAGTCAAACCCCTGTGTTTTTCCACAGCTGCTACTTGTTTGAATTACCAGCTATCACTCAAGGAAAAAGCAAGCTGTGGCACAATGGAGTTCTGCAGAATGCTGTTGTGGCGTTCAGAGACAACGGCATAAATAAACCATAAAAGCTATGTACTACGCACGCACCAGGCCTTTTCTGTCATTTAAATAGCTTTAAAAAGTACTTCGGTCAAACTTAACAAGAATCGAGCAACACACTAAGGTTTACAGGAGCAGCCATTTCTGAACTGTGTTAAGAAATGTTATTACTCTTAGTCATAAGACAGGCTAAAGTCTTCATGAATTAAAAAAAAAAACTAAAAATCCCCTAACAGCCCACTCTAACTCACCTTTGGGCTGAGACCAAGTAATTACAGCTTCAAAACAAAAGACCAATTTCTGAGAAAGCTGCAAAAGTGAGAGTAGGGAGGTTGACGGGAAGGCTGGGAAACAGGCAAGTTAACTCCTGTATATTGAGTAACTTTCTACATCTTCTACAAAATTTTGCTACAGACTGGGAAATGTATACAATAAATAATCAATGCTTGGGATGCAGCCCAGAGGGCAAAGGATGCCCCCAAACCCTATGATTTTTTAGTAGCCGATAATAATACAAATGAAACCCAACTTTTTTCAGCTCAGAAACATCATCTCTCCTCAAGAATGGTTATTTCACTATTAATTTTCAACTTCTCACCTCAAAATCACTGCAGTCACAGAACTGCTCTAACTCAGACTCCAGAAATGTGCACTTTGGAAAAACACATTTTTCCATATTCACGGTTTGAACGAGTCATCTTCCTTTTTGTATTTTTGAAATCGAGCAGAACCCATTCTTGGAAAATATTAATCTGAAACTTTTAAAGCTTTGAGCAGTTTTTTGAACACTTGGTTGAACTAGAAACTTTGCCTGAAGAGAACCTTCCTACTCGAGGGCACTCAGCACCTCTTCTGATGATGGCAGAGCTGCCCTTCAGCTCCCACACCCACGTGGGAGGGTAATGGAGAGCTGATGGGCTCAGAGGGAGGCAATGCACCAACTAAATAGCGTAAATAAATAACGAAGAAAAACAACTTGAGCAAAATCATCGTTCAGCCCAGAAAAGGTTATCTGGAAACAGAACTTCCACCAATTATTAGGACAGAGGCAATATATCCTGCGAGGGTTAAACTCGAGCTTTGCTCTTTTCTTTCATTTGCTTTCTGAAGAATTCTCCTTGGAGTAAAAATCTCCCTTGCTTGGCCTCAGCCCAGAGGTTTTTAAATTTACTTTCCAAAAGTCTAATAAAGTAATTTCAGTCTTCTTTTTTTTTTGAGTTATCTGAAAGTGAAATAATTTTCCTGACTCAAAACATGCAGATGTTTTGCTGCTTTTGTTGCTTAAATAAGACCCAACCATACAAAACAAAACTTTCTAGCTGACTAACTCCTGAAGGGAACCCAAGCCTTTTAATAACTTCCAAAAAACCCACACACCTCAACAAAAAAACACTGTATGCCCAAAATTTTGAAGGCCTGGGTCGCCTGTAGGCGAAATGGTAGCATTTCTCTGTGCGGATGGCTGGGATAACCCTTCTATCGCCTCCAGGAACCCGCAGCCTTTCTTCTCCCCCCAGGCTCCAGCAGCTCGGATGGAGGAAGGAGACGGGGTCCTGTGGGGCTGCACATCAGCTCACAAAGGAGCTTCTTCTTGTTGTTGGGTTTCATTTTTATTTGCGCATTTTGGGAAGGGGAAGGAACGCAACCTTTGCATTTCTTCCTTGACAAAACGCAGTGAGAAAACTTCTTACCTACGTTTCTGGTTATTCGCAGAACCCTTTACGCAGGTTTTTTCCACGCCAGGATCTCCACTCTCAGAGCAAAGCAGCAAAGGAGCCTGTCCCTTCAAGGCAGCACATCTTCAAGAGCTGCCTCAACCCTCTGCACTTGCAAACTGCCAGGAGATGAATCACTCCCTGAAATTCTCCAGCCGATGCTGAGTACCACAGGGAAAGCTCAAGAAACTAAGAAAAATGCCCTGTTTTCCAGTAAGAAACCACCCCTTCCTGAAGGCAGACAAGAAAAAAAAAAATCAGCCTAAAGAGCACGGGTCACCTCTCAACACAGCTTCTCTGCCCTCCAGAGAGGAGGCAGGTGCGGGTTTAAAAAACAATCTAGGAAATTTCCCCAAAAAACTATCATTACAAAGAAATAATGTGTTTAACCTTTAGAGATCTTGCCAGTGTGAAAGTCCCAATGTGGAACTGAACAGCTCAAAGGGTGAGAAGAAATTTAAGTTTTGCACAGGGCAAAACAAGTGACTGATGAGTAAGGACTGACTGCAAGAGCCAAGAGGGCAATGGAGTTCCCACCTGCACTGGCCGTGAGCTGCAAGCCCCCAGCTTATCTGCTGTGGCTCCAAACTGGACACCAAGATGTAAAAAAAAAACAGCTTAGAAATAACCCCCTTCAAAGAAGGACAACTTGGGACCTCCAAACCTCCTGACCTGGGGACACAAGTTGGGTCACTGAATGGTGACAGTGGAGCTGGCTGGACAGATGCTTTTCCAGTTGTTCTGCCCCAAAGATCCAAACCAGATTGACACGATTACTCTCCCTTTTCCATCACCAGCTCTGTCCATCTGCAGGACCAACCCACAGCTTGGCCAAGGACCACCAGTGACACAGGCATCACACAAGAAAGTGAAAAGCACAAGGCTATTCCAGGGAAAGGGTGTATCCTTCAGCAAATTACAAAAAGCAGATTATTTCTGCTTGAATGCCCAAAAAGCCCTGGAAGAAAGCACCTAAAGAGAAGAAAAAGGGGCCTGGGTTTGTTCTAGCTACTCCGACGCTGAGCTGGTGAGTCTAGCCAGGATCAGTCAAACCTTCACAGCAAGGCAGGCGTTATGGGACTGATGGGTGGCCCAGACCTCGGGGAAACCACGACTGACACTCAGAAAAAGCATGAGGCTCAGAGGGACTGCCAGGTCCTGCCCCCGCAACACGGCTCCTTCCTTGCCCAGCCAAAAAGAAATGACTAAAAGATTCACGATCCAAGTTTCTGGCAGCTGATAATTGCGCGTAATATGCCAAGGGAGCTCAATTTTCAGTGCTTCGAGGCCAAGCTGAGAGAGCAGAGCTGCCCTGCCAGCACCCCAGGGTTTTAGCCAAGGCACGGAACTGAAAATCCTCAGGGAGAACATGGGAAACACAGAATCCCGTCCTCGGCATACGTGCCACCCCCACATTATCCCCCGTTTGTGGTGACGGTGCAATACCAGCCACTTCTACATGAAACCCTAGATACGTGTGGCAATAAAAGCAGCCCTCACAAAGGTTTTTCAGTCCTGCAGTCTATTCTCACCACTGTTACTGGGCCAGTTCCATCTACGATTCTCACAGGGCTTTCCTCCCTATAATCTGTGCTTTTTTTCTCCTAACTACAAATTACACGCACATTCACTGGCACCTTGTTTATTCTCTGCAGACAGGTACTTCCCCACTGCTTTTACCACCAGCTCAGGTTCTGTTTCTGGGAGAACCACATTTTCAGAGCTGCATCAGGTTTTCAGTTTGATTTCTTGTGAGCGTACATGAATAAATATCTCATTTTGATTTTTATTGTCTTAAGGCAATTCAAATGCCCTTTAAATGTTACCACTACATGCATCCATTTACAGCAACATAAAGCAATGTTTTTTAAAGTTTCACATATATAAATTGTGCTTCTCCACTACTGATGTGAAAATTACTAATAAATTCTCACATTCAAATTTTGAAAACTTCCATCTCCTGTGGCTACACATTAAAAAGACCTCAGAAGCAAAAAGTAAAGTCGTGTCTCCACTGAGTTAATGAAAAAACTATGGATATCAGTTGCACATGTGTACGTTGATGCATCCAGATCATTTAACATATAGCTTGATTTAATGATCAAAATATAAATAAATGTATAAATAAAAATACTGCGTCCAGTTCTGGGCTCCCCAGTTCAAGAGGGACAGAGAACTACTGGAAAGAGTCCAGCGTAGGGCAACA
>JAOQGH010000007.1:11543089-11569316 GCA_025769975.1 Gallinago jamesoni | reverse complement strand
TTGGACTAGATGATCTCTATGGTCCCTTCCAACTCCAAAAAAAAATTCAGTGAAATTCAGTGAAATTCAGTGAAAATCAGCTGGACACACAGTAGGAGGTGAGCTCCTACTAATATCGCTCCTAAAATTCCATCTGAATTAAAGATCCTGTAGTGCTTGGGGAAGAGAAGTAAAATAAAAGCAATCCTTGTTCCTAATCTAAATACTGCAATTATTATTGCAAAATTATTGCAGTGCTGTGATGCAACAGTAAAACATTCTGCACATCAGCAAATAACTGCTGCTCACTATTATTTTAGAGATTTTTTTATTCTTAAACTGCAGAGTAAAGCTACTTTACATTTAAAGGACTTCTAGGAATTTTGTTGGTGTTTAGAAAGTAATACCAGCACTGAAAACCAATTCTGCTTGTATCTAAGATCACAGAAGCAGCTCTGTGGTGTTAAACAGCATACGAGAAAAATGCAACCCTGCAATTAAAAGATGTATTATGGGACTGTGAAAACCCTGAGAAGTTAAAATGCATGTTCCCTTTTCAGCTGTGTATTTGCTGAATTCTGAGAGTTTACATATTTGAAATTTAATATTGCATTAGCCTTCATTATGCCTGGATTTTCAAACTTTTCATTGGGAGTTTATGCTCCTTTAGACACTCCAGTCAGTCATTTTATCCAAGACCTGTGCGCCGATAGTGCTGGTTACAGCTGCGGAGCTACAGCAGATGCTCCTCCAAGCCTGACACAGCCTGCAGTGCCCAGCTCCAGTGAGAGAACACAGGACCACTGAAAGGCTCAGGAGCTCATTTCAAGTCCCAGTTCGTCTGTTATTTCAGATACACATTTCTCCAAATTGCACAAGCTACGCTAATTGTACAAAACACCGAGCAAAATTTTCCCACTTCTACAATCAAGCAACACCAAATTGGCCAGACCTATAGAAAATTCAAATAAAGTCGCTCCTGACTACTCACGAGATATTTCATACGAACAATGTATCTGGAAAGTGACCTCGGCTGACAGCAGGGGGTGAGTCCGAGGTATCATTTTGATTTTAACATAAAGACACAGCATTATAGCAATGCCAGTATCTGCCCTGATACCCCCCATCCTGACCTACAGGGCTGGACTGGAACACCCAGCGGGGCAGGAGCACAGGCACTGCAGGGAGACATCTGCCCCTGGGGGGTAACTCCACTGCTGGATCCTGCTGTCGTCTGCCAGGAGGAATTTTGAGATTTGCAGCTCTCCTGACACACAGCGATGATCCCCAAGAGCCCTGGGCAGTAAATACTGCACTGGACGCAAGAGCTGCTCCTGACCCTGGAAGAAATATTGCTGCCGCAGAGCTCAGACAGCCCCCAAATTTATCCTGTAAACAGACCATCCCAAAGAAGCGCTACTGATGGACAGAGAAGCAGCAGAGCCATCTAGCCCTTCCCCAAAATAAGTCCCCGAGCCTGAATGTTACCCCAGGGTTCCCAAAGATTTGAGCAGGAGTGAGATACCTCTGTGCGCTCGCACATGGGTCTGGAAACAGTTGTAATACTTGTATTTCTTCCCACATATTCCACACTCGTAAGACCCTGAAAAACAAGACAGGAAAGTATACATCACCATATTAGAACAGGAAAAACAGCCTCACCGCATACTTATCTGTAAACTGGGGACAAAAGAATGCAGTTTGCAGCAAAGTAATTTTTGGAAGGTTCACGGAGATAAATGGAGGAAATCACTATCCCAGACTCAGTCCTTTTTTCAGCCTTATTTAAGATTCCTTGGCATACTACCCTGAACTTACATTTTCAGTATATCTTTATAACTTCACGAACATGAAAGGGCCACTCTCAAAATAGCCTGACTTATAATTTTATAATAATGACTAATATTTCCTATGGACAGAAATAACCTTGAATTACTTTTCAGTAAGTTCCTCGTATATGGGAAAAAAAGCTTTTCAACTGAAAAAAGTAGGCAATATGTTATCTTGAGGCAAGAAGTTTTCAAAATTTCTCAAGAAATGCACAATGTACAAATTTCTCAAGAAACCCACAGAGATTTGGTAAATATCCACCCAGAGGAAACCAAATAGATACAAATAGAACTTTAGACCTTTTTAAGGAAAAGCACATGACCACAGTAGTCTCTCTTCCCAATTTGTGTCTCTAATTCCAGAAAACACACATCTGCAAACAGTCATTTAAATGAAACCAGGGGAACAGAGCTGGGAGAATCATTTCTAATGATGAAATTATGCAATGAATTTAGCCTCTTCTGTTTATTGGACAGACAGAAATTTCCTTAGGTTTGTTATTTGAGTTGATTCAACATTTTCTTTCCTTCCCCCCATTCCACGTTGGTGAACAGGCTTTAAATTCACCTTTCAAGTTCTCGCTTGCAAAATGTGTTGCATTTCTCAGCTGTCCATCAGCAGTATCCGTGATCCTCTCTGTGCCCTTCAGCAGGGCGAGAGCAGCCCTTACGGGAAAAGGAGGTGGGAGAAAAAAGGGCTGAATGTAATTTTGCATGAATGTAGCATTCCACTGCCATGGACACTTCCTCACACAACCTTGAAGCTATCTTCTCCTGACCATGCCAAACTGCAAAACTCAGGGACAAGCCACAGACAAGAACAAAACATTCTCACACACACAACCTAATAAATATTCCCAAACATCATTTTACAGCAATACTTACCTGGCGCTGCTCAAAGTGAGCTCTTTCCAAGAACAAAAACAACAGTGTGGTTTTTTTTAACACGGTAGACTCACGTTCTTTTTCCCCAACAGGAAGAAAATAACCCTCCTTCCAGTTCATACCAGCGCCGAATTCCCTGCCCATCACTGTCCGCATCACTTGGGACTGTCTTTTGAGCTTGGGAGGCCACTTTGTCATTGATGTGAGAAAGGCAACTCGCTACAGTCCAATACACAAGAGTACACATTTGAAAAAATACTCTAAAATACACTAGAGTCCATTGACTATGTCTGATCTGCTCCACAGCCTTTTAATTATCGTAGCTAATTGTATTTTATATATAGATATACATATATGGGACAGCCATCACCCGTGGTCACTCCACACAGGCTTTTTGAAGCAAAATCCTGGATATCAGCAAGTCAGCAGCACCTGCCAGCCCTCATTTTCCATGCTCAAGGACTCATTATATTCATCGCCAACCTCCAAAATTCTTTCCGGAACACTATTCCAGCTGGAGGCCCAGAGCAGCACAGCCAGAAGACGAGCACATTCCCCATCACTTGGGCTCCACCAACCACTCACCCTGAGCAGCAGTCGTGGTTCAGCTGGACCAGCAGCAGAACGCGACTGTCGCCCACCCACACACCAAACCAGCGCTGCCCACACAGGGCACTGGGAAAACAGGTGAAAAACAGTTAGGAACTCTACAGTGATTTTATTTCGCCATTTTTCTTATATTTCCCCATTCCTCTGGAGATAGTCTATGGCACATAAGGGCATTTTGGTTGTGCATTTCTTCAAGAAGACGATAACCTGTACAAGTAACCATGTAGGTGCCTTCCCAATATGAAACCAAGTGCTGCAGCCCTCATACTGGGCAGGAGCTGAAGGGACTAACACGTCCCACAGCCTGTGGTGTTTTGCAGGTGTCCTGAAGCACCCAGGTCTCAAGGGGAAGGCTGGAGTCACCTTCTGTGAGGTGGGTACCTCTACCCACCTCCTACATGTGGGTGGAAGAGCCTTGCCCCAGGAGACACCAAGGTTGAGGAGAGTGTAAGGGAGGTGCAAGAAAGCTGGGGAGGGACTTTTTACAAGTGTATGTAGTGATAGGATGAGGGGTGATGGCTTCAAGTTGGAAGAGAGGAGATTTAGATTAGATATTGGGAAATGCAGTGTCAGGAACACACCGCCCAAGAGGCAGGGAGAGTGGTGGGACCATGGGGTAGAGGTGGGTCGATGGGGAGGAGAGTGGGGTCTGCAGCTGCTGACCAGACCCTGGGTTAGAGCCAACCTCTCCGTTGGCTTTCCTTGCTTGGGATGCCCAAAGTGGGACCCCAGAGAGCTTGCAAGACTTCCATGGAAAAGCAGATGAAAGGGAGATGGTCCAAACCCACAAATGTCAGCACTGGCTCTTTGGCTGGGGACTACATCAACTGCCACCACCCATCTCGCTTTGCCACATCCACGCTTGTCCATCGCAGAGTTTGGGCTACTTCAGACGGATTGAAACAGGGTCTGGAGTAGTCCGAAGTGCAGGGAGAGATGCCAACGGGTAACCCAACGGGCGGTGGCAAACACAAGGCCCGTTTTGATGAAAACACTATGAGCGAAGAGCAGCAACCGAGCTGGGAATCCCTGTTATAAACTGCTCCAAGTAACAACTAAAAATATAAATACAGTGTGCTCCTGCAGGAGATATGTGACTCAGAGAAGAGACATAAATCTTCTTGGGCGGATTTCAGCCAAGCCCTGAAGCTGAGCGCTGCAGGGAAGCTGCCTGTCACTTGGAGCCACGTGTGCCCCGAAGCCTTCAGCACCGTGGCCCCGGCTCAGACAACACCCCCCCCGTTTGGCTGGCCGTCCCCAGCACCCCACGGAAGGCGATGCTCTGGGGGTTGGCGTTTCCACACCATGAGAGAGGGATTCATTTAGTCCCACTTCACCACTTCAATCCTGCATCATGAATTACTATGAAAAATAACCGTTTTCAACACCTCCAATCTCAGCTTCCCTGATGAACGTGAATAAAATCTTACCAAAGCCTTGCCTTTCTGCAGGGCTGAAGTGATTTAGATAACCGGGCTACCAGATCACATCACGAGAAAGGCTTCAGGGAGAAAAACCTCCTGGAAATACTGGTGAGCAGCAGCAGAGAGCATGAAGCTCTTGCTCCGGAGGTAGGAGGCACCGGTGCCTTCAGCAGTTCACAATCTCAGGCTGTTCCAGAGCAGCAGCCAATATGGCCAGGGACGGTTCTTCTGCAAGTTCCACAGATGTCTGCAGGGATGGAAATAGTGCCTGGCTCTGGTTTCTGTGGGGGGATGGAGGGGACCAGAAGAATTGACTGGGAGCCAGTTCAAGCAACCACAAGGAACTGATATCTGGGCACCACGGTCGGTTCCACACAGAGCACAGTATTTGGTGGCCAAACAGGAAAGTTATTCAGAGCCACCTCCCCAACAAGCAGGAGTTATGTGAATAGCAGTCGAACAGGGGCACTTACAGGGCTCTTTTCACAAAGGAATCGGCCACCAACTGCCAATCGCCTCAGGACCAAGTTGCCTTTAAAGAAACCCAGCGCAAGGCTATAAAATAAACACGATGCACATTTTTCATTTTAAAAGGCCCTTCCAGATAGAAGTTCTCCAGTTTACTTTCTGCAGCCTTCAACCACCACTTGTTAACTAGTCAATAACTCTCTGTCCCTCTCCCCGCGGTGCCTTTACCTTGATTAGTGTCCCCTCTCACTCCAGCCTGTTCCCAAAGTTCTCAGTAGGTAGGACGTGCATCCAAGTTAGCCAATAGCAAAAGCCCCTTCCCCACTTTTCACTGCAATAGTCACATTCAGGTGACATCATCTGCAGAGCAGCTGCTGCTGCCCAGCCAGAAGCCACTGGGATGATAGTGTCCTACATGACAGTCCCGATCTGCAGATGCTTTCATCAAAAGCCAGTGACCACGGAGGAAGGAGAAGGTCCTTTCCGTCCCATCAGTAGTCATCTCTTCACCCATCCGTCCCAGAGCACCACGGACACCTCTGCTTTTTAGGGTTGTCCATGCAGTGACCAATCTCTCAAGAGCTGTGCGGGCACAAATACACAGAGTATTTCCTCCAAACTGTAAGATCTTTAAGTTGGAAACAGCTATGGACTTCTTAGGCTTTCCCTAGATGTTTTGACCTTGTATAAGTAGCAGACCTTCAACCCTGCCACTCTTAGTGGTTATCGTACTGGGGAAAGGAGGACAGGTGGGACAACAATGCTCCAGACAAAGCCACAAGCTAACAACACGCTCCAGAGTTTCTTTCCAACAACATGGACAGTGATCAATCCAAACCCAGGAGAAAATCTAACATCAACACCTCTTTTCTCTCTTCCTGAAAGACAAACCAACCCCAACAGCAACCCTGGGCAGCTCAAATTAGCTTTCTTCTGAGTCCCTCAAAGGAAACAGGGGTCCCACTGCTCCTTTACATCAGCAACTGCCTCTGGCTCTCAAAGTCACTGCTGAGACCTGCTCCATGTCAGAGCCAACAGAGGAGTCCCTTTAGCAAAAGCAGTTCCCTCAGTTCCTCTCTGGGATCCCACAGAAAGCCCTTTCCTTGGAGCAGAAGGAGAGCACGGTCTGATGTGCACAGAAAGAAAGAAAAAGCTTCTTCTCATGACATCTCTAGGTGGGGTGGGATAGGAAGCACGAGCTTGGAAGTGGCACATCACAGCCAGCCAAAAGTCAAAACTATTCCCCATATGTTACTAGCAACCAGAAAAACAAACAAACAGCAACCTGTAAAACCTGTTTTTGAGCTAAACCTAATTATTCACGCTAGGCAGCCACGTTCCTCTCAGCAACTTTCCTCAAAGCATTTCAGCTTTTTCTGAGGCTTTCCTCCTGATGGCCTCCTCATCTACACCACACATACCTACCCCCAGCCCTGGGCTCACCATGAATTCTGCACTACTGATGGGCAAGGCATTTAACATGTCTAAAGAAGATAATAAGCTTTTTTCTCACAGTTGCCTTGAGCTTGGTTGAGTCTTAAGGGGTGACCAGATGCAAACAGACAGCAAAAGCTAAGGAAGGTCAATAATCTCAAGCCAGCTTGATGTGCATTTTGGCTCTGGTATCCCTGGCAGAGCCAAGCTTCCAGGAACAGCTCTCCAGAGCTTTGTTTCTCTCCCCAACACCATGGAGTCAAGGACATGACTGATGGGACACATTGTCCTGAGCTTACCAAGCGTCTGCTGGTTGCGGACCCCACCTATGACCACGCAGATCTCCGCGGGCACGTCTCCTGGCCCATCTTTTATGTTCTTCTTGGAATCTTTGGTGTCATCCTGCCAGATCACCTCTTCGATATAGTCATCTGGTACCTCTGTTTTCACTTTCACCTCAGTCATCATTCCAGCCTCTTCACTGGGTGAGGACTGAGATGTCACCGAATCGGAGCCCTCTGCTTTCGGGCTCCGCGGGCTCCTCTTCAAACACTCCCTGAATGAGCAGAAAAGAGGAGAAAACATGAATCCTTGTTGCCACACGCTCACCTTCTAATCACTAGGACATAATCAAAGGTACTTTCTTGTAATGTGATTTATTTAAAGCAAGTATGGGTACGTATACGTGTCTGTCATATATGGTAAGTAATTAAAATTTAACCAGACAAAATAATAAAACCATTTACTAGTAATGAAAATAACCTTAATCATCACAAAAAATAGTAGCAGTCATCAACACACTAACCAAGAGCACAGAATTTCACCTGGTTCCTAGCAGGTCAGGAGCACACCACCATCAAATATTATGCCCAGACTAGACTACACGCGTGAAAGAAAAGCCATATCCTCCTGACATTTTTAATCCGGCACCATCCCACCCTTGTGCACTCCTTGGGTTAATCACATCCCCTCTTTTAACCCTTCAAAGCAACTGGACATCCTATGCTATTGGTATGGCCTTATCTAACATATACGGTGATGATCAAAGGGGATCGTCTGTAGTACAATGGTATTTAGGGACAATATTACGTTATGGACAGATACAAGTGTCAAAGATGACAGAGAAAGCATGATGGGTGGAGAAAGGCAGGGGGAAGAAAAGAGGAGTCCAGTCTACTTAGAAGCAAATGAAGGAAAAAGTATGTGTTTTCATCTTGGAAAGAGAAAGCTGGAAATTCATGGGAGAAAACAACCTAAATAAATAAATATCCAAACCCCTTTAAAAACTGGAAGGAAACTGGACCCCCGCAAGTTGTAGAACAACATCAGCAAAGGCAGAGTTTGAGCACGACAGATGAGGACCAGGTAATGATCCAGAGGGTAGAGCCTCTTCCAAATGCACCTTCCCACCACTTGTTACAGGTTCCCCGTTTCTAAGACTGGTTATTAATAAATTCCAACATGCAATACAAAGATAAAATAATTGCTGGTTCGGTCTGTGCAGAAATCAGAAGAACTAAATACATAACAATAGCTTAGACTACCCAGAAACAGAAACTTTAAAGACTGGGACATATTTAGAGTCATGTAAACACTGGGAACACCTGAAGGTGTTTGAAAACATTTTAAGCAGAAGTAATAGAAAAAATTAAGTGAAAAAATAGACTGAACTTACGGATGAGAGTTATGAGACCATGTAATAGCAAAAGAGAAGGAAATCCCATTGCTTGCAACGTATGAATGAGAAAACTAACACCAGCGATGGTTTCCGATAGGGGTTATGAAGCTGGTAGAGAAACCAAAATGCTGTGACTCCAGGCGAAGTGGGGAATTGGGGAGGATGGAGATGAGAGGAGCAGATGAACGAAGAGAACAATCTTCTGCAATAATTACTGCACAACCTCCTACACGGACATGTAGTTGCTATTTCAAAATGGGTCAGTCACATCGTATCACCAGATATTTTATTATTCATCCCTTCATTCTCATTATGGAATGAAATGTACAATTGATAGCCCCTAAACAGTGAGAATTAGCCTTGACCTGCCTCCCCACTCGTTTCCATCCTCCTCACACACACACCCCCCATGCTCCCAAAATCATACAGGGCTTTTATAAGTGAGAAAGATGAATTAAGACAGGGAAAATGTGGTTGAAAGCTGGATGATCTTTATGGTAATATTATTGGATGTCCAAAGGGTCCATCAATCTCACCCGACAGCGGCGCAGCTGAGCACCCCTTCCGAAGCCAAGGGAAAGGCAGGCGCTGAGGTAGGAAGTGTTCAGTGACCAGAAAAGGGTGGGATTAATTGCAAATCGATCAAACTGAGAAGGTGTGAAGCGCAAAAACACTGATAAAGGCAGCAAAAGCAACAGGGTCGGGGGAAAAAAAAACAGTGGAGGAAGATCAAAAGCAACGCAGTGCAATTCCCATCGGTAGGCAGAAAGGTGAAAGCAGTGATTGAAAGGCAGATTTGTACCTAAAGGGAAGGGAAATGCCTTGGTTACAGATGGTACAGAAACCTGTACTTGCCAATCCTGGACAAAACAACAGAAAAATCAATGCAGGAGCCAACCGACATGGAATTAAAAGCTAATACAACTAGCAGTGAGGCTAAGGATACGGCTTTTGGAAGAGATTATAAATTGGATAAGAACATAAGAGACCTTCTGCCAGCTCCCAGCTTTGCTTTGCGTCCCGTTCAGGCTGAAACCAGAACAGCAAGACACGGCACGGGACTGCAAGGCAAAACGCCACCCTCGACGGGCACCACCGCCCCACATCAGGGCTGATGTGGGGCAGATTTATTCATGTTCCGGAATTAAATTCAACATCGCTGTTGCTAAAAGTCACGGGGGACCAACAGCATGGGATCCATCGCCCCGTACCCCGGCTCTGCCCAAACCCAGCAGTTGTGGCATAATCAAATGTGTCCAGGATTGTGGGCGCCCCCACGAACAGCAGCCCGTGATCCCAGCAGGCAGGTCACACCGCAGCCACACAGAGCCAGGCTCTCACCTAAAGGACTAAGGCAATTTTTCGGATACACGCGCCTGAGATCAAACAAGAAGAAGGTTATTTTCTCCCCACACCAAGCCGTGGTGAAGCCAGTCCCAGCGCTGCTGCAGACACACTGAGCGCCCTCCCTTTTAAAAGGTGATTAGAAAAGCTGAAGAAGGTTCAAAAAAGAGGCACTTGAAACGGTTCGAGACTGGGAAAAGATATTTTATGACTTTGCGTGAGACCAAACAACTTCTATCTGTTTCTCATGCCAAAAGGAAGACTGAGAGATGATTTGATTGCAGCACATTATCGTCTTCATGGGGAGAAAATACTGTCTGTCCTTAATTTGGCAGGGAGGAGTAGAGAACGAGCACATCGCTGGAAGCTGGAACCGGTTGAAATGAGGCATAAAATACTAGCATGGATGGTGATCCACTGGAACAACTGTTTTCCAAAGATGCACTGAGGGAGAACAAATCTCTCCAAGTCTTCAAACCCAGTGTCCATATCTGCCTGGCCCCGGGTTACTGGGCTCCATACAGATGTGCACTGGCCAGAGCTGGTGGCCTGAAGCTGTAGGAATGTATGAATTATTAGACCGATGGACTCTCAATAACTTTGTTCTTCACAGTCGCTTTCTGAATCTGTCTCTGCCAAGAAAGTAACTTTCCAGCTGGGCTGTCTGCTCATAGCTGGGACCTAAACATGCAGATATTAATTAAAAGCAATACTATTTCTCTGACGTTGCCCCATGGTACTCAAGTGTACAGAAGGAAACTGGTCCCAAATACCTCAGCAGGTGGAAATCATGCATCTTCTGCATGATTTCATGGTACAGAAGACCTGAAAGGAGCCTCCAGATCCTTTCAAAAGCAAAATAAGCAAAACCATAAAAAACACAGCACCACTGGGCTTTTACAGCGCTCTTACAACAATTCCACAACAAACAGAGACCTTCTCTGTTTTCTGATTCTTTCTAGGAGAGAAGAAAGCTGCCGCCAGCAGATGTACCCAGGTGACAGAACACGTGGCCAGGGGGTGACCCTGCAGCCCCAGGGCTCCTTGTGTGGCACCCTGGCACCCCACACCACTGCCCGGGGACCCAGCAGAGCCCTGCACAGACCCACAGCCAGCGCACATCCCGGGCAAAGACCTCTAGGGTGGGGAAAAGGGAATAAATTATAAGCATTAAGATATTTTGGTTTTCCCCAGATTATATGTATCTATAAATATAAAATACACATATATACACAAATATATGTCTTTGTGCATGCACACACATATATGCATGTATACATAGAAGAAGGGCTGGTACTTGCATCTCTGGCAGCATCCCCTTGTCGCGCTCCGCTCCTACCCCTCCTGCCACCGCAGCCCCAGGACACCGGCCGCATCCTCTGCTGACACCCTGAGGTGCTGGCACTTTATTGCATGGCCCAGATCCTGTCCCACAGCACCGAGGGTCCTGGCATCCCAACCACCTGAGGAAACGCAGGAAACACCATCCCCAAACACAGGCTTCATTCTTCACCTGCATCCGACCGGGAACCAGTCCCACACCACCCGAGAGTAGTTTTAACCACCTTTTTCGTTGCTGTTTCGCTTAATTAGGAGGAGCTGTGTTCTTACATCACTCGTTAATTCCCATCTCGCAGAGATTTTCTAGCCACTGGCTGATGTCAAGCTTTAGCCGATGTTCAACTGCAGACTCCCGCCAGCTCAACATCCAGAGGAACACTTCAGTTTTGCAAAATATCTTTAAATAAATGAAATCAAGCAGCAGCACAGTCCCAGCCCTCTTTTCTTCTCCTATGGGTGAAGGGAGGGGAGAGCGAGCCAGGAGACCCTGGTTACTTCATGCACGAGAGGAGCATCACCAGCTGCTGGAAACAGCAAGTGAAGGCAATGGACCCTTCCGACCTTCCCTGGACGTGGAGAGGATGTTCCTCATCTCTATCCTCGCAGCCTCCAAAGCCCAGATGGACAGACTGCCCAGGAGAACTTGTCTGGAGACTACAAAACAAGCTCCTGACAGGCGATGGGATCAACTCTTACCAGTCCCTGCGAGCAGTGACAGAGAAAGTGGTCCCCAGCAGCACAGCGTCACAGTGATCATCACTCGCACAGCTACTGTCCGGTGACAGTTCTTTCTCTCATTCTGCTTGGACACCGCAACCAAAAAGCTTCCCAAGCATGAAGGTGGATCCCATCCCAGGCCAGGAGGTGCAGGGCTGAGGAGAGCTGCTGCTGCAGATGGCAATACACCCAACGGAGCAGCGCTGAACCCCCCAGGAGCACGTCTGAGCTCTTGAAAAGGTCTCTCTGGGTCTCTGCTGGGGGCTATGCAGCTTTGGAGACAGAAAGCAGCAATGGTGGAAGAACAGCTTTCCAAGCAAGAATTAGCATCACCCATGGAGGCCACTTTCTTCTGGTGCCACATAAAATCCAGTTAGTGCTCCTGTCACTAGAGCAAAACTAGGATCAGCTCAGGCCTCTTGGGTCTGAAGCTCAATTTGCTGAAGTGATGCTGTGTCAGATGGGGCATAATCATCACCAGGGTGCAGGGCTGAAGGAATGATCCTCATGGGACAGCAGAGTTTGAAGCCTCTTGGTTTGGCTGGGGACACCGTACCATCACAGGAGCAAAATAGGAAAGAAAAGGAAATTACCAACACTCGGAAACTTCAGACAGGATGGAGAGGGTTCAGCCACAGCCACAGCAGAAGCAGGTTTCAGTGAGGAGACAACGTTTGCCACAGTCTCCATCAAACACTGCATCAAGCCAGGAGGGAACAGATGTGCTGAGCCAGGAGAGGTGACCCAGGAAAGCATCACTCCTTTACCACTCCTTTCGACCCTTGTTGCATCCCGTGACACTGCACATCTGAGCAGCACGAAAAGCCTCCAACGAGAGATGGAGATAAAGCAGCAGCAGATCCAGAACACACTTCTTCTCCAGAAATTCCCCCCAAGAGCCACAGTGACAGAGAACGTGCTGCCTGGTGGAGGGAAGAGATTGGGCCCCAGCACTGCCGTGTCCAGACCTGGTTCTGCTGTCCCTCCCCTGCTCGCAGCACCGCCGGAGCCGATGCACAACGGCTGGAAAGGTGTCACAAAGAGGATGAGGAGGAGGAATAGGAGTGAATTTTTAGTTCTGCAGATACCAAGGCTAGAAGGAAGTCTTACTGATTTTGGGTGGGGGCACACAGAGAGAAGAGAACTATGCAGCTTCTGGGACATCAGCTAACTCAAATATCAGTGCCTGGTCTGGAAGCAGAATTACCCCCCAACGCAAACCATGAGGTGACCATGTCTCCAAGCGCTGTGATGGCAAGACACAGAGACACAGTGCTAACCCAGAGATGAGCCCCATCTTCTGAACTCCTGCAGGCACTGTTGGGTCACACACTGGTACCGGTGACGTGGTCAGAGCCTCCACTTGGTGGAGACAGCAGCACACAGGAACCACAGGAGAACCTCCCAGAGTCAGATCCCACTCCTGGGTACCTGCAGCCACCCATCTCCTGGTGGCTCTGAATGCAGTCCCCAGCCTCATGCCATCACTTTTCTGGGTGAAACAATGCAGTTTTACAGTGTTCAAGCGTGATGTCCCAGGGATCAGCTGGAGTTCCCTCTGCAGGTCCAACTAGCATTAAATATCCATGGTGTGATGTTCTCTGGGGACAGGACCTCCTTCAAATGAAGCACTGTTTGCACCGGACAAAAACTTCTCAGAGGAATCAGAGCAGAGATTAGCAGGGTGCACAGGCACATCTGGCTTGATCCCTACCTCCTTTCACAGGGTGCATCTAACTTTCTTCTCCATGTCTTTGCGCTTTCCTGAGGAATATCAACCTCCTTTGCTGTTCAATGTCTTGTCTTTACTGATCTGGCAACCCAAGAGGCTCCTCCTTGCTAAGAAGAGGAGGCAGAAGCCTTGGGATCACACTCTGCTCACACCGTCACTCAATGGCGTGCCTGGTTGCTCCTACAGGTGAGGTAGTTTCATTTTCCAGAACAGACTCAATGAGTTTTAAACATTAAAGAGGCAAACAAACCTTGCACTCACATGTATCACTCCTGTGACTAAGTAGGCCACGTAGCCAATTACTGTATTACCAGCTCCGCCATCTCACAATGCTCATTTCAACATTGCTGCCTGCTTTGATCATCAGACTTTCATCTTCCGATGACATTACGGCCACTTTCATGTCAAATACAAGCATGTGAAGGCAGAAGAGATTTAAGGAGGCCTTGATGAAGACTCATCGTGGGGAACTGGAAAGGTAGGGGTGAAAATGGCTTCCTGCGCCCATTTAGGTACAGCGTCCCTTGGTCCTACGCCCATGATAGCTCACAAAAGCTTTAGCATGGACGGATGATGCAGCAAGATAATATGGAGAAATGACTAGGACTACAAAGATGATGAGGGGACTAGAATAAGACAAGACCTTTCTTGTAAGGAAAGGCTGAGGGACTTAGGTCTGTTTAGTCTGGAGAAGAGAAGACTGAGGGGGGATCTCATCAATGCCTATAAATACTTCAAGGGTGGGGTGTCAAGAGGTCTTTTTTCAGTGGTGCCCAGTGACAGAAGAAGAGGAAATGGGCACAAATGGTGACATGGGAAGTTCCACCTAAACACGAGGAGGAACTTCTTTCCTGTGAGGGTGGCAGAGCCCTGGAACAGGCTGCCCAGAGAGGATGTGGAGTCTCCTTCTCTGGAGACATTCAAACCCCACCTGGACACATTCCTGTGGGATCTGCTCTGGCAGGGGGTTGGACTAGATGATCTCCAGGGGTCCCTGCCAACCCCATAGCATTCTGTGATTCTGTGACCGTGCAAGGGGTACAATTCTGGTGATGAAGCTGAGTAGCCTGGATGATGCCTCACTGGCATTAGTGCAAGAAGCAACATGAGGACAATGCAAGGAACAATTCCAGATGGAAGGACCAAAAGCAACGGCCGACCATCCATACCCGCCAGCTCTGCAGGGCAACACTCTACCCATAAAGCCAGTGGAGCTCCTTCCAGTTGGTCTCCTGTGGTGGAAAGAAAGGAGGAGAAGGGGATGCAAACTGAAGAGCTGCAATATGGTACCATTTCCATCTGTGGTGAGCGTTTCTTCCCGGCTGTGATAAGGGGAACCGGCAGTGACTGAAAGCAAACGGGGCCCGTCAGCTGCTGCAGCCAGAAGAAACTTGCATTTGCAGTTTGCTTTTTCTGATCTGGAGTAGCATTCTCATAAATAATGAAAGTGACTAAAAGCTACTTAAAAAACACACACTCCTCCCTTATGAAAGAATGAGAAAAAACCCCAATTATAAAAGGACATTTCTTCCAGCTAGGAATAATTTGTCATGTAATTCTCTGAAGACAGCAACAGAAACATGCATGCTCTGTGCTCCTTTTTGAGTGATCTGTGATTGCGTATGTACTTAGATGGCTTCTAATGAGGCTATTTTTATAGTACACATCCTGCTGAGCTTTTTGGGAGGGGCAAAGTGAGATCAGTGGAGAATCAGTCTTCAACGTCAGCTCCTGTGTATTTTCTCCTCAAAAGGAGAGGAAAAGGAAACAAATGTGGAGGAGGACATACTGCTCTGAATCAACACCTACAAACACGGCTCTTCTGCCCCAGCAGCAAATGTGGAGCACCTTCAGTTTTTTCCTGGACACCTCTCAAGCTGAAAGAACCAGAGATTTCACTAATGTCTTGATGAGATCAGTGATGGTGATACCCAACTCCCCTGTGCCCATTTACACCACTGAAGCCCACTCTTGTATGGTCCCTGGTGCTCTCTCCTGGGCTGCAGGACCAAAGAGGTTCAGAGGAGTGCAGTAACAAGGACCATCCTGTGGGCACTTGAAGGAACCTTCATTGCAGGGCCCACGAGGACAATACCATCAGTATGATGTTACAATTCGTCTTCTTGAAGCCACCGTGCAGCTGGCTCATCCCACGCCAAGTCAAAAGGCCTCAGCTGTCAGAAAGGAAAGAAAACAAAAAATGGGGGAGGCTGAAACTGGGCTCAATTTACAGATGTTTACCATGGTTTTAAAAGAACCAGAAGGTTCCTGCTATGACTGGAGCTGAGGGATGTGGAATGGGCAGAACAGATGTAAATAAACTCTGATTTTACAAGCAGAGACAGAAAAAGAGAGATGTAAATTTAAAATCTGCTTGTCTTATAAATTTATTTGTGGCGGCCTTCGTACCCCCCATCCATGGCTCTCCTTTGCTCCCTGGAGCAGCCCAGCTGCGTGGGCACCGTGCCTCACACCGGGAGGAGGGAGGTAGCGCAGGTCAGGAAGCAGAGGAGCCACCTGGTGTCCTTCACCAGGGACCTCTTTTTTGCAGACTTTAGCAAGCAAAATATTTTCAAGTTCAGTATTAAAAGAGAAAAAATACGGGAGCTATTGTTTCCAGTGTTACAGCTGAAGACTCTGCTTCTAGTCTCCATGCCTCCTGCTTCAGCTTTCAGACTGGGCTTTCAGACTTGAAAGCCCAAGAGACCGACCTTCTCATCCAACCTCCTATGTCAGAGCTCTTGGAGATGTTCCTGTCTCAAAACCACATTTGCAGCTTCAGCCAGTGCCTCTTTCAGAGAAGCTGTCTCGATTTTGATGCGTAAAAGTGCTGGAGTAACCACCACATTTCAGAGTCCCTCCTCTGAGCAATTATTTTCCAGAACAGGCACCGTACTCCCAGCGTGGGTTGCTGCCTCCGACCACTGAGCCACGCTCCAACTGGTTTGTTGGAAGAGGGATTCTGTTACCAGAAACCACTCCTCCATAGGAGGGAGTAACATCTTCGGCTGTCTCTTGAATGAAGCAAAGCAAACACAATTCCTCAATGTACATCATACACAGGCTAAAACATGCCTTCTAGTTCTTGACTCTTTTCCCTGAGGGTCGGGGAGCCTGCCCGCACTTGGAAGCATGGACATCAGAGCAGGACAAAGTGCCACCAGCACCCTGAATGACACACAGGGTGGCAGCACATGCTGGTGCATGTGTCTAAACCCCAAATTTTCTCTTGGTCACAGAGTTGTACAAGGACTTCACGGTCACTCATGTTCCACCAGGAGACTTCGTTGTCTTCACAATTACCACTTTCCAAGACACCATTGTATATTCTCAAAGTGTGGGGCTTAACTGCCAAAAGCAAACGTGATAGGAAAAACCTGTTCACTCATTGTTTGAAGTTGTTTTAGAGAATGAGATTTCATTCCTCCATCAGTGGAAGAGGAGTGAAGACTTGCTGAAGAAGACAGAAAAACCTGGTCAGAGCTTCAGGGCATCTTCCACATGCAACATGCTCACGCGAACCTCGTGCTTCAAGGACTTCAAGGTCACTGCTACGCCGCAAGTTTAACTTCAAATCTCTCTGCTTGTTTTGTCCATGGTCCTACGGGCTGTGTCCTTGGTTCAGTGATTGTTTTTTCTTCACAAGGCTGGTGGACCCACCCTTTCCCATAGATTATCTTCTTGATTGCACCGATCACTTACAGACTGACCAAAACAAGCTGAAGCTAACCAGGATGAATGTGCAACTCTCCAAGGCTCTGAGGCCCATGCTGCAGATCAAGCAATTAGATTCGGGGCCATCACACTAATTGGACACGCAAGGAAAATTTCGGAGGCAAGAGAAGAGGCCCAAGTCCTTGTCCTTATCTGGCAGACATTCAACTTTTCTGCTTTCTCCTCCCAAAATAAACCAAAAAATCAGAGGAGGAGACTACATCCTTCTGCAGGCAGAAGTGTAACAGCAACTGCCATTTAGGTTTTCCTGGTCAATAAATACCAATATGGTTACACAATCCATAAATTTTGAAGGATCTAAAGGCCTTTTAGAAAAGAGATGCCTCTAGCAGGATCACTTGGTGACACTGTCAGTGTCTCTAAGCTCTTAAAAACGGAGGCATCAGCTTCCAAAAACCCCCAAATAACTAACGAACGCAGCACTTGGTGGTGTGGTGTGACGCGGTGTCAGTGCTGAAATCTGGGGAAAGCAAACAAACAAAGCAGCATAATTTCTCCAATTATCTTGGTCTACTAAAACACACAACCTTTCCTGACAACAAACACCGCTTCAGTAAGTGTAAGAGGAATTTAATCGTGCGTGCATTCCTCAAGGGATGCTGGGCAGCTCCAAATCCTTCAGAAAAGGTAAAACTACAGGACCAAATCGGGCTGCCTCTCCTCTAGAAATTAAACATTAAAACACAAACCAGAACAATAGGCAAGAGCCACAAAGAATTCCTAAGGTATTAGCAAAACAAATTCCCTTCAGTCCTTATTAGGAATATCTTGAGGATGGTTTGAAAAGTCTAACCAAATATAAAGAAAATTTGGCTTATCCAGCAAAAAACAAACACGCACTGTTTGCCAAAAGCAAAATAATTCACTCAGATAAAAAATGCGACATACAAATGATGCAGGTTAAAAACTAAATTTAAGATGATAATATAATAGCTGCCAGCATCTTTAAATTTTTGAGCGTGGAAATGTCAACAGAGACAAAGAAATTCAGGGAAAAACAAAGAGAACAGATTAAGGGTTTATTTATATCGGTGAAAGAGCTCTCTGCTGCTTGACTAGGAAATGACTGAGGGAGTGACAACTGTCTGCAAACGTCCCCAGCACAGCCACAAGGAGCTAGACCCTGCCACCAACCTGGCCATAAGATGAATGGGGCAAAATGAGCAACGGGAAAAGACCGACAGAAGAGGAGACAGGACCTTGGGACTGGGAGGACTCCCCAGCCGAGGAGCGATACAACTGAGATGGCAGATGTCCTGCTGCTGGAGATGCACTGAACCCAAAGAAGCTCTGAGGCAGAAGCAGAGAGGTAACTCTGCTTGCAGAGGACATTGTAGCTACCGTGACTAGCTACCTTCTGGCTCCAGTAAGGGATATTTCTCCACCTGAAATCTCCATCTGAAGCCCTCCAAGGCTCCGGTGTTGGGCAAATTGGTGTGGATTGCACACAAAACACATGGGTCCCCCAGGAGCCAGGATGGGTCTGAGCACTGTCATCTCTTCTTGCGGGTACATCTGACCTTCTTTTGGGTTTCAAGGAGACCTGCCTGGGTTTCCCACAGCCTCTCTGCTGGACATACTACAGGAGAGAATTATCCACCTCTCTTAAATCGGCCAGATGGGACTTTTGCAAGGGGTTTGTGCTGGTTGGTTGGTTTGTTTCTTTTTGAAGATTATGGTGAGAACACTTCAGAAAGCACCACGGCTTATTAAATACCTCGCCTAATGATTAATACTTTTTTCTCTTTCTGACGCAGGATGAGTCTGAAGCTCTTCACGCCCTGGGACTGAGCCTTTTAAAGAAAGGGGAAACAATTTAAATAATTTTGCTTCTTGGAAACATTCAGCCCTTGGACTGTCCCACCACGGGGTGTGGAGCCTTCTTGCAAAGTCAGGAGGACCACAACTTCCAGCTTGGCCATGCACGGAGGTTGTCATCCCCGAATGCTGGGGCCCTGGTGAAGACTGGTCAGCTGGGAGAGGAGGCTGCAGAAGAGCTGGTGCCGTCCCGGGGCAGAGCATCCCTTGGGTTACGGCAACTGCTCCCGAGGACGTGTCTGCAAAGGGCAGACCGAGAAACACAAGGAGGAGAGGGAATGATGCCACCAGTGAGGCTGGAGAAGGGTGAACTGAGGAGGAGGTAAGTAGGTGAGACCACTTCTCAGTACCATCTCCTCCAGCTGGAAAGTCCCATCTTCCAAGTTGAGACAGAAATGCTCAGACTACCTCAGGACCATGGCTTGGTCTGGCATTCCAGGGAAAACGGCATCGTGTCAGAGCTGGGAGAACTCCATGTGCCAAACTAAAGGACCTTCTGGAAACACACAACACCCTGCTTCCTCCAGGCCAGCCCTTCTGCTGGACCACCATCTCCAAGAGACCTCCCACCCTCTTTGGGAGCTCTACCACAGGGCTGTTAACACTGCCATAAAGATGAGACCCATCCGTGCCCTCACAGCCAGCTCATAACCCCAGCAGCTCTGGGATTTTACCTCCGTTTTGGGAGCAGAACACGCTTTAGTTGGAGCTACATCTGTGCTGCGAGCGGGTTCCCCGGCTGGTGACAGCCCTGGTGCAGACGGGGGCTGAGCTTCCAGCTGGCTCCGTTCCCTCCGCAAACAGATGCAGTTCCTATATCAGGGTCTGATTTATTCAGCAGGAGTCTCGCACATTAAGCGCAGTTAAGTCTGAAAACAAATCTAATGACTTTAAAATAAATAGCCAACGGAGGACTTGAAACTAAAATTCTTCCTTCCTCTGACACCCACCATATAAACAATAATAATTATATAAAACCGTGTCTATCACATGACTACACAAGGCTCTGGTGACCAAGAAAAGCACACGCTGCTTGTCAGACATAATTGCACATTTGGTTTTTCAATTATTTCTTGTCGAGATCCAGAGCCCACCATGTGAATGCTGACATTAATTATTGGTAAGTAGTTAGTTTTACAATAGCGTCACACAGACTCCCAGGGATTACCCCGAGGTCGGCAGCTCCCAGCGCCGTTCCCACACTCCCCTCCAGTCCCTCCAGGACCCTCACCCGGGGCTCACACCATAATCTGGTCCACAACGTGCAGGAAGGGGCTTCAGAAGAAGCTTCAAGAACCTTTCCAGTGGAGAGCAGCAGGGAAAGGGATCCCCAGGAGACATGTCACATCCACAAGAGTCCACGTCACCCTCTGGTACCACCTTCCAGTTGAGTCCCCTGCGAGTCCCCTCCAGCACCCGACTCCTGGCGACGCACTCCAAGAGCCAACTGCCCATCATGCACCAAAACATCCTGCCTTTGGTTAGCTTTTAATTTGCTGCCTTTTCAATTGGTTCACTGTCTCTTTTTTTTTTTCCTCCTTTGCAAAAGGAAGAAAGCAGCCTCTGATCTACCTTTTCTGGAGCGTTCAAAACCACGCACAGCTTTGTCATGTTGTCTCTTGGTTGTCACCTTCTCCCAGGCAAACAGCCATCTCTCTTCCAGCTCCCTTTAGGAAGGGTTTTTTTTCTCTATGCTCCTAATAAGTCTCTCTTCACTTTTTAAAATTTCCCAATAATAAGCGTAGGGTGAGGTACAGGAACCCCACACGAGCTAATAAGGCAGGAGAACAGCGAGCGCTTTCTGCCACCGCTAATTCTCAGCTGCGAAGAGCTGCACGGGCTGAACCCTGTTATTTCAAAGGCAGCAGAGAGGCCCGAGCAGAGCTGTGGGGTGATAAGATCATAAAAATCCTGTGCCTTCAGAGCTTTTAACATTTACTTGAAACAGAATAAAATCAATTCAATACAATAAATAAATAAAAATAGTATCGACCCAATACCACGGTCACCACATTAAGACTGAGCTCACTGTAGTAAAAAAAAGTAAGTTGCAGAAAGATAAGAGTTCTCCCAGCAACCTTTTGCTTATATTTTCCACCAATATAAATTAATCGTTAAAAGCTTCCTCAGTAGTTTGCAATTAGTGAGAGTTTCAACCAGCAACAACTTTGAGAAACATCCACCTTGTGTCTCCAGCCACGAACAGCCTCACGGATTTCGCCAATGCCAAATTTTGACCTTCAGTCACGGACAGAGCTGTCTCGAAATATTAAATTTTTACTCTGTTTTATTATTTTTTTTTAAACAAGACTTGCTCACTTCCCTTTTTCTGGCCATCTCTTGTCCAACCAGGTAGATGCTGAAGTGGATTTTGGTACCGCTCTTCTAAAAGGGAAAGTGATGTCTAGTCTCACCCTTCTCTACATAGCCACAAAGTGACAGTGACAACGGGGGGAAAGCTCTGCCGCCCGACGGGTGCTTGGGTACCCTCTGGAAGGCCAGGAGGATGCTTGGGTGCTCACCCCAAAGGCACAACCTGCACCCTGGGAAGGGACGGCACCCTCAGGAGACACCCCGAAGGGTCAGCTTCCACCTGGAGCTCACCCACCTGCTCTGCAAAAACCCCCCAGTGAGAGCCACAAAACTGCGTTAAAAGTCAGAATAAAGAATTTAGGAGGAAGAAAATGATGCCCTCGTGCTTCAGAGTAGGTTGCTTTCCTTCCAGTGCTTTGTGCAGGCTAATTCCCAGCGTCTCGAGAGCCTGCACTGCTGGACCACACTGCTGGGCCATTCCAAAACTGGGAAAAAAGACCTTTTCCTCCATACAGGCCACTTGATGATGGCTCTGCTCCTGCAACCTGCCTCCCACCCTTCCATCTCTGCCCTGCCCAGCCCAGCCCAGCCCAGCAGGCACCCCAGAGCCATCCAATCCCTACCGAAAAGCTGCTGGTAAGGAGGGTATTTCACTCTGAAACGCCAGCGGCAGAGCCGGGCCACCGGGCAGGGACCTCTGTTGCCACGGGGAGCACTTGGTGCACGTTCGGTGGCAGGGTTCTAATGTGGAAGGATGTGTTTCACCTGATGGGTCAAGCCTCTGGAGGGACAAGGAGGGTGCTCTGGCAGCGGGGAGACGGTATCACTGGAGTGCGACAGGGAGGACGGAAAGGCAGCTGGAGGTGCACAGGAGAGGAGGCGGCAGCGCTGGAGGTCCCTGCTTCGCTGCCGAAGGCGGTGGGTGCCCTGAGAAACACCCCATGTCCCCCTGGGGTCTGCTTCCCACCACGCCAGTGGCCTGGTCCTGGCCAGGGCAGAGGTACCGATCCCAGCAGCAGTGACTGGCAAACCCCGTCTGGGCACAGACCGCACCGATATGGAGTGATGGAGATGATGCCAGGACGCGGTGGAGCCCCCAGCATCACGCGGACTGTTTTTCCACAGCAGCCAAACTGGTTCTGGGTTTCTGCTGCCCCTGGTCCCCTGCCCATGCTGATGTAACCCACAAATGTGCCTCAGCAGTCCCCTCAACGATCTGTACATTGTACCACCACGTGGTGGCACCCTCTTGACTTTCCAACCATCTTCTACAACTCTTGGTGGATGCTTCCACGCTCGGCTGCAGCCCAGCCCCAGCTCGCTCCCCTCCCCTGGTGCATCTTCAGCGTTCCTCCTATTCCCAGCCTGGCATCTTTCTCTCCTACACCTCCACCTGTTTTCACCTGGGAGGTGAGTTTGTCCCTTGGCTTGTGGATGGCAGACAACCGGGAACAGACTGCGAGCACCAGGTAAATGCTACTGTCACCAAAGCCACACTTGGCTCTGGATTCCCACCACCTCCCCAGTGCCCAGCACTGCCCTGCAAAGGAAACCCAGCTACGGGGAATCTGTATCTGGCCAAAGAAGGAAAGCTGTCCCTTCTTCCATGTTGTCACAGCTCTGCACTGACTCCACCAGACAGAGAAGGAAAGGGACCAAGAAGCACCATCTTTAGTGCGTCCCAGCGTACCCAGCCAGGTCAGATGCCCTAAAGCATCAGGAGGAGATGGAGAGGCCCCAGCACAAGGCAGACCCGACCTCGTCACCTCCATCTCCTCTGTGCTGGGTTCTCCTCCTACTGCTTATGCCAGGGCTATGTGTCTCTGGCCAGGACACGCTGGACGGGGGGCTGTCCATCACCCCGGACACTGCCCCAGGCACCAGGGGTGGCAGCAAACAGGACACCTGCAGCAGAGTCCCCTCTGTATGACCTGACATGTCCCGTACCCTCCAGAGTGGGAGCAGCAGAGATACCCCTTGGTGGGATCTGAGAGGGTTGAGGTGGGGGGACACCCTCATCCTCTCCTCTCGTGTGGGAACAGGAGGGTCCGCACCCAACTGCCACAGCACGGGCCAAGGTCTCCATCCAAGAATCTCATCCTGCGATGGTCTTTGCACCCCTGCATGGGCATGGGGCTGGGGGGACTTAGCGAAACCCACCCCCCAACACTGCATGCAAACTGCCTCTCCTTGCCCCTCCCAAGGCCAAAACATCTATATTTTTAGCAAAATCCAAAAAGGGTGTGTGGACACTGTGCTCCAACAGCTCCCAACTCATCCTTCTCGCTTGGTCCCTCTGAGACAGAGAGCCCCATCCGAGCAGACCCAATCTGCCTACCACATCCCACCCCAGCAGAGAAAACCATCCACCTACCTGCTGGAAGAGCTCCTCCGCCCACTGCTGTTGCTCTCGTCGGCCTATGGGGGCAAAAAACAGGGAGAAAAAAAGGCTGTTTAGGTGAAGAAAGGCAAGAATGTCCTCCAAACTCTCCTGCCAGCTCCCTCCACCAAAATACCTGGGGTTCTTCCATTCTGAGTCCCACTCATGTCCCGTGTTGGTGGGACACCTGAAGGTCTACAGGAGCCCAAGGCAGGACTTCAGCCCCAGCCCCACCACAGAGGCCACTTTCTGAGCTGACCCCCTCCACTTGCTCCCATGCAATTATTTTATGGCGCTTTACCTAAGATTAAAGTAACGACCCCTCCCATGCAAAAATATGCAATTTGCAAGAGGGAAATAAGGCAGAAATAGCCAAATTCAATTCTGTGTCCTCCTGGATCAGAGGGGCAGGTCCAGCCCACCTCCCTTCGTTAGCAACGAATTGCCTAATTGAGCCCCTCCGGGCCATTAGCAGGGAGTATCCGGGGTCTCCTCCTTTTCACCTCCTCCTCTGACGAGAGCCTTCCTTGGAAAGACAATATTATTCCAAACCCAGAAATTTTATTTCTGAATTTGTGCAAATACAAGTTAAAAGATATTAGCTGCATTTCACATTTTGTGCAAATGGCAGAAACAGGCAATTCATGTGCAGCAGGATGGGGGCTAGCCAACGATTTCGATAAAATAAACCCTTTTTTAATTTAAATGCTAATGCACTGAATTAAAATTTAATAACTGAGGAAATTGAAAAGCCGAGCAGGAATATTGGAAATAAATCCAAGCAGAAACAGCTGAAATTAAAAATTCTAGAGAGTGGGAGGATAGCAGCTAAGCTGTCTTATATGATTACATTTTTTTTTTTTTTTTTTTTTTTTCAGAACGAAGGGGGGAAGGAAAAAAAAAATCCTATCTTTGGCTGGCTGTAGGGCAGTAAATCGAGAGTGCTGTGATTTATTGCTCAATTTTCCTGAGGGAAAAAGGCTTTCTTTCATGCTGAAATATTTCATAAATTTCAAGCCAGCATAAATTCTTAATTTAAAAGTTATGGAGGTCACATTTAGTGCACTGGTGCAATTCTGAAATCTTAAAGGAGTAGCAACCAAAAATTGCAATTTGATTTTATTTTTTTAATTCTTCATGTGAAATTTTGTTCAAAGGGATTCTCCGAGTTACGCAAAGCAGAAACACGTCCTGCCTTCTGAAGGTTTAAGAAATCCACTGGAAATGAAGAGATAAAAATCTAATTCAATTACAAAAAGTTAATTTTTTTATTGTTATTAATATTATTGTTGTTGTTAGCCACTTGAGGAATTTCTGTCAAAAAATTTCCTCCCTCCAATGCCTGGGAAAAGCCAGAAGGGAGGAGGAGCTGACAATGTAATTGCTTCTGTTAGATCTCCAATCTTTTGTGAGCACTGATATGTTCATTTGTTATACAGCTGTTCAGCTACAGAAAGGATGTCAGAGCACCCATAATTCAAAGCAATCAATCAAAAATTAATGATTTGTCATGCTTACACAATGGGGAAAAAAAAAAAAAAAGCTTTATGGGTTCCTGCAACTGGTAGATTGCTCAAACCTTCGGGGCATTTTCTAGAAGATTAGATCTGTGTGTACAAAAAAAAAAAAGGAGACAATGTAGAGCCAGGACAGAACCTCGTGGGGTGCTGGGGCATTGGTGCTGTCTGAGATCCCTCAGAGATGGGGTTTCTCTGCTGTTCCTCTCCACATAAAGAGCCCCACCCCCACCGGTCACCCCCCGAGCCACGTTCCCCAATGGCAGGGAATTGTAATTCCAGGTGAAAAACACCCACTGAATGTACAGGTCACCTGGACAGCTGCTCATGAAAGCCCCAAAATGCAGAAACCAAAGGTAAAGGCACCACCTCGACTCTGCCTCGACACCATCTGTGGGACCAACCCAGCCCCTACACCAACCGTTACCTAAATATTACCAAAAATTAAAATATTTCCATTTGGGAAGCAAGTAGCCAACCTCAACTTTGCAAAACTGAGATCGCCAGGTTATTCACCCCCCACGTAAGCAAGAGTTTCTTTACATATAAATTCCTTCTGGGAAGGTGTCGTGCAGGGATCACTCTCCCAACCTGAAGCACGTCCCTGTCCCAATGCCGGTGACACACAGGTGTTGGCTGGTGCCCTGGTGGGATTCACCACCCAACCCAACCCCAACGTTCCTCTGCGGGGGGTCACGCGTGTCATTCATTTTATGCTCCTTTTCATATTTGTATGTGGAGCTGAGGGAGTGAATTCCTGGAAATAAATGACGTGGTGACTGCAGCCTCCGCGCTTCCCAACCATCACCAACCGCCCACACGGCACCTTCTGGGGCCAAGACGCAATCTTATTATTTAGTTCTTTTTTTGCCTACCTTTCCCATTCTGGGTGTGTCTGCCCTGCCCAATTTTCCCCTTCTGTCCCATTTTTTTTTCACTGAATTACCCTGAATTATTAGAGTTGGAAGGGACCGTAGAGATCATCCAGTCCAACTCCCCTGCTGAAGCAGGATTGCCCAGAGCT
>JAOQGH010000007.1:11519891-11536360 GCA_025769975.1 Gallinago jamesoni | reverse complement strand
CCCCCCCCCCCCACTACCCCCCCCCCCCCCCAAAAAAAAAAAAATCAACACCCGCCTGGGCCAGATGTTGAACCTCGCCTTTCCCTTCCCAAAACGGGAAAAAAATTGGCTGTGAATATTCACAGGAGTCATTTTATGGACTTGCCGAAAACACCGGCAGAATCTGTGCTTTGAATTTCAATTTTTCTCCTGTGGCAGCCCAGGGAAATTCAAGGAGCACACATACCAGCACAAGCAGATCAAAAAAGAAAAAAAAAAAGGGAACCTTAAATAAATTTCAACCTAAAACTACAAAATGTTCAAACTAGGATTAAAAAGCTTCAACCAGATATGCCTTTTTTTTTTTTTCCAAAACAGTCATGAAATTAAAATTATGAATTAAATCACTACAGCAAATTGGCCTGGATTTAAAGAGTTACTCCTTGATTATAAGCAACTGAAAAGTAATCAAAATATTTTTTCCATCTCCTGTTGCTCAGTGCTCTCCTTACTCCATTCTTTATGAGAAAAATAATCAAATTGAGGGTGAAGAGGAGAAAAGGCATTACTGATTACTTCTGAACTCTCATATTATAAAAGCTGGAAAATAAGAGTGACCGGGCAAAACAACAGAATTATCTGCATCAAGCAGTTGTTTACAGATGGTATGAGTTTCCCAGCAAAAGAAACAGCTGGAAATATTTTTAAAGAATAAATGTATATGGAATGAAACCTTGGGGGGGAGGAGGAGATTATTATTTTTTACTTGGGGGAAAAAAAAAAGGCCAGGGAGAAGGAGCCATGCGATAGCATTTCAGAAATCCACCCCATTTTCCAGGTTTCCAATTTCACAGGAAACTCTCAGGAAATCAATTTTTTAAAAATCCTGTTACAGGCACTTTTCCAAGTTGATAAAACAAACATATCTAACAAGCTACGAGTGCACATGGGGAAAAAAAAAAAAAAGGTCTCATTTACACATGGAATCCCACACATTTTACTACAGAAGTGCCATTAAACACATTTTGTTGAGGCGTTTGGGAGCAGGCACATCTCCTGGCCGTGCGTGGGCCAGCTTACTTCTGAAATGCCACCTCTGATGGGGCAGCGGTATCTCCCCACCACAGGAGCCACCAGGAACCACCCACCTGTGGAGGTCCAGCCCTTCCCCGTCCACATGGTGCAGTGGGAAAGACCTGAAAGTTGAGTTTCAGACAAGCCACCTGGCAAGCGAAGGGGCTGGGACAATGTCCATGGGCTTTCACCACAGCTCAGATCATGGGAAGCAACCTGAGAAACCATTTTATCTCCACTGCACACAGAAGAACTTGTCAGAAGTTACTAAATCACCAAATGTTTGGGTTGGAAGGGACTTTTCAAGACCATCCAGTCCAATCCCCCAGCCATGAGCAGGGACATCTTCAACTAGATCAGGTTGCTCAAAGCCCCGTACAACCTGGCCTGGAATGTGTCCAGGCATGGGGCAGCCACCACCTCTCTGGGCAACCTGGCCAGCGTCTCACCACCCTCAGAGTGAAACATTTTCATCCTTGCATCCAATCTGAATCTATGTTATTTTAGTTTAAAACCATTACCTCTTGTCCTATTGCCACAAGCCCTGCTAAAATGTTTGTCCCCATCTTTCCCGGAGCCCTTTAGGAACTGGAAGGGGCTTGAAGGTCTTAACACCCCAAAGTTCTTTTTGACAGGGCTGCTCTTCATCCCTTCATCCCCCAGCCTGTATTGATACTGCACTTGGCCTTGATGAACCTCATGAGGTTCACAGGGGCCCACTTCTTGAGCTTACCCAAATCCCTCTGGATGGCAAGTTAACAAGGAACAGTTTAATTTATCCTAAAATAGTACAATCTGTGCAATCACAGGCGTTTGCAGTGGTTGGAGATGTGTGGCAGGGAGCACAGCCTCACGGGCAGTCCCAGGGCAGAGGTGGTGGGCATAGAGCTCAGTTTGGCCAAAGCACAGACCACCCAGGAGACACCTCAAGCTCTCAGACTGCAAGATGTCTGAATCCAAACGCCCTTCTAGGCGCAACGCTGCAACACGGACACCACGTGGGAGCATCTTCTGCCATCACTACCCTGTGCTCCTGATGCACGGTGGTAAAGCAGGTCAAACACCTGAGAGCAGGATGGCCCATCAGATACAGGCCCACGTGTATCATGAGCTGTTGTAGACGTCGGAATCCTGCTCTCTGAGCATTGAAAAGGATGCTGAGAAAGAAGGAGCCAAGCCTGTATCTAGAGGAAAAACCACCTCCAAACTGGGTACCTCCCATCTGCCCATGAAACCTCAAAGTCCCACTGCAGCTTCCCAGCATGAGAAGGACAGAGACTTAACATAGATCATCCTGCTGGTCCCTCACAAGAGTCTGTGACCTTCAAGAAGCCCCAATCCAAGATGCTAGAAAAATGAAAACCAAAACCAGCCCATGTTAAGAACCTCAGAGGTCCCCTTGCACTGGTGGGATGTCCACCGGCCACAGCATCGTGGCTCTCAGAGCCAAGAAGGAGCCCCACGATTAAGCATTTCTTGGAAGAAGCTTTCAGCTTTCATAAGACTGAAACTTTGCCCTTTAAATCTGCAGAGGCGTTGAAGCATGTCCCCAGAGAAGCTGCTCCAGCTCGTGGTTTCAGTGGGAGGAATGTGATCCCTGGGCAGAATTGTACATTTTGGAGTTGGTGTTACCTCTTCTTTATTTTTTTTTTAATTCTGGAGAATGCTTTGGGTGCCTCCATGTCTTACAGCACTGCTTAGATGCAAGCTGCTGACAATGTTCAGCTTTTGATTAATGAAAAATTCAACATTTGTCAAACACATGATTATCCCGGGCAGAAAATTACCATCTAGAATTTTAAAAAATGCATAATTTGATAAATGCAGCAGGGAAATGGTGTTAGGAACAGAACCATAAAGAGGTCCAGTGTTGGCCAAGGGTCCCCTGTGAGGACGGAAGCCGAGGGTACATGACATCCTTTCCCAATGTGAGCAGGGAAGGCTGTCCATCTGCAAAATGTAATTTTTATCCTTATAAATAAAATCCCTTGTAGCATTTAGAGATGGGCTAAGGCGCTGAAACTAAACAAACATTTACTGTTGGGAAGTTCACTACAGGACGTCACCTTCTCTCCCAGTTTTCTACAAGTGGCGTTTTTTAACAGCATGAAATGGTGGTAATTTTACTTTGGAAAGGGAAAAAAAAAAGTTAAACCACATTGATCTAAAAGTAAGAAGGGGGGAAGGCACACAAAGCTGGGTAATTTTTTCAAACTTAAAAAAGAGCAGTAATTACAGGGGGAAAAATTCAGAAAGAGTTTAGTCTGCCTGGCTCCCTCAAAAATGAAAAAAAAAACCCGAAAAAAGGCAGAAAAGAAAATAGTAAAAAGAGGAAAGAGAAAAAAAGAGAAAAGAGGAGGAAGGGGGAGAATGAAGGAAGCTGGAGAAAAAGCAGGCTAAAGCAGAAATCTTAGAAATTCTGCTTGCAAAATAACTCCCATCAGCCAACCACAAATCCTAAAAATATCACCAGATCGACTCCCCGAGCAGATATAAATCAATAAACAAACAAACAAACCTTCAAGATTAAAAAAAAAAAAAACCAAAGAAAAACAAAACTAAAAAAAATTAAAAAAAAAGAAAGACCAAAAAACACAGCAAAGCCTGGCTGCTCTCAGCAAGGGCGGGTGGGTTTGCCGGCTTCCGAGAACGAGGGCAATTTGGAAAATAAAAGGAAAACCAACTGTTTCCTGGGTACACGTAGAGGCACGAAGGGTGCAGCAGACCCCGCCGAGACACCCTTTCTCTCCCTGGGATAACCCACCCAGGGGCAGAGGGGATGGAGACCCACAGGGAAGAGCGGGATGTGTCCCCCCGCTATCGACAGTTGTCCCTCCCCAATCGACACCTCCGAGCAGCCAGTTGGGCCAAAGAAACCCCTTTTCAAGCATTTTGCGTGGGACAAACGTCACCCGGACCCGACCTGTGCGACCTTCAATTCTCTGCAGTTCATGGAGCTGCAAGAAAGGAGGGCACGGAGCTGCAGGGAATTATTTTCAGCCACAGAGCTACAGCGAGACCGGCCGTTGCATGGATTAGTGTCATTTTTGCTGAACCATTCACACAACAGAATACAACACTCATTTTCAAAAAGTGGAAGTGACACAGGCTGACATTTAAAATTTTCTGATTCATGCAGGCAAAATATCTGTCCCGTTTATTTTTTTAAAGCAAGAACTGTGTTCAAAATCTAAATGAAGAACTTGGAAGCTCCAGATACTCTTGAACTTGAAACTATGCAACCCCAAATGATAGTCTCTATTTTCTGGTCAACAAAAATTAATCTCAGTATTTTTTTTTTTTTTTTTTTTGCTCAATCTGAAAAGGAATTTTTCAATTTGTCAGAGCTTCAAGGAAACCAAAAGTATCTATTATTTGCACAGCCTTGCTGCCAGACAGATCTGTCAGAGCAGAGCAGGAGAACTGCTACTGTGACATGAAATAAGGCACAAATGTTCTTACGGGACCCATTTTGAGTTGAATTTTGCAGGTGGTATCATCACTCCCCCAAAAATGCAGACATGGCCTTGGGTCATGGTGAAGAACCAGCGAGGAACCTCCGAGCCCGAGCGCTGAAGCCAGATTCCGAAAGAAGTCTGGGTTTCCCTGACAGAGGCTGCTGCCGCCAGAGCCAGACGGGGTTGGTTCTGCTCCAGGTCAGGAGAAGGAGCAACGGAACCCACCAAGATGGACCTGTGGTCCTTGGTGTGAATAAAGCTTTGGCCAAGGGCTGTTTCCTCCTCCATAAATCATCCGGCCACCAGCCTGCTCCAGCCACCCCCAAGATTGACTGCAGAAGATGCTGGACTGGGGAAAGCACACATGTGCCACCTTCCACAAGCTCTTCCCAATGAAAAAGAAAAAATGATGCTCACCTACACTTCATGTTGTGGCAACTCCCCGCCGATTAAGCACCTTGGGGAGTGTTTTCCACTCGGATCATATATAAACTCGGCAGCAGCCATGGATATTTCCTGTATGAACTCTTTAGTACCCAAGGAACGTTGTTACCACAAACTTCAGGGCTGGATTAAAGCACATCATCTCCAATAAAATATTCTAGTGAACATATGGAAAATTTCTTCAGCCCAAAGATTGTTTTCTGCACATCGCACCCCCAGTGTGGGATGTGAAGTATGGGAAGCTGTGACAATTTGGGGCATCTGTGTAAAAGCTCAGTGAATACTGGGGACTGTCCTTGAACCACTGAACTCAACCCTGGTTGAGGGACCTCTACTTTTATGCACTTAACATCCCGCCCCTCCCCGCCCCATTGTCCTAAGGAGGACACAGGACATTCCTGAGTCTAGGAGAAGGTTGCTGGAGAGAGATGGGCAGAGGAGAGAAGCACGCTCTCCCAGGCAAGGGCAGGACATCATAATTGAGACAAACTTCATTGAGACATCTCCAATCCTTCAAAAATGCCATACCTCTCCTCACCCATTGGAACACATCCCTGAAGGGTGAGTGGATACCCCAGGGTAGAGCTACAGACGCCTCCTAAAGCTTCAGTAGGTCAGAGACCTGCTTGGGCCAGCGGACACCTGGCAATAAGCCGTGACATCCTATTTCCCATGAAGAGGAAAGAAACAGGTAACCCATGTCCAGGCACAGAGAGAAATTCAAGTCAAACTGCCCCAGAGTGTTAGGGCACTGGCCCAAGAGACCAGTAAATGTCCCAGGGACAATTTTAACCTGCCAAGTACCCGCGCGATGGTGACTGGACTGGTGGCCAGTAACCTGGGACATTACACTTGGAACAGTCCAATGAGCACAACATGCGATAGGTGTTATTCAAGCCAGAGGAACACCCACCCTTCCATCCCATTCCTTCACCTCTTCACCGAGCACTTATTTTAAAGACAGACAGTATCCAGTTAATTATACCGTCTTCCTTTGCCAACTGCCATCCCAAAAATCCCTGTATGGAAGGGACTCCATCTCCCTACACAGTAGGAATGACACAGACAACTTTTAATTCCTACACTGGTGGCTTCAAACCAGACCATCTTAGCAAAAATGGAAAGTTCTTGTTAACTAATGGTTACTTATTGGTGTTAAAAAAAGTACAGTAAAAGCTGCCTTCTCCTTTGAGCTCACAGAAGCTCCAGCCCATGAAGCCACAGCTCCAAGCGATGCTCACTGCACTCCTGGTGGGGAGTGTCTGCAGGGAAGCCCAAGAGTGTGTTGTCCAAGTGAATATCTGCTGCTATCACCCAGGGCCTGGTGAACGTGTGAGAAAACATTGCACTTCCTGAAGAAGTGACTGTCTGAATATTTTCCTGCCTAAGCTCCCTGCTCCCAGAAACCAAGATGCCTACACGCCATGGCCAATGTGAGCAGGCAGGCAACGCAACCATGGTGTGGTTCTGCTCAAGGATCCCAGCTGGTTTAGCTCGCTATCCCTAGCTCTTAAGAGAGATAAATAATGTTTTCTGTCCACCTGCGTGATACAGAAAACATGGTCAAGCTGGTGCTCCTTGTAGTATCTAGATGATCACTAGATGGTCTAGAAGATCACTTGCATACTTGGGACATGATCCTTACAGCTCCGAGATGCTTGCTCCAGGAACCACAAACATGGACCAAACTGCCTGAATGGAACCTCCATTTCTGTAGTGGAATTCGTATGGGCCAAGGAGAGTGAAAACAAACACGTCTCTGCAAAAGCCACAGTTCCTTGCCCCTGTTCTGCAGCATCACCCCAACTCCCCAGCCAACCTCAGAAAGTCCAGCTCCAACCAAGCCCTTGGGTTCCCCGGCAGGATCTGAGAAGCCCTGAGCTCAGCGGGTCTTCCTAAAACTTAGTGCCTCGCAAACACATCTTCGCGGAGACGTTGTGTGCTCTGCAGAAAAGCAGGAAAAGCTCTTCTGCGTGGTCCCACCAGGGCACGGCCACCCCTGGGGTCTGCCCCAGAGCCGGGCTCATCAGCTCTCGGTCCCTGCAGTAACTCCCCAGCACTCCATTTTCCACTCAAACACAGGGCAGGGCAGCAGCCTGCCGACCCGGTGCATCGGTCTCCGGTGACTAATTGCCCAGGTAATAAAAGATAAATAAAAACCCATCAGGCCCCAGCCACGCAGCCACCCTAGGGCAGCATGAGGCGGACACACTCTCGGGTCTCCCGAGATTCCCCCAAATCTGCAGCCGGGAGGAGGTTCAGGAAAAGGCCGTTCAGAAGGTGGAACTCCACGGTGGCTGTCGGGCTCTTAACTGTGACCTCCAGGCTTCCCAGTGGCCACTAATGGGCAAACTCCACGCTTCGCACAAATTATTGCGAGGATCAAAAATATCTTTACAACGGAGTTTTTATTTCCATATATTTCAAGCTGCTTTCCCCTTTTGTTTCTTCTCTAAACCAGTTAAAATGAGCATTAAGGGATATAATTATGTTGTTAGCTTAATTGCCTACTTAAAGCAGAATCTACAGGGGTTTAATGCAAGATTTGAAAAGGGGGGGGGGGGGGGAGGAAATTGAGATATTAATGGATACAATTTTTAAAATGAGCCTCTTCTGGGGAGGAGTGAGTTTGGGGCCTGGGACAGTGCGGGGGGAGGAGGTGGAATGAGCCCCCATCGGTTTCTGTCGCAAGGATTTGTCAAAATGCAAAGTGTTGGCCTGTTCCTTCTCCAGCGGTCTAATTTTGGAGAATTTGACCTAATTAATTATTAACCACCACCAAAAAAAAAAAAAGTAAAAAAAAAAAAAAGTATCCCTCCTTCAGTTCGAAACCTTAATGCTATTAATGGTGTGACACACTTAGGCTCAGGATGGGGGCTGTCATCTGCTCCGTGCCCGATGCTGCAAGGACCAGCCCAACTGGGAAAACTGCTCCTGAATCACCCAACAGACAACCAACCATTTTCCACGGATGGAGAAGCACAAACAGGACAAGGGGGAGAAAAAAACTGGTACCCGGCCCTCATTCTGGGAGCTGATGTCTAAAAAATGTCACCAGTGTCAAAGAAGGATGCTCATGGCCCCTACGAGCCAACCCCTCCTCCCACCGCACGCTTCTGTGTTTATTTAGAAACACTAAACTAAATCATCAAAGCTTTACAACGCCTCATTTAACTAATTTTATGCCAGACCCAGAAAAACCACAGGGCAAAGCCTGCTGATGGGCAGACCATTTTGGAGGCTGGAGAGCCACCAGCCATGTGCTGGTCCCATCACTTCCCTCGTGTCCCTGATGGCATCACACGGCTCTGTATGGGACTTCTAAGCAAAAATTGGTGGGTTTGTTTTTCATTTGTGGTCCTAAACGCCTCCATTTTCAGCATTTCACCTCTCTTCCTGTGGCTGGTGTTGTCTCCACCGTCTCGGCGGCTGCTTCTCAAGCACTTTTGGGCTCTTCTAACTAAACCCTACAGATTTAGCTTCGCCAGCGCTGGGTTTTGTCAGACTTAGAATTAAGCTCAGCTCTTCTCCGTGCTGCCCTCCCCTCCCCGGCTCCACTGCTTTATTTAAAGTACGTCTCTGACCAGAGCTCAGTCCCACGCTCTGAACCTCCAGTTTGACTCAGAAACTCAAGTTTCTGCAGGTTTTTGCAGACCTTCCCCCCGGTCCACCATGGAGCCACGGCACGCGCAGGAGACACAAAATCTGGGGGAAAACCCCACCTTTAGGAGGTTTCGCTGCCCGTATGACCCAGCGAGGGAGAACACCCATGAAAATCCAACAAATACACGTGGGAAAAACCGTTGTGCTCCTGCAGAGATGGAGCAAACCTTCATCCACCGCGTCTGCTCAGAAACACACGCCCAGCAAAGCCGGGCACCACCATCTTCTCATTTTCCCAGAAAGAGAAACAAAATGGTGATCACAGAAGTTATGTTTTCCACCCCAAAACAAGAAAACAAGAACCCCCCCCCCAAGGTTCACTGTCTCACCAAATCTCCTTTCTAAAAGCTTATTTAAATAAAATTTTCAAATCTTTTCTGAGAAAACTTTTAATTATACTTATTATATTATTCAAATATTCAATACTTTATTATTATAGTTGAAATCTTTAAGAAAGCCATTTTATGGCATAAGCAGCTCTTTCCCCTACAGCCCTTTGCAGACCCCGCAGAGGGACCGTCGCTGGGATTTTGGAGACCGATGGCGTTGGATGTGGCTGCGCCAGGGAGCATCAAGCACCAAAATGAATTATTGGTGTGCTCAAAAAAAAAAAATCACGGAGTTAATGCATCTCAGTGTCTCCTTGGGAACACGGAGGAAACGTACGTTGTTACAAAGTTCGATATTATTAGGAGGAATATGTATAGCACAAATTAAGGACTTCAGAGAAGAAGCCACCTCGGATGGTTTGATTAATATAGTAAGTACTTCCTATACCGACATAAGTGGATTTCAAACAACTTGAACTCAACGTAATTAGATGGATTAATAAAGCACCAGAATTAAGACATTAGGGTGAAAGGAAAAATGTGAAAGAATTTGGAAATTAGCAGATAAAGCGAGAGAAAGTAAACAAGGGGATGAGAGAGGCTCATCCCCCGGGGAGCACACAGCTGGTGCGACCGACCGCGGCCACCGAGCGGCGACCAACGGCTCCAGCGGAAAAACCCGGGTGTAAGAGCCCCCACTGGAACCCTAACCCCGTGCACAGACCCCACTGAAACCGCAGGGAAAAATAACACACCTACAAAATCAGAAGTTGGAAAATGCCAACACTCTGGTGGAATCTGCCCTGTGCCGCCAGCCTGATCCCCCCCCCCCGGCGCTGACGCAGCCCCGAGATGCTGGAACCCACCCCACTTCCTCCATGGGACCCTCGACGCCTCCAGCACTCAGCCTGACTTAGAAAAAAATTAAAAGAAAGGGGGGGAACAAAAAGAAAATTTCTACCAGCCAGACAGCCTGACTGACTGGGTCATTGATTCTGCAGTGTTTGTGCATAATTATTTTTTTTTTTAGAATAAAAAATTTTAGAATAATTTTTGAGAAATACTAGAAATTTATTTTTATTAAATTTTTTTCCTCCCATATTTGTGGTTTCCTCCGTACTGGGGTTTGGGCAATGTGGGGACACTGAGGACACAGGAGGGATGCTCCATCGGCCCCCGAGCCCCGCTGGGTGCCACCCCGGCTGCCCCTTCCCCTCCAGGCTTGGCTGAGCACTCGCAGCTCGAGTCCTTCCCGAGGTTAATAATTCAGCCAGATCAGGGTGTTTTTCCACAGCGCCACATCCCTGAAATACTAAAAAGTTCTCCAAATTTTCCACTCGACGCCCAACGGAGGAGCCCAGTGTTGGGTGACCGCACCGGCCCGGCGGGTCATTTAACCCCATTTAGGAGAGAAGGTCTGAAAATCCATAAAAATTCCAAAAGATCAGTAAAAGAGGAAAGACACCCTAAGGGACTGGGAGCCAGAAACACCAGGGTCCACGTTTTCTGCCCACCCCAATTTTTCAGGCTCACCCTGGACAAACCTATCTGCCTCCGAACCCCAAACGCCCACCAGGGGTGGGTTTTGCTGCAATTTCTCCACACAATTTTCCCCCGTGGGCGGACACCTGGATGGGAAAATTTCATCCCGACCACTTCAGGGGCTTTGGCAGAGGCACAAAGAGCCGAACGCCGGGGCTCGTCGGAGTTGGGCATCGCTCGGCGCTGCCAGCGCCGCCTGCACGGCAGCCACCCCAGGCAAGCACAGGCCAAAAGGGAAAAAAAATAGAAATTTAAAAAATAAAAAAAAGAAAGTAAAAAAAAAAAAAATTAAGCTGAATGAGTCATTGTTCGTCAGAGGAGAGGAGGGGTTTTTTTTTTGTTTGTTTGTTTGGGAGGGGGGTGGCGTTCGAGATTCTGAAGGAAGAAAGGTTGTTTTGTTTTGCTTTGTTTTACAGATACATCACAGGAAAAGTCTTGTTTGGAGATTAAGTAGAGCTATTAATGACGAGCAAAATGGCTGTCAGTCAGGGCCTATACTCCCCATGTGATGAACAAAGTCGTATTTTTATTATACACAAAAATAAACAGACCCTCCCACCACCAGCCACCAGTCCGGGGCTCGCCACAGCCCAACACCACCAGCACCGGCACCCAGCACCAGTACCCAGTGTCACCAGCACCCAGCACTGGCACCAGCACTGGTACCCAGTGTCACCAGCACCAACCCAACGCTGGCACCCAACACCAGTACCAGTGCCGGCACCCAACGCCAGTACCCGATGCCACCAGCACCAGCACTCAGCACCAGTACCCAACACTGGTACCCAACGCTGGCACCCAACACCACCAGCACCGGCAGCCAACACCAGTACTCAACGCTAGCACCAGCACCTAACGCTGGTACCCAACACCACCAGCACCAGCACCCAACACTGGTACCCAACACCACCAGCACCAGCACTGGCACCCAACGCCGGTACCCAACGCCAGCACCAGCACCCAACGCCAGCATCCAACACTGGTAACCCAACACCAGCATCCAGCGCCAGGCCAGCCCCTTGGCTCATCCCATACTCAGTGGTAGCAGGGAAATAAAGGTAAAGTCAAAATTTGGCTGAACACAGGAGAGGTTAATTCCAATCCCTTTAACCATTCGCAGGAGGAAGGGCAACATGAGGACGAAATAACTGGTGGCACAAGATAGCATGGATCGAGCAAACTGAGGTCAAAAGGGTCTTTTCAGGGCTGTTTGGGTAATTTTCTTCCTTTTTTTATGAAGTGAAGAAGAAATATCATTAATGAATCATGAGCAAATCACATGCCCTGTGACCTTGAGGAGCCATCAGCAACCCCCGCTCATTTATATTTCAAACAGAACTAGGAAATAAATATAAAAGCATCGCCAGCCCGTGTCCTTCTCAACGCTGCTGTCAGGAGAACAAAAAGAATAGAGGTTTGGGCAATAAGGAAGTAGGGAAAAATTTAAACAAACACCCCCAGCACAAACCCACCGCCTGCCCGGGGCACCGGCTCCACCACGCAGGTGCTCGGCAAATCCCATCCCACACACCAGCGCATTGGAATTTTGGGAAAGCCTTTAATAGCTCAAGCTCCTAAAGTCTTACACTACAAATAAAAAGATTAAAAAAAATAAAGAAAACACTTAGGGCTTTATACAGGGTTTTTGTTGTTGTTCCTATTAAAGTTTTAGCAAATATAATAAATTAAGTGACTGGAGCTTCACCTCCGTGGTACACCCGTCTTCTGAGCCACCCAAATTTTGAGTTACTGGATGACACCAGAGATAGAACTGCAAGGCTTTTGGGGGAAGAAAAGCAAACTCAGCCCCATGGGGAGCAGAGAGGTCCCGGTCCCTGTCCCGGTTCCAGCCCCAGTCCCAGTCCCAGTCCCGGCCAGTTTTGGAGATCTCCACACACACCGAGAGCGGAGCTTTTCACAGCGGCTCATGGTGGCAGCACGGGAATGCCCGTGTCATGAATCGTGTCCTTCCTTACAACGAGAGGAGAATTAACCATAAAAGAGCAATGGTGAATTTCTTGACTTACAAAAGGAGAATTTCCCACGGCCGCCGATGCTGTAAAAAAAGGCAGTGGAGAAGGCACACAGCAATCAGTAATATTATTTTAAACTTCCTCTTGCATTGGTACCAATAACCTGAATTTTAAGGTCATCTTACAACCGGTTTTGAAACATTCTGAATCAAAATGGTGCGCTTTTTTCCTTTTTTTTTTTTCTTTAAAGAAATATTTCTGCGGTGCATCATGAGCTCGGTTTTGTTTTCGTTTTTTGGTTTTAAAGGGGAACTAATCTACCAAGTCTTCTTCTGAAGGCAGTAATAGTTAAGCACACGCTAATAGAAGTGCAAATCAAGACCGGGCCAAGCGACATAATTACTTTCCAGACGGGTGAACGTGCCGGCGATGGAGTAGCCCATCTGCTGAGAAAACGAGTGGAACAACTGCTCTGATTCTTTTTCTTTTTTTTTTTTTTGAAGCAAAGGTGCAGAAACAAACCCACAAAATAGGTTTCGCTTCCAGCAGTCAGCGCCTCAGAGCCATTTTTATAATCCTTGTTTTTCTTAGATTATCCCAGTGTGGTTTTTCTCCCATTTCCTTGTTGAGCACTATTTAACCAGCACAAAGTATGCAATCATTAAACCACGCGACGCAGAGCCAACTGGTCACCCAGAAATGACCAACAGCAGCAGCCACTCGTTGCTGAAATAACTGGTTTGTTAGTAAATCGACAAAAATAAAATGGCTTTTGGTGACTGTAACTGGAAGGCAGAGCTGGGTGCTGGGGGGGCTGGTTTCAACCAGGACCTGGCATGGGGGGGGGCTGAGCTGTGAGGGGTACCCACCAAATCCATCTGCACCCCCCGAGAGCCTCAGGGAAGACACAGATATATAAAAAAGACACCATTATAAGCGTCTCTATAGCGATACGCATTTTATTTAATCAATAAAAAAATCTGTTTGGGGGCCTGGCGCTCCGAGCTGGAGTTTCTCTCTCTTGCAAGAAGGAGACTTGCCATGAGAAAAGACTGTATTTGAGCTGGATATTGCAAATCAAGTTAAAACGGGCATTTTCTTCCGTCCACTTGTTGACGCACAGGGGACCAGGGCGGCATCACGGGTGTCACCACCCCGGGCTCAGCTCTGGAGTGCGGGTGAGGGTGATGGTTCTCCAAACCCTTCCATGTTCAGACTCTCTGAAGCTGAGCCGAGCACTGGGGCTCACTATTCCGATTTTTTGGAAGGCAGCCGGATAAAAAAACCAAACTCTCCCGCCCGAGCACGGCTCGCTGTGCGGGGATGGGGGATGAGCGCCAGGACGTGGTCCCCCGGCTCGGGACCGGCTCTGTGCTCGCTCCAGGCATTTACCGAGTCGAGCCATGAGCCGTCGCAGGGCAATCATTAACCAGGGAGGCCAACGGGCACCAACTGGGTCCAGGCACCTGCCTGCCTGGGGACAGTCATGTGAAATAACCCCCTTCGGGTGCCAGCGCCACTCGCCAGCCTGAGAAACTCTGATTTAGTGATAAAAAATGACTATTCCCATGGAGAAACCCCAGGAAGTGCACGCAAAACACAAGCGCGTCACTTTGGCCCGATGTGCTGGGAGCAAGAAGCGAGCACAGCCACCACCGAGGTGTCCCTGTTCTGGTGGCTGCCACCGCATCACCCCCACGGGAACCGGGGCGTTCCCCCTCCATGGTTTCCCCGGCATCAGCCAGGCTCAGGACAAGCCCCATCTCCCCTTTTTTTTGGGATTCGTTTAATCAGCCTGCCCTTCCTCCACATTGGGATTTGTGTGCTGCAGCTCTGGGGTCCTCCAAGTCAGAAAACCCACATCTTTTAGTGAAAAAACACCTCTAAAAATGTCTGAGTGAGGTTTCGGGAGCAGCCGGAGACCCTCTTTCGGCAGCATTTACCCATTTAGCTGATCTCTCAGTTTCCCAAACGTGGGGTGGCCAAGCCCAGGATGAGTCAGGAAGGTCCAGGACCCTGGCCGGTGTGGGGACTCCCCACCTCATCCATTGTCTAGAGCCAGAGGTGTATTCATTCTCTCATTTTCAAGTTTCCTAAGCACACTGAACCAGTTTTTCACGTTTTCCTTCAAATTAATGGTCACCACCACCGAAGGCAGGAAGCAGCAGAGGGTGGTGGAGCATCTCCTGGGTGTTTGCACTGGGAAATGCTGCCAAAATTGCCCCTGGGGGGGCCTGGGTGCCAGATCTCAATGCTGGCACCACCCTTCTCCTCCCCACGCTGAGGGTCCACCAAAGCGGCTGCTGGCCCCTTCCACAGCCAACCCTCAAGTCCCTGCACCAACATGGGCAGCTTCCAGGAGACCCAGTCTCCCATCCCCCCTGGGGAAGTGCCCATGGTGCCCCCAAATTGGTGCCAGCAAGCCCACAGGATCCCCCCAGGCAGGGGTAGGGGCTCTTCCCTGGCAATGCCACAGCAGCAGAGAGGAGGAGGAGAAGAAGGAAGAGGAGGAGGAGAAGAAGAAGATGAAGGAGGTCTGGTCCAGCCCAGTGAGTCTCTTCCTGTTCAAGCAGCATCACAATAAATTGAGAATCACAGCCACACAGAACCCCTTTGCTCCTGCTTCAGGAGTCACCACCCAGAAGGTTCAAGGTCTTCTCTAGGAAAGAAACTCCTCCATGTTAATGACTTCTGCTCAGGTACCAGCCATTTCTATACAAAACCCCAATGTTTCTGCAAAATAAAGGGAGAAATTCCATTCCATTGGCACCATCCTCATCCTCTTCCATAAAACCCAACCCAACCACCCTGACCCATGCCTGGATATCAGACCCAGATGAGACGAGCCCCATCTCATGAGCCCGGCTCCAGTGACAGCAGTAACGCTCTGGAACACTCAGCAAGATTTTGAAATAACTCCAAGGCAAACAAATGATGTGGAGCCCCTGCATTTTAGGGGCTCAAAATGTCAACCATCACTTACCGACCAGCCCATTTTTTAGACCTGCTGAAGGGCAAAAACAGTAAGGCATCTGATTTTTAACACTTTTCTGTATCTCTCTGAAAGGCTACACGGAGACTAGTTTTGAATTGCAATAGAAAAAACAACTGCCATGATCACCAATTTTGTTGCCTGGATTTCAGTGGAAGAAAGCCCAAACGGAGCCTTTGCAATTTCTCAAATGCAGAATTTCAGTTCCCAAGAGATTATTAATTTTTGTTTTTAAAAAAAAAAGTGCAGCAGAGTTATTTTGTAACAAAAATACTGAATGTCCAAACTAAGGCAAAAGTGAAACATGCCACTGCCAAACTCCTGCAAGGCCCAATCACTATATTAAGAAAAGAGATCATAAAACAAACAAAACTCCGAACAACCTACGGGCCACGATAACCAACATCCAACAGCAATACTTCTTTTGCTATGTGTAAATTTCTAATTATAACCACAGTAAAAAAAAAAAAAAAAATCCCTCCAAATCCAATCAGAATCTTTCCTACCTTGTCCCCAGAGACCAAATTTACCCAATCACAGTTTTAAAAATTATTTCCATATGTTAATTATTTCCTGTAAAAGATTAACTCACTTCTCTTTTGTGTTACAGTAAAATCCATGAGAATGGCTCAAATTCAGCCCCAGCTGAATTACGGGACTTTTCCACATTTCAGGCCCAAAATAGATGCTCACAAAGCAAAACGTAAACCAAAGCAAACTTCTCCCCAGCCAGGTTTGTCCTCATCGGCCATCACAGGACTGAGCCAACATCTATTTGAACGTTCAGATGGGACAAGGACAAACGTGAAAGTATTTATTGATGCCCACCATTGAGAGCACATGAGAACCTTCCTATGGAAACTCTCTTCAATTAAGATCGAATTGCTTCTCTGTTCTGACGAAGACATGGAAGATTCAGGTGGTTTCTGGGGATCCTACTCATTCCTCAGCTCTTCCCTCTTGTCCTTCAGCCCACACAACCTGCTCTCCTCTACCACAAACCCAAGCACTCCCT
>JAOQGH010000007.1:11491414-11519791 GCA_025769975.1 Gallinago jamesoni | reverse complement strand
CCTATGGAAACTCTCTTCAATTAAGATCGAATTGCTTCTCTGTTCTGACGAAGACATGGAAGATTCAGGTGGTTTCTCATTCCTCAGCTCTTCCCTCTTGTCCTTCAGCCCACACAACCTGCTCTCCTCTACCACAAACCCAAGCACTCCCTACTTGCTGGTACTGGTCCCGAAACATGTTCTCCATCAGCCCAACCAGACCAGTACTGAGGAGGACAATCATCCACCCAATGGGGATTTTCTTCCTTTTTTTTTTTTGGTGGCCATCTATCTCAGTCCTTAATGACTAAAATGGCCCAAACCCCTCCTTGTCTACCCAGAGACATGTCCAGACCAGAGAGGAGGAGGACTGCTCCTTCCAACAGCAGGGAAGGGCTCAGCTGCCTCCAGTCCCATAAACTCAAACCAATCCATAAGACTGTTTGCTTTGTCAATACCAAAGTACAGCATAAAGCCTTCAGGCACCAGTTAAGTATCGACATCATTGTATTTATAGTTATGAATAATAAGAGCTTTTCCACAGCACTACAGCGGCAAGGCATAATTCAACAGAAATTCAATTTTTAAAGGATGATGAATTGTGATACACTGAGATTTTTATGCTCCTATGACTATTAAGAAGCCCATGATATTCATTTTAGTAAAGTAAAAATTGAATATGGCAAAGTATTGTTCACGACTCGGGTAAGAGCATCTGCACCAATCTCCATCCTGACCAGGTAGGAGATGGGCAAGTTCTGGTGACTCCTGGTCTGTGTCATCACTGATGCCAACTCTGAGTGCAGACCTCACCGAGCATCGGGATCTTCCCGAGCACCTCCCGTAAGAGGACACTGTCCCTCTCCCGCGTTACACCACCCCATTCTAATTTTGTAACTCTCCTTTTCCTAAACTCTTCTGCATTTCCCTCTCTGCTTCATCAGAAAAAAAAATATGCTCCAAGATGGGTTTTAAAGCCTTCTCCAGCCTTTCTCCCAGCTTCTCGCCACCCAGCCCACCTCCCCGGCAATGTCCCAAGGAGTGTGACAATGACTCCTGCACAGACGGCGCGCTGCTCTGCACTGATCTGCTCTCTCTGCTCCATCCGTCCTTCTTCAGAACCACACAAGCTCTGCCCAATTAGCATTTTGCGTTAGCTCATTCAGGGCACCCACAGAACGTCTTCTGAAACCTCCACAGACCCAAACTCCCCTCTTTCATTACATCCCTCCAGTCAATTATCGTCCCCTTTCAAGCACCCTCAGAATGAACCTCCCAAGACTTTGTCCTGTGGCACAGACCAGCCATGGGGACGAGCGGCGGCAGCAGAGGCGATGCTCTGGCTGCGACAGTGCCACCGCCAGCTGGAAGGCAGAAAGAGGGGAAGAAATTCTGAAGTGACCATCCCGTGCACGAGGACACTTCTGCTTCATTCGATGAGCCGGTGGCTAGCTTTTTTACCCTCAACTTCCTCTCTCTACTAAAAACCTTCATACTTGAGCTATATTAACCACAGAGGCTTTCAGCATCCACATAAAGATGTTTTAAAATTCTGATGTACTTATCATCACTGATTTCTAGCAGTAGGCCCCGTATCTCCAGCACCATGCGTCATTTCAAAGGGACTGATTCACCACCGAGCTTCATGTTACCCATAGAGGCACCAAAGCATTTCAGCCCAGTGCACGAAAAACAAATGCTCATTCACAGACCTTCACACAAACTGGCGTGTGCTGAGGCTGGGCACCCTCCTGCCGAGCTCTTCGGTGCCTTGGGGTCCTACTTAAACCGAGATATCAAGCCCCAAGGCTGATTCCTGGCAGGTTGGCAGCACAGCGTAGGAGCAGCTGTTCACCATGGACCTACAAGGACCCCTCAGGACCTGGACCTCCTACTCCAGCCCATGAACTCACATCTCAATTTGCAAACATCCAGCAGACACAGGCTCTCCATCCCTTCCACAGCTGTGGATTTGCAGTCACACAGACACCCCACAATCTGACCTCAACATCACCAGAGAAACACCCAAAACAGGTTAAATAAGGAGCCTGGTGCCAGAAAAGGCTGATAGCGTAGATACAGTCCCTCCGCTCTCCAGCTTCTCATCTTCCTCCCAACCACATCCATGGGATCCCACTGCCCACCCTCTCCTCTGCTGTTTTCACAGCCTCCTGCCCCAGAACTCAGGAAAGAGGGTAAATAGGTCTCACACCTCCGCCACTACCCCAAACCCATACAGAGACACTCAGAAACTCTTATTGCCCTCTAAATCTCCTCTCAAGGCTTTTCAGCCTTTTCGGTCTTTGACTCCAATGGCCATTGTAAAAGGCTCGTTGAGTCTCTTAATGATGATCCATAGGACATAGCTCGCGTCTAACACAACCTTTTGTAGACCACACTCTGGTCCGACAGCAGGGCAGCTCTTCCCCAAAGCCTGGTCTACTGCCCAAATGTTAGCCAACAACACCAACCATGTTCTTCCCCAAGAAAACACCACAAGATCTATGTAGAGAAGCCACTGACTCCTAAACACCAGCGCTCAAGGGGGAAAATTCATCGGGGAGGGAGTTTTAATGACTTTCACAACCAATCAACCTATGGGTGCTGCCAGCATGGCTGGAGGTAGGCAACTCCCTCCCGACCACTGCAACCCCATCACCAAAGACCCCAGTTGCACCCAGGGGGAGACACAGAGCTGACCCCCAACTCGTGTCATCCTCTCCATGACAGTGTTTCAGGCAAGTCATAAACAGAAATCTTTAAAACATGGGTCTGGGCAGAAGCCTTGAAGACACCTAAAACTTTCTGTACCACTTTCAACCCACTTCAAATCAGCAGCTGTAGGTGACAGCTCTGATATTCCCTGCTGCCAGGAGCCCTGGCACTCCATGCCCAGGCATTCCATGGACATGGAACAGCTGGGGCTGACCCATCTGTGAAAACGTGGCCATAACCACGAGCAGTGTGGAGAGACACCCATCGCTTCATTCCCCTTGGACTATTCCCAGGTCCAGGTCCTCCTCCTCAGACTCCTTTCAGACTCCTGAACAAGGACTGGGATTTTAATGGACATCCCTACCACATCCTACCACACCAAATGTCAACAGGTCAAGTCACAAGGAAACAATAACACAGGCTTTTAACACAACTGGAGCTTCAGAACAGCTCATAGTTCAGTCTGTTTCTAGAAGCATCACATAACATTGCCCTCCCTAACAAAAAAGTTGAAGAAAATATAATTAAGAAGAAATGGTAGTTACTGTGTGATGGTGCCAGACCAGAGAGACTCCCATACCCACGGCAGATACAACGAACACACTTCAAACAGAAAAATGTGGGCAAAGGATTCAAAATGATTTTTCTGCAGGTGTGAAGACTCTGTGCCAACCTGGTGAAAAAAGTCTTAGCAAGACATTCAGCCCATATGTCTTCATCTGGGAAAGAAGAAAGAAAACCAGCCTCCTCAAACAGACTTGGCACTACTTCCCGGTAAGATTTACAGTTTTGGTTGAGAAAGATAGCTATTTTAGCATAAGAGACTCAGATTTTTGCAGGGCTTACTATTGCACAAGATGTTGATTCAAAACAATCAGCCCTAGAAGAGAAATCAATGTAAACACATACTAATTGGATTAAAAAATAGCTATTTGATAAATTTTGAAAACTAACTGTAATGGAGGAATCCTCATTTCTTCCAAGAGAAAGCAATCACTGAAAGGATTCAATATCTATCAATGATTTACAAGCAGCCAGAAAATCATTCCGGGTCATGTTTGCAGAGAACATAAAATTAAAAATTAGTTGCACATAATTAAAGAGGACAGGTCACTAATACAATGCCATCTGGATCGATGGGTGTGCTGGACTCATTTAAACAAGACGCATTTTTATGCAGCCAAACATGAGATTGAACTAGGAAAAAAAAACAACACAAACGAGCAGATCCACAGTGTCCTGCAAAAATGACTGGAAACCACTCATTTGTCATGGTGGAGACCAAAGGGACACCTGCTGTCCACGTAAGGCTGTGGAGGAGGTGGCCAGGGGTGTACAGAAGAGGACAATGAGGCTGTGCAATATACCGACACCACCAGTGACAACGTTATTTTGTGTTATTTCCATTTGTTATTTCCATTTCTCATGCAACAATTACAAAAGAGATGGGAGAGAAAGAGGCACATCCACCACCCAACTGTCCGAATCCTACAGGAGGTATCTGAAACGTGCCCATCCCTCCTCGTTGACAATGGACATCTAAAACTGGGAGGGAGAGCTACCATCTCCAGAGTATTGAAATCAGGGTTACAGACCTTTCCCTAAAGATAAACTTTGGGCCAAACAAAACATGGGTTTGACTCGGGAGCTGCAGGAGGTTGAGGCTGGATGACCACTAGCCCTTCCAGACTTGAAAGGCATCACTCCCTGAAAGGTGGACAGAGCATCATCTGGACTCACACTAGTGCCACTCAGCCATTAAAGCCAGCCCTATTTTCCTTAGTCCTTCCTGGACTGGATGACTGCAGTCCAAGAGCCTGTTTATTTTTTGCTGAATTAGTCAGATGGGTTCCTGTCAAAAAACAAAGCTAATTCTCCAGCAAATTTGATCACATCTAACAAAAATCTGCATAGCTTGGACACAGGGATCCTGACTTACATTTGCAGAACCCAAGGAAAGAAAGAAGGAACAAGGTAGCAATTATTTTCTTCCCACTTTATATCTTATAAACCCCTTTTCCTCCTTGGCTGCCCAATTTATTTTTTATTACTGCCCTAGACTGCAGCTCCAGAAATGAAACACTTAACCTCTGCAAGTTGCTTCTCTTAATGAATACGCAGCAGTTTGCTATTCATTACATCCAAGAGGAAAAGCCAAATCTGTTTCTGCTGCATTAGCCAGCGTGGCTGTTAAACGCTGCACGGAGAGTAGCCATGGCGACCTTCTCAGAAAGGAAGACTGGACTTTTCCAAAGGCTATTGTCAGCGCTCAAAAAAAAAACCCCAACAAACCAGAGGCAACTTTTTAATTATTATTTATTCCTACTTTGCAAGAAAATTCAATGCTAGTGAAAGATGGCAGACTGACAGCAATAAAGGAGTTTATCCACAGACTGAGCATATATATATACTCAAGGTGTTGAGAATTTATCGTTGGGGTACCTCAATTCTGACCTGGAAATAACCACCTTTATAGTGGCACAGCAATCGATCTCCTTGTGTACCAAACAGCGTGCCTGTTAAGCCTACTGGCTGATGGCCAACTGGTTGCTTATCTACAGCCCACAAAAAAATTTGGTCAAGTCTACCAGGACAAAGCCACCTTGCAGCTGAGATGGTGTTTTTTTCTACCTCTAAAAAGGACAAGAACAAGGCAAATGAAGATAGCTTCTACAGACAGAGGGCTCCAGAGGCTCACATAAACCTTCACTCAATCGCTCCAACCATTCAAAGCTATGAGAAACGCCAACCAAAATGTCTGCAACATCCTGATGTCTCCCAAACACTAGTTATTATTGACAATCTTGATGTGAGCTGATGAAGTCATTTCTCTTCAGTTCTTGTGCTGGGAAATCAGATTATAAAACTTGCCCAGAGCCACAGAAAAAGATTTTGTGAGAACCAGACACTTACCTCTTGAATTTCAGTCTTGCATTTTATTCAAAAAATCATTCCTTCCTTTTGGAGTGATTATCTAAATGTCTTGGGTCATCCCCCAGCCTCTCCTGGGTAGTCAAGACATCAAAAAGCCAATAGACACAACCTGCCCAGTAGAAGAAAAAATTCTAAGAGCTCTCCAAACCACTTACTGATACTGCAATTACTAGTAAATGAAAACGGGGTCATTTGACTCCTTTCTTTCCCAAGCTAAGAAGGATGTTTCAGGATGGAGAACACCAAAGAGTGTTTAGGCAAACGGACACACAACCAATTACAATATGGAACCACATATGGTTCTTTGGGGTCTTTAGCTTTCTCTCAGGGGAAAAAAAAAAAAGGTTTCCTGAAGTGTTCCAACGTGCCAGGTAACAAAACCAAACACTGTGATCAGCTGCTGAGCAGAAACACAAACTCAGTAAGCAGAAATATCAATCCTACTTCTACCAATTGTGACATTTGGGCTTGGAAAAAACACGTCTGCCTAAGATTCAAAAGCCTGTTCTGGCCTCTCTTTGTTAACCATCAAATTAGAGTCCAGATCTCTCTCTAACCCCCCAGGTCCATCCACTGAACACTCTCTGGCTCTCCATCAAGGGCCAGTCTTCAAATAGCCAGGGCCCAGGCTCCAAGTCTTGTGACAGAAGTGACACTTCCTACCACATTCTGGTAAGTAACCAAGTGGATTTGCTCTTCAGGCAACTGGAGGTATCCTCAGTTCCTGCCCAGCCATACCATGCAACTGTAGAGCTGTCACAGCCAGCAGTGACAGTACTCCGACAGCAACAGCGGGCAATGACACTTGAAGCAGTGGCTGGGCATCCAAGTATGTTGGCCGGGCATCAGATAGCGTTGGCCAGCACACGTGGCATGATGAGCACGCTGCCAGATCAACTGCTTCTGGTCTTGAGGCTCTAATCCGTGTCTTTGCAAAGCCAATGCAACTACTGAATTCCTCCAGCAAAGGGAAACGCAGAAACCAAATGCAAAGCATAAATCTCAATCCACTTGTGTTTGGTGAACACAAGATTTATTTTTCTCTGACCTTCTTCCATAGCATTGAGCTACCTGGCAAACACTGCTGAAGACCATAAACGGTTCTGACTGCCTGTGACCACCCACAACTTTGAGGGCCCACAACGCTGGATTTTCCTTGTTATTGTCAGCCAGAACAAACACGACTCATTTTGTTAATGAGCTGTAGAACAAAGCAACCAAAATAAGCTGATGGAAAGAGCAACTACACCTGCCACATAGACCTGCACTCTTCAACATTTCACACATGCAGGGGCAAATGGTTATTCAACACTTTATTTTTATGTACTTAACTTGCAGCACTACACAGCTCCTATCTTTAAAGCTCCTGAATACCAGATTGGATAATCCTACTTCAAATGGCACATTACTCATTTAGCTGAGAAACTGTCCATCCCAGCTAGTTTTAACACAGACAGATGAAGATAGCCAGGAGCTCTACGATGAGGTGGCCTACAAAAGCCAACGCTGAGTCTATGACCAGAAAGGTATTTTCAAAATGAGACACTTTAGGTCAAAGGTTTTTGCCTTTATTGGCTCTCTGACATCCAAACCCATCACCCTGAAGCCATCATCAGGAGTCTGGACTACTGGGTAACACCAGTGGTCCTTGTTCTCCTGCCAGTAACCCTGTTACTGCTCAGACATCCCTTGCAAGGCCCCACAGATGAGCTGCAGAGCCAACAGAAAGAGCCCTCACCCAGCAGAAGTTCTTTGCTTTTGAGAAAACTGGAGGCTGCCAACGTTCAAGCAGTTATGCACAAGGGCTGGACAGCAAAAGCTTTTTATCATATGAGGAGATACATTTAGAAGCACCAAAAAATGGAATTTTATCCTCCTTTTCTTTCATTTATGGAACAGACAATACAAGTATGATGTGAGAGCACCTTCATCTTTCACAGTGCTTAGAGGAAAAACCTACTCCCACACAGACATGTGCTTTCCAGGAAAGACACACTCTCTCCTTTACAGAGAAGGAAAGCCTCCAAGCAAAGCTCAGCACCACCTTTGCAGAGCCCCAGCCTGCACTGCCCAGCACTCTTGGGACATGCACCAAGGGATCCCATGGCAAAGGTTGAGCTCTCAGTCTCCAGAGACCTCATCGCTCTTGGGCACACCTGAGAAGTTCAAGATACTCACACAGTTAGATGTTTCACCAGAGATGAGGCAGAGGGGCATGGCAGGACGACAGCTTTTGACAACTCAAATTTTAACAAGGGGGACCACCTGGAGACCCCACAGAAACCTACTGAGAGCTCCTGATGCACAGGAGAGAACTATACCAACTGAACTGCCAAGAGAGACAGGCCCAGGAAGACTGCTAAATCAAGAGTCCTCCTCCCCAAAGAGTTCATCCCAGCCCTACCATGGGCTGCACTGCTCAATGCCCAACACTTTGGTGGCTTTTGGCCAGCTTTCCGTCTTTGGGGTTTTTTTGTTTTCTCACACATTTCAGAGGGGTGAGCACTCCTATAAGCTCACTTTCCCAGTAACGTTCTGCTGGCCACGTACAGCCCATAGGGGTGCCCACACCCAGCCCAGTGACAACCAGTGCTCCACCACGTCCCCTCCCCACCAGACATGGGAGGACTCGGAGCATGAACATCAGCGTTTACAGCAGGGATGATCTGGGCTGCTGGGCTACAAACTGAGAAAGAGCCAAAGGTCCATCTCTACCCCTGCTGGCTCAGCTGGACCAGTTACCCATTAAGACCAGTAAGACTGTTAGGACTTTTCGCCCATAATTCAGCCCTGGAGGATGGGAACCAGGGCACTGAGCTCATCCTGCATCTACACACTCAAAGCCATGGGGCTCAGGGGATTTCAGTGCCTGGTAAAATCTCAGAACAACATCGCAGAAGGGGTTATGGCTCGGAATAACATTTCCACCCAAACCTGTGCCCGAGTCTGGAGAATCAGGGGTGGTAATAATTTTTTTCCCCTTTGTGGAGCAATGCTATCGGTCTGAAAGCTGCCAGCAGCAACGGCTTCCTGACACATGCTTCCCAGTGCCCAGCAAGGCACAGGAAAAAGGAAACACAAATTTTGAATCTATGAATAAAAGTGATGTCCAATCCCCAACTGAAAGACAAAGGCAACTTAAGACCATTTTCAAAACTCCTAATTTCATAGCAAACAGGATCTAGGGGAAGGGAAGAGGAGGGCTCCCTGCTGCACCCCAAATACGGACGGAGGCCACCGCTCCATCCCTCTGCACAGCACCCGCCTCCCCAGCTCCCTGAGCACATGTCATCCCCCACACCACATCTACACCACCAAGGAGATACGTCTTCCAGCTGACCAAAACCCAAAGAGTTTTGAACATGGGACTAGTAGTGGATTGGGGTTTTTTGTTGCTTTTTTTTTTGTTCTCCATTGGTTGGACTAGATGATCTTAAAAGGTCCCTTCCAACCTAGGCGATTCTGTGATTCTGTGAATCCACAACCAACATGACTCTCATGAATGTGATGAATGGAGACATCCTGCACCAGAACAAAAGCTGCTTGGCGCAGGGGAGGTTGTGGACCCAACACAGGTACACTCTCCTGGATCCAGATGAAGGCTCGGGCTCTTCACTTCATTCCAGCAACACTCCCCAAGTGCTGTGAACAGGGCAAGGAAACACAACGGGAGCTGGACATCCCAGAAGACTTGAATGAAAAATGCCTCTCTGGCGTTTCTTATATGAACCTTATATGCCCTTCTCGGAGAGGAGAGGAGACCATCACTATCAAGGAGACTATCACTATCGTGGCACAGGCAGACATTCAGGGTGCGACCTTCCATGGTGCCACGAGTCCCGTCCTTGCTCCAGACCTGTCACTCCACACAGGAAACTCCCTCTGGCTCCCGTACCCTCTGTTTGTCACACCCAGTTCCCACACCCTCTGTTTCTCACTCAGCTTCCTGCAGGATCAGGCCCTTCAAAAAAGGTCTGAGAAGCAGCTGGGCCACCCTGGTGCCTGCCTGAGGAACACTGAGCAGGCTCAGGCCATGGGTCCGCATAAGCCACCGTTGTGGCCAAAGCAGCAGGTGGGGTAGGAAAGCGTAAAAATTCAGGAAAAGCCTAAGTGGGATGTCTCCAGAATCATCTCCCATCCTCCAGCGAGCTGTAGCTCGTGGGCAAGAGGTGCTTGGTTTGCCGTTGGCAGAAAATTCTTTCATGAATTTGTCCAGTTGCTGCTTTTTTACCATTTTATAAGTATAAAACCTGACGCCAGACCCTCAAAAGCAGCCAGGACGGAAGAAGCTTGAAGCGTTCACACCAAAACCATTTGAAACACCTTGCTTGCTGCACATCATGTCAACACGTCACAGGCATAAAAAAAAAGGGAGAAGGAGCGACCAAAAGGCGACTTGGAGAGCACAGAGCCATCAAAACCCACCGCTTGGTGCACGGCTCCACGGACCCTGCTCCACGCACAAGCCCCTCGCCCCTGGTCGGGAGCACAATTAGAATTATGAATTAATTTTTAAGCAGTAGCACAAGCCGGTGGGGTTTCATTTTTTGCCGCGTAAGACAAAAACCAAACCACCAACAAAAAAGACAACTTTGTGGCATACTTGACTGCTAACAAACTTCCCCCAGGTGTGAGGAGGTGGTGGGGTAAGGAGCTTTTCTGAAGCGAATGCTCAGATTCGAGAGGCCGTCAGGAGCTGGCGGGCAGCCCCCAGCGTGAGCCAAGGGCTGAGCAGTCCCCATCCCCACGCTATTACACACCTGTAACTTACAGCACAATAAATAAACATAAAATCAAGATTTTGGGGGTTTTCTTTAATTTTTTAAACAAATTACGCAAACCTAAGGACGTTAGACCTGCTGCTCTATTATTTTTTTTTTTTTTAACTATTCTTTTTTAAGGCTCAATCTGACAACACTTCACCAAGCCATATATTTTGCTGAGCGGCTCATGGTCCACGTTATTTGAGAGAGGACCTGAAAAAGGCCGACAGGAGAGTAGGATTTCAGCCATCACCCAGCATCTGGATGCTTCAGAAACAGTGCCAAATAATTTAACACTTGACATTTATTCTTTTAAAGCTGCTGGCAGTACAATTTGCAAAATCTATTTCAAAATCTATTTCCACTAGAAATATTTTAATGATTTAATAAAATTAAAATGAAAACTGGGCTTAAGTTTAAATATTGCTTTCACATCGCCGTCTCAAAAATTTTACTCTTCTGGAGTTGTGGGGGAGAAACAGAAAATGAAAAGCGAAAGTGATCTTTCATCTCTACATGGGATGCAAACAGTTTTTACAGGATGGATGTGTGTCTTCATTTGGTTTTAGGAATCTTTGTCTCTGCCAGCAATGTACGGAAGGAGTTACCCGGTCCACTTCAGCGTTGCCTTTTTCCCAAATAAAGGTGGGAATGTTAAAGCTGGATGATGCCCAGCCACAACAGCCCTGCGGCTCCCGCTCCCCACGGGATCAGCTCCGAGCCCCAGAGCAGGGACCACCGCGGGGCCGGGGGCTCTGAGGGGACTTTGGGGGGGCTCTGCTGGACTCTGGGGGCTTGGCCCCGGTCCCGGGGGTTGGTGGCTGAGGGTGTTGAAACACCGCAGCAGGACCGACTGCCGTCGTGGGGACAATGCCAGCCGGACAGCCAGCTCCACTGCCCCACGGGGCCAAGCATTTCACAATACGAGCAAGCTTTAGGAAACGTTTTCTCTCCATAAATTAAACTCAGTTGTTTTCTATTACAAAACATGTTTCTGTACCTAAAGGGAAGAAGCCCTTGCTGCAGAGACAGCGAAAAAAGCTGTGAAGGCAAAGCACGGATGATTCCTCTCCTACCCATCACCCACACACCTTGACCAGTAAGGCAGGTAAGCCATGGCCACCAAGAGCACATCTGGCACCACCACACAGAGGACACACTGCGCATGGATATCCTTGAGGACAACCTCGAAGGAGGGGGCATCCTCCCCCTCTGCTCTGCCCTGCTGGGGCCACAGCTGGAGCACTGGCACCAGTTCTCTGTTCAAGAAGAACAGGGAACTACTGGAGAGAGTCCAGCAGAGGTTACGAAGATGATGAGGGACCTGGAGCATCTCCCTGCTGAAAAAAGGCTGAGGGACCTGGGGCTGCTCAGCTGGAGAAGAGCAGACTGAGAGGGGACCTCATCGATGCTGAGCGATAGCTAAAGGGCAGGGGGTAAGAGGATGGGGCCAGGCTCTTCTCAGTGGTGCGCGGGGACAGGACAAGAGGAAATGGACACAGACTTGAACATAGGAAGCTCCATTTCAGCATGAGGAGAAACTTCTTTCCTGCGAGGGTGGCAGAGCCCTGGAAGAGGCTGCCCAGAGAGGTGGTGGAGTCTCCTTCTCTGGAGACATTCAAACCCACCTGGACACATTCCTGTGGGACCTGCTCTGGGTGGACCTGCTCTGGCAGGGGGTTGGAGGAGATGATCTCCAGAGGTCCCTGCCAGGCTGGGATTCTGTGAAATCCATTTTCCAAATCGAGAACTCTTTCCAACAATTTCTGAGCAAAGACAGATCTACAGTCGTTGGTAAACTCTTGCAGGGAACAGATTTATCACTCCTTGTAGACCTCAGAGCCCATTCATCTCAAGCAAGAGAGAGCTGAAGGACCCTCCTGTGCATTCCCAACATCACCAAACCTGCTGCAGCAACTCGGAGCAGGCAGGGAAAACGCAGTCGCTGCGTGCGATGCAGGGGATGACAAATAATCAATTCTTCGTGGAGCAGGAGGGGAATCATTTATTTCACAGTTGCTTTGTACCTGAAGAGAAGCTTTGGCACCAAATCTTAACTAAGCTTTGAATGCTCCTCCAAGACTGTGAAGGCGCTTTGGGGGACCACAGTGTTACTATAGATATATTAAGAAAAGAAACTGGGACCTGCTCCAGCCAAGCCACAGCAGCATCTCCTACAGTCCACTACAAACTGCTAAGTTTGGGGAAAATCTTGAATTTTCATCAGAAACAACCAAAAGGTCAGCCTTTCTTATGGGATTTCAGCCATTTGAGTGCCCTTTTGAGCAACAATCTTGAAATTAGGAATAATTCATTCATTACAGACTGCTGATTACAGGGGGGGGAAAAACAGAAATTTGACATTTCTTTCCAGTTCACCAAAAGGTCAGTCTACTGATTTACAAAATTTGTATTAATTTTAACTCTGAGGGTGTCACATTGGGCATGAGGCATCCAATTTGGAGAAATTAAGGTCACTTAAGGTCTCTAGTCACATTTATCATCTGAACGCAAAAAGTTTTCAAGGCAAAAGCAATGCTGAGGGAGCCAACAGCCAAAGTCACCCAAACTGGAGACTGACACCAATTTTAACACACTAAAATGCATTTCTGCTTAAGAGAACGCAGGCTTCCAGTCTCTCCCTGCCCCATGTTACCAGACGTAAGCTGTGATCACTCCATGAAACTCAAGTTTAGTGTTGAACCATCTCCCATGGCAGATCCAATGGTTCTCCAGTCAAACTTCCACTCATCTGGGTTCACACAGCACCGGGCTCCAGTGCCACCAGCTCTGCTCGCCACCACCAGCCAGCTCAGCTTCTGGAAATCCCCCATTCAGAGCTCAAAAACCCCAAGATGACGAAGAGGAGGAGGAGGTGGTAGCAGCATGGGAGACATCTTCTTGAGCAGCTGGAGCAGAGGACGGCGTGTTTGAGTTGACTCAAAGGCCACTGGGAGGAGGGTGGGAGGGAATTAAAAAAAAGGGAACTTTCTTTTTTCCCAGAAAAAAAAGGGAGGTTTCTCCCACAAACAGAAAATACTGCAAAGCCGGGAAGCAGGAGACCACCCTGAAAGGTGCTGATGGAGCTCCCACCGCTGTCCTGGGCACCCAAACCCAAACCTCAGCCATCTCATGCTGCCGTACAAGAATGAGAAGAAAAGCAAAGTCATTCTTCCCAAAAATTATCAAACCCAGTGACCGACTGGCTGAGATTTGCAAGTCCCATTATTTGTAAAGAAGTCATTTGTGGAGACTGACAGCACCGTAACGCCCACCTCGTGCGACTGCGGGTTCCCTACAAACAGCTTGAAGCTCCTCCTGTCCCTCCCAAGGAATCTCTGCTTGGGCAGCTCTTCACCAAAAGGTATGCAAATGTGAGGAGGCTTTTCCAAAGCGCAGCAACAAAGATGGAGCAATCCCCATTTTCGTGACCCAGTCACCAGCCCCAGACCATCTCCCACATCAGGAGCCATCCTGGCCAGGGGACGGCTCCTAATTTAGGAATAAAGCTACAGCCAAGGCCAAACCCTCAGCTTGGTCTAAACCAGACCCATTCACACAAGCCAGCGCTGCTCCCTCAATGCTTTTGTTTTTTTTTTTAATGCAAACAGAATTATTTTTTTTTCAATTCTTTTATAAAGACACCGCAGCCCGTCCTTGCCAACAGGACCCGCGTGCGCTCGCTGCTCTGCTGCTCTACAGAGCACACCGACATCGTTCCCTTCCTCAAGCAGGAAAGAAGAAGGAAACCATCTCGACATCATGGTAATTTTATGCTCCAGCTACAACCTCTGCCCATCACGCCTTTGCCCAGTCTACCCGGGTTTGTGCTGTAAGGAGATTTACGCTTTCTGACTTCTTAAATATATAGGAAGTCGGACTTTACCACCCTCCCTTTAGGAAAAAAAACAGTTCAGTGTTTAGTTCTGTATTAAAAAATTGGCCTTGGTACAACTAGATTTTAAAATGAATTGCTACTTTTAAAGCTATTTGAAAATACTAGTTCCTCATTGTCCTTCGTTTCTTCAGGGGAAAAAATACAAATTCAATCCACAATCAGACATTCGCTTTTTTTTTTTTTTCCTCCTTTTTAATTTAGAAACTTGTGAATTCATGCATTGACCCAGCCGAACAAAGGGCAAAGACTGCTAAATTCCAGAGCCCAGGAGATATTCGGTTACTCATTCAAGGCCTTATGCAGAGTTTAAAAAATAAAAATAACAATGAGACTTAGCAAGGAGCAGAGACAGATTCGGAAATGATACTTTTAAATTAACAACCAAAAAGGGGGAAAGAGGTAACCTGGGGAGAGATTAGCTGTTTGCTGCACCACGATGGGAAGATGGAGAGTGGGTTGGAGCTCATTAGCCCAATTACATAATATATTGTTTTGGCCAAATCCAAAGGCAATAAAAGCAGTGAGAGAAACGAGTATTAGGCAAATATGGAAGAGGTGGGGGACAGGAGAAAAAGAAAAAGGCTTTTTATTATTTTATTTGTGAAGCTTCTCTAAAAGGTGTCCCTTTGGCTGGGAAGCACCAAGCAGAGGCAGGAATTTGGCAAAAAAACCAATGTGCCGATGGCCAACGCGCGCTGCGGGTCCGCGGGCACAGCGGGGAGGGAGGGCTGGCACGGCAAGCAAGGGAAAATCACTTTCCATTTCCCTGCCTTGCCTTCCTCCTGTCCCTGAGAATCACATTTCATTGAATTCAAAGCATTCTGAAATTTTACTAGTTTAGGAAAGATTGAATAAGCATGTAATTAAATTAATTACAGAATCACTGCTCTGCATCCTACTGCAGGAATAGCAGTGAATCAAGCAAATGGATTCAAAATCACTTCCTAAATGCTTTCTAGTCAAATAAAAACTTCAAAAACAGTTTCAAACCACTTACAGCGCGGTCCAGAAAAACCCAACTTTTCAACCAGTTTCTTTCACCTGCATGGGAATGCGCTCTTAAAGGACACGACCCAACCTGGAGTGTTTCCCTTCCCAAATAAACAGCAGCCACTTGGAGCCAGATGCCTCCTCTCCCTGCCCATATTCCCTGCCCTTCAGCTGCTTTCCAAGCCGGTTCCTACGGACAGCCACCACATATTTCTAATTAATTGCCCCTCCATGCAAGGAGAAGATGCGGAAAAAAAAATCCCTCTGTGAGCTCGTGGCTAAAGGGTGCATTGCAGAAATTGAGGATGGGTGCCTGGTCCCCAGCAGGAAAAGTGCCACCAGCCCCACGGACGCTGCCGGCATCGCCGCGTCTGTCCCAGCATCAGGAGGAGCAGGGCTGAGACTCAGTGAGGCTTCAGTCTCATGTGAGGGTTTTGCGAGGTCCGGCACGGCTGGAGCAAGGTGTCTGCTCTCGGGCAGCGGGACGGAGCATCACCCCCTCGGCTGGGGGGTGGCTGAGATCAGAGGAACCTCCTTCCCCACGGCGGGAGAGCAGAAGAGGACAACCAGAGCGGGAGGAGCTCCAGCCAGCTCAGGCTGCATCCCGGCCCTGGCAAACACCAGACCACAGGCATCCGCTCGGCCGAGGGAACAGGAATGGCCTCCTGCGGGCTCACCCGCCCGGCTGGGGGCAAGGCTGTCTCTCTGTTAATGCTTAACGGGACGGCAACTTCACACGCCACCGCCGCCACCGAGCACGGCCCCCCACGGTGGCCAGGCGCTCTGGCTGTGGTGGGACCACGGTGATGGGGATGCAGAGGATGCAGTGGAGCTCGCTCCCTGCCTTCAGCGCGGCTCCTCCAGCCACCCCTGCCCAGCAGAAGGGCCCTGTGGGGTCAGTAGCCCATGGCATGCACACAACTGCTCTGAGGAAACGGAGTGTGCTAGCTCAGACCAGAAATCAGACATAAATGCTAACCCAGGTGACTTCACTCAAATTAAGTGAAGTCAGCTCTTCCACTAGCACTGCTGCTTCTAGCAAGATGTCCATCCACAGCCTCGGTGGCTTCAACTAGCAATGAAGGCAGCAGCCAAAGCCAGCTTTCATCCCCTACCCTATGTGAGATGCCACCTCAAAACCAACACAAGAGGTGCCAAAGGTGGGAGAAGTCAAACAGGCAACACCTGCAGGGTTGTACCCCCACCAGATAGATCCTTGGGCAGCAGAACACCAACACCACTGCCTCTGGCTTGGTCAAAGAGAAACACTTCAGAAAAAATCCAAGAAAAAATTAAGGACCCACATTGTTTTCAATAAACTGATGGTCTCTTTGTCCATAGTAAATCCCACCAACTCCCCAACAGGGATAGACACTACCTAATATGATCATCCATGATCTATGTTTTCAACCAGAGCAAAACCAACAAGTTACTGGAGAACAATCAGCTTCCAAGGCAGCAAATGGAGCTTGTTGACTCAAACAGGGATAAGCAGAAACAAACAGATCAATAGGGGGTTTCTATGGTCTCCTGAGACTGCAGAAAGGGCCGATCTTGTCCCCAGAATAAAACTTCTTAGCCAATGAGGCAGCTGCCAACATGTGCAGCCACATGTGCTACCTGCCAGGTATCATCCAGATCCGGTCACAATCAGCCCAGAAGCCACCAAGAGCTCGATGGAATGATGGGCTCCAAAACACAACATAGATCTTCACATAGCCCAAAGGCAGCTGCAGTGAGCAGCAGGACCTCCAGCAGAACATATGTGGCTGCTCCTTCGTTGCTGGTGGCAATGCGGGCACCCAGCGGGTATGGAGACCTGCCCATGCCACCACCGCTGCTGACAGAGACCACGCTTATGATACAGACTTTAACCCCCTGAAGGCTTTTCTAATTACTGCATTAAAAGGTGTGAAATGCCTCCTTCCCACACAGGCACGGCTGTCTGAAAACCAAACCTCTCCCCTTCACAACACTAAACCAGCCTCCCAACCGCCCCAGGAACTGATGGTCTGGGTCTCTCTTTAGGGCTTCCCCTCCCCTGGGTCACTCCTCCTCTGTCCCCTCACCCCCACAAACAATGGAAACACCCACAGAAATACCAGCAAAGATCTTCACAACGTGGCCAAGAAGGTTTCGGAGTGAATTGGAGAAACTGAGTGGTAGGAACTTGCCAAGACCAGATGGGACCGAGGAAAATCTCCTGGGCAAAGCAAATGTGAGATGGCTGAAGCAGCCCCCGTGCCAATGGGGGGACAGGAGATGCAAAGCCCCCCCAGGGACCTTCTCACAGCTCTCCAGGTGGAGATGCAGGGGGGCTGAAGACAACCAGATGGACAATGAGCAGAAACTACTGAAATCAAGCAAACCACTCAAAATCAGCATAAAATTACAAAAAAAAAAAAAGCAATAGATCTGTGCTTTGTGTCAGGAAAGGGGCAAACCTGACCTCCGTTTGCCTTCATGTCTTAGATATGCAGAGAAAACATCAGCTTAGTGCTCGTTAGCAGTCACAGAGGAAAAGAGAAGGGAAGGGATTGTTAAAAGAGGCAAAATAACCAGAAAACACAACTGTGCCATGTACACATCCCTACCACACCTGCATTCTGAACACAGCCTGACCACTTTTGGCCACTCGGTCCCAAAGACAGGCCACCTCCAAGGAAGGCAGAGAATAAAACCAGGGGCAGCAGAACTAAAATGAACCAAAACCTTCCGGCCGAGAGGAGGCAACGGGGGAGAAAAAGGAGATGGGACCCCTCAGGATGGGCGGAAGATGCTTCAACACATCCTCCAGCACCGCGGGTGCAGAGACACAGGAGGACATGGCGATGGCATCTCAGGCAGAAGCCTGAAGTATTTGTTACTCGGGGTACAGAAGTACAAAAAAAAACATCTTCTTAAATATTCAAGCCATTTATTTAACTTTTAAAAAGAACTTTTTACATAATAATGCTTTAAACCAGTAATAGCTATTTTCACGTTTTTCAGTTTAGCTCTAAAGAATCCCAGTAACAGGCTGGAAACTTAATTCCAAGCAGCACAATGTGTCTCAATAAACCATCAGACACGATCCCTGAGGTACCATACTCTTAGGGCAGCCATGTGTAGCTTTGCCCACTAGTATGTTACGGGGAAAAAAACTTAAAATATAAAGTAGAGAATGCCTTACTTCAAAATTCAGGAGGCAAAAGGCCCTTTAACCTCCACCTCCAGCACTTGGGGACCAGCAGCTCCTCACGGCGCAGCCAGAATTACAGGGAAAGGCAGGTATTGACACTGCAAACCAGGCTAAATAAAACACTGTAATAAATTCTCACCGCAGCAGAAAAACCCAGCTGGTTCGTTCACGTCCATCCCTGCGGTAACACGGGCAAACAGAGCAGAGTTTGCTCAGAAATGAGTTTTGTCCCAGGTGAAACTAGGTGCCGCCCTCCATGGACACGCTCCTGATAAAGAGGTTTCGCATAAAGAAGAACAGCGTCTCAGGAAAACTGCCCGATTTCCCCAATTCTGGGATTTTACCCTTTTTTCCTAAGGTATAGTGCTGATCAAAAGCACACCGGCCTCCTCCAAAGTCTGGAAGAGAAGGTTTGCTTTCATCTCATTTCTTCCCAGCCTTTTATATGCCCCAGTGAGGTACAGCTTGAGAAGCCACTGCAAGTTTTGGAAGAAATTCGGAAGAAAATTTTTCCAACATCAGCATCACAGCTGGAGCTGCCCAGAACATACCTCCTTTCCCAGTCCCTTGGGAGAGGACAGGTCAGGCCTCAGGATGGGAAGGTCCCTCAGCCTCTTGAGTTCGTGGGTGACAGCCAGGAGCCATCATCCTCAGGAGAAGCAACCAGTGCCAGGGGACAGGAAAGCTGGGCTCCTGCCCGCAGGGACGGGCTGCCCCGCACGAGCCACCCACCAGCTCTGCTCTGTCTGAACCAAACTGCATCTGGAGGAACCTGCCCCAGAACCACTTCTGTCAGTGAGTGCAACTGCTCAAAGCCAACGTCCCACTGGAGCAGCAGGGCTGTAAGGTGGTAGAAAGGTGGGGGGTCACTCTCTTCTCCCAACAGGTAACAGGACAAGAAGACATGGCTTCAAGTTGCGCCGGGGGAGGTTTAGGATGGGTATTAGGAAAAATTCTTACACTGGAAGGGTAATCAAGAATCGGAACGGGCTGCCCAGGGAAGCAGTTGAGTCACCATCCCTGGAGGCAGTTAAAAACTGGGCAGACGTGGTGCTGAGGGACATGGGTTAGTGGTGGTTTGAGGAGTGTCAGGTTGATGGGTGGACTTGATGAACTGAAAGGTCCCTGCCAACCCAGGCAATTCTATGATTCTGAGATGTCCGGAGAGGGCAGAGGGCTGGCAATGGCGACGGGAGTGAGCCCAAGGGTTTCCATGTGTCTTCTTGGAGTCTTTTACAACTCTCCTGGAGCTGCAAAGGAGCTCAAGGCAAGCCCTGGCACATCAATGACTCCAGGGAGCAGGAAGATATTGAGACACAATTATTTTTAGATAACATGTGCCTGAACCAAGTTTTCCATTTGGCTTCATCTTAAGAGCAAGATCTACCTTGTTTTCTTGGAAAACAAGGACCCCAATGGCCGCTGCAGGGTTACAGCTGACTGTCTGCAAGGCAGCAATGAACAAATGCTGCGGTGGCACCTGTAGGCATAAAATACAGTTAATGTGGTAAAAATCCAGTGGAGGCCAAGCAGCAGCTGGAAGGGTGACTGTGTGGCTTGGACGTGTTTTTGTCTCAGGACTCCGTGGCATGACGGGAGCTCGCACGAGGTCTGGTCCAAGTCCACTGGAGGTAGCGTACAGTGGGTGGCACTGCGACCCGGGGGACGTGGCACTGCCAACCCCTGCTCCTGTCCGTGGCTCTGGCACCCCTGGGAACGGTTTATTCTTCAACCATTTGTAACCAGATCAGAAACTGTGTGACTCTACGGAGCTCAGCTCTGTGAGACCTCGGAAAGCAATGCTAAGAAGCTGGTGTAACTCAAGCCAAAGAGCCACTGCTATCAAATCAAGCCAGAAAAGGGTGTTGGACACCTGATGTGACCACAGAGGGATGATGACTCCAGATTTGGTGCTGAGCCTGAAACATGATAAGCCTTACTCCACATGGTGGGAATGGAGCTGAGCCCTATACTCTGCACCATGACCATGGTGGCCGGGGCAGGCAGATGTCCCCAGAGGCCAGCAGGCACCAGCAGCAATGCACCAAGAGAGAAAGTGAGTCCAAGGACAGCAGAGCCGTTATGAGAAGTGGGTCACTAAGACACAAGATGTTGGGTTTTGCTGAACGATGCTGCGGTGACACCCCCACCACGGTCACATCAACCCCAGGAGCTGCATTACAGCAGGTTCAACCACGTCCCCGTGAGCTGCAATACAACTGCTGACCATGGCAGAGCTGCTGAAGGAACCTTCCTTCTTCACGTCAGCACCATCGCTGAACTTAAGGTCATCCCTTTACTTTTAATATCACAATCCTCAGGCCTTTTCACGGCACTGGAGGTGAGCCCTTGAGCAGCTGAAGTGGTCTAATGGTACACAGTGGGGCATCTTCCTCCTCCCACCCATCCTCCTCCTCTCCTGCGCCTTTCCGCACTCACTGCTCCCCTCCATAAGCCAATTTACTCACCAACCTGGCAGAAAGCCCCACCTTTTAGCTTTTTTTTTAAATGTGCTTTTCCTGGGTTAGGGAGATAAATTAACTCCCAGAAGGTTCCAGCAAACACCAGCCCATGAGATTGGCGGCAGAAGAGCATGGACAGAAGGCAGAAGGACCAGCACCTCCGTCTTTTGGCAACGGAGTGCTCTTGGCCGGGCTCCCTTCCCCATCTCGCAGGCTCTGCTCGCCACCCACTCCTCCCTTCCACCACACGACTAGCGGTGTCATTAACATCCAGCAAACGAGGGCTAAGGGAGTTCACACCTCGAGTTAATTCGGTAACGCTGCCGGCAAACTCAAGGGGACTGCAAGGTGCTGGTCTGCATTCAGACCACGCTTGGAAAATACTCCTCATAAAAATCACAGAGCTATTTTTAAAGGCAATCCTGGACGATTCTACGATTCTGAATGCTGAACGCAGCAGGCAGCCGCAGAGGTAGGTCCAGCCAAGGCGTGGATGGGCTGGATCTGGTACCCTGACACCACCTCGTTACGCTGCGCCAGCGGCAGCGGCCAAGCGGGGAACGGGGCTGGAGAGCCGGCCAAAGCCACGGTCCTGCGACGGGTGCCAAAAGACACAAGAATGTAGCCAGGAGCATGGCAGGAGGATCTCCAGAGAACTCACGTATCAGCTGTTCGCCGGAGGTCAGGAATCACTAACCCGACGCAGCGCGTGTCACGCCGAGCAGCGCACAAGGCTGTGGGTGTCGGTAGTTCTGCGCTGGCTCTCCCAAGAGTCGACGCCAACAGGTCAACGATCGAAAGCTCGCTGGAGTGAGAATTACGCTATCCAGCCTTTAAAGGCTCCCAACAACCCTTCCATGGCAAAACTAGCAAAGAAATAAGATTAATCTCTAGAAATAGAACAGAATTTCTTATTTTTAGGAATTACGTTTCACTCAAAATCCAGTGACTGGGATGAATCCAGCAAGATCTCAAACTGTTGGAAAACCTCTCACCAACAAAATAGAGGAGAAGAGACAACAATTCATGGAGGGCACCGGAGGCAACATCTTGGTCTCATCCAGCATGACTACTCCTACAGGCAGAAGTTCTATGCAACCACCTCTCCTCTGCCAGGACCTGAGCTCCAGGGACGCATTCTTCCAGAGCAAGGGTCTCCTGAGAGCAGTAAGTCCCAACGGTGTTCTGTCCATCATCCAAGGTGATGTTGCTGCAGCCACTCACACCTGTACCATGATCCCAAAGGCACATTAAAAGATTTCTCCTTCCCCTCTTTGTTTGCATATGCTCTGATGGGAGGGACATTCCCCTCTGAAGTGTGTGGGGACAGAACAGAGATATAAACACAGGAGAGAGATTTCATTTTTCCACTCTTTTTGAATGCCAAGCAAATTGCTGAGTTCCTTCGACAAGGCTGACCCAAAAAAACAAAAATGACGTCATCACATTTTAGCACCATTGTCCATCTGTCTCACGCTTGATTCTCCTCCACCTCCTCCATGAACTTCCTCCCTTCTCCTCCCATGCCCACTCTGAGATGCCTCACACCATGGCAGCATGGTGTGATCTTCCCAACAGTCCTCAAACATCCCTGTCCTTCAACCCCTTGGAAAACAGACTGGTATCTCCTGCCTCTTCCTTTGCTTCCTATCACTGGCACCACGGCCAAAGCAGAAACACCACTCAGACTCTACACTGAGACTCTTGTCTTGTCACAGGCAGCAACTGCAGACATTTAAACAGCAGAGAGATCCTGCAAGTTCATGGAGATCCATCCTCCATCTGAACACGCTGGTGGGATCTTACCCCAAAGAGCAAAGAGCTGTAGCTTTGAGGGTGATCTGGACCTTGATGAAATAACCTCAGAGCCGAGTCTGCATGGTTTGGCAAAGATGCTTATGGCAAACCTGCAACATGGAAAGAGAGATTCTCCCTGTACCAACCCTGCAAACATGCCTGTCCCATCCAGGACCCCGAGCCAGTAGACCAGCCAGTGTGTGACACAGCACATGGCTCAGTGCCACGTGGACAGGCTTGGGCTACTCTGAAGCACAGAGTCTTCACATCTTGATGAACCACACAGGATTCCTTGGGCATCTCTTACTGCCCATCTGTGAACGGGAATAAAACCTGCCAGCCCCGGTGCAGCCAAGTCCTTGGCTGCTGCTGTAACAGGAGAAGCATCTTGGTCTATCAGATGAAGTCCTTCCCCATCCAGCTGACGGTGCCCTTCCACAGCACGTGTGTGGCTCCATAATCCCACAGCAAATGCCAAGGATGAACTTCCCAGGAGGCTACAGAAAGAGGGAATGAAGCTCCCACACAGCCCAGACAATAGACTTAATCTCATTTTCAAGCTTCTTCCCTCAATTATCTTCCACGAAGAGGAACAAAGGCAGGTCACAACATCTGAAACTTTCTTTAGGGTTTGTTCTCATTTTTCCTTTCCCATGTAATGAACCAGGAGGGTTGATACGAAAGCGCAGGGTCCAGCACATCCAAGCCAAGCTACACAACAAGCCCTGCCACTTCTTCCCCACAGCTTCACTTCTGCACTTCTACAACCAAGTCACATCATCTGGTTTGCTCTTGTTCCAACCTCAACCCCTGCCTCAAGTGAAAACCGTCACTACTGCTCTCCTGACAACAGGTACCACCAGTTTGATAGCCACAGCTCCGAGGTGGACACAAGGAGCTGGATAGCTAACCCCTAACAGGGCAAACAAGGAATTTGAGACCAGGTCTACCAAATGTTTTCACTACTCACAGGACTTCTGATTTTCCTACAATGCAACCTAGGTCTAACAAGCTACGTAAGACACAGGGACTTGAGCTCAGGTACGTCCACATCCACTCACATCTGAACACTAACCACAAGGTCTTCTCATCCTCCATCCAAGCGAGTTACCAATACTGAGTTCGCCCCACACAAATGCATTCAGAGAAGCTGGGATGAGAGCAGGTCCTCTGCTGCAGGCACGCTCACAAGCAATATGTTCACTTTCCTCTCCAAGGCGGGCTGGGATTTGAAAACACCAGCTGTGCCAGCTCCAGCAGAAGCCAGGCTCGGTGCGGTGCCCACATCTCATTAGCAAACCCTTCCCTCCACCAGCATCTCCCACTTTCATCTCTTCTTTGTCTGGGCTGAGGCCTCCAGGACTCCGAGTCCTCCTTTTGTTCCCCAGTACAACACATAACTTCCTTTGCCGGCGATTACATCTGCTGGTTTACAAAAGCTTTTCCTCGAGATCTACATTACTTTTGCACGAATATCTCCCACATATTGGTTTTTGACTTTAATTTAACTTTTCTCCCCTTGAATCAAATTACCATTTTCCTCTGATCATAATTTGGTCAAATGAAATACAAAGTTGAAGGATATCAGATTTGAGGGAAAGAGGAAAAAAGCAGAGCACGACGACAGATGGGGCACGCTCTTGTCTTGCTTTATTTCCCATTCCGCCCAAAAAACACCCTGGTCTCATTAGCACTTGATGCAGGTGAAAATAAAAGGGTTGAATATCAAAACAGTGCAGGCACACAGAAAACATTCACTCTGGACCTGTTGGAACTTGCCCACCATCAATGCCCTACACGAGGAGCACTTTCACTCCTGGAAGACTATAACTTCTTATCTGGGCTAATAATGTTCAATATGAAACCTCTCAAATTTCATTTGAAAACTTAACTATTAGATACTTAGGACATTTCTCCACTCCATTAGAAACGTAACAGCTTAAAGAACACCATCCTGCTGCCATCACAGAGCTGCTTCTCTGCTGGTGACCCCCCAAGGGGTGAATCCCGCTCTCCCACCCCACCAGCTCATTTATGCCAAGGAAGGATCTTGCAATTCCACTGCCTGCAAAGGAAGGGAGGGTTGTGAAAAGGAACAGCGACCAGGAGGCCTGAGGGCCTCTCTGGGACGAGGATACGGAGCATGGGCCACGCAGAGCGGCGTCACCACCACACACAGCTGGACACCTCATTCAAGCAGATGGAGTTGGCAACCCCAAAGCCAAACACAGGCAGGGAAGGCTGCCAGCCTGACAGGCCCTGCGTAAACCTCGTCATGTTTTAAGGGACAAGCCCCTAATCTAGGAACAATAGCTCTGGTCACACTCCCGAGGAGGCGGATTCCACCCCGCAGTCAGGATGTGACACCAGCCGCCCGGCGCTTGCCCACGTGGGACCGTGGCCCGTTGGCGAGCGCTGCCCGTGCAACCGCAGCTCCCCGGGAAGGGAACTGAGGAGCCGCCGCCTGAAACGTCGCTGATTTCCCCCCCCAAATTTGTTGAAATTCAGATTACGGTGGCGGCTGGGTGGAAAAGGAGGAATTCAAAAACCCCAGACTCCAGAAATGCCTTTGACCAGCCAGCGATGATGGCACGGACCCAGCAGGAGGTGCCCACCGCTGGGACAGCCTCCCCACCACAGGCTGTGACAACTCTCCGGCGTAGCGACACATGGAATCCATCCTCAGAAGCACAAAAAGCAGAAGAACGAAAGAAGCTCTTCTGGCACTGCCAACCCTCCTCTCCAAACCAGGGTAGGCGGGCGGAGAGGAGCCCACAGACCCAGCCACCCTGCAGCAGCCACCAGAAGAATCACCAACTTTCCCAGCCCCTTAAAGTCAACCCATTTTTTCCAAATGGAACATTAACGACAGTGTGATATCAAGACAGAAGACAGCTTTTAATTACATATACAAAGGAGATCGTAACTCCCTTGGAGTTTGCAGTTCTGCTGCAAGGGCAGCTTGCTGAGAAAAGCAACTTCAATCAAAGCTTCCGGGCCCCTTCTGTAGACCATAAAAAAGAAAACCCAGTGAGCTTACCGAGTAACGCATAAATTGTCCCCAGGTTTTTATGCATAAGACTCACGAACTTCCAGCCAGAACGCATGTCGTTCGTGGCATTACCTTTTTTTTTTTTTTCCTTCTGATTTATGTGCCTGTTGAGCTCAAAGAGGGAGGATTTTGGGGGCGAAGCACACACCAAACACAAAAACGGTCACTTTGAGCAGTCACTTCTTGGTGACAAGCTTTGTGTTTCTGTACAAAATATTTCTATATACACACTCACCCCATACATACAAATACATGCATGTATATACACACACGTGTATATATGTACCTTGTGAAGGTCGTAAGAAGCAATTATCCTCCAGGACTGTCTGGCATGAGGTCACCTCCACCCTCACCAGGTGAGGCAGCAACAAAGCATTTCTATTGTGCAACGAGATGACTTCAAGCTTCTTGGCAAGCACATACCTCTTAGTTTAAAAACAATATCCACTCAAAATGAACGTGCCTGAGCGTTTTGCAACTCCCTTTGCTGGTCACGGAGTTTCCAGCAGGTGACACAACCCAGGTCCTGGAGGCAGATACACCAAAACCTACCAAAGGCACCAAACACCTACCAGAGGCATTAAACAGTTCATTCACCAATATGCTATTCCTGTATCTCCTGCCTCCAATCGCTATCATCAGCTTCAGCGGACAAGCTTCCTCCGTGAGCTTCTGTCTGCTCTGAATGTATCTAAAGAACTCTTTGAAGTCAAAATATTCTTAGCAATTAGATCTTCTCTATTTCTTTTTGCCTTCCTAATTATCCTTTTAACTGCCTTCTGCTTATTTTAATAGATCTTCCTATCCTCCTCCTTACCAGACTGTTTATACTTTTTAAAAGCCTACTGCTTACTGCTTCTAATACTGTTTACATCTTCACTCAGCCACCTCAGCTCAGTTGCTGCTTTTTGCCTGATTTCAGAGTTAACCAGGGAAAATTTCCTCTCTGATCTCTACAGCAGTTTGTAAATACCTCCCATTTTTTCTACAAGATGTTTCCCTCGTATCTGGGAGAGGGAACGAAGCCTCCTCGAGACCACGAAGCACTCGGAGAAAAATCCATATTCTTATATATTGCTTTAGGCACACTTCTCTCCACTGCTTTGCCTATCGCTTTTGCATTAGGAATATTAAGCAGATTATTAATGACTGCGTCCCATGTGTTCCCTAACTACCTTATTCATTATCATTTCCTGCCTGAAAAAGTAAACAAATAGCCTTTTGTGCTCAATGTTACAGGAGATTACCTATGAATTTCATTAGTTATATCTCTACTAGGGGAAAAAAAAAAAAACAGTTGCGAGTGCTTCGGTTTCACGGGAGGGCTTATGCCAGGGAGGGTGCTCGCGTGCGATGGTCCGACGTTGGCAGAGGAGGTTCTGGAGCATCCCTTGGGGTCTGTACATGAGAGTAACGTAGGGTCCATTCAGCAGGAGAGTATATTAAAGGGAGCCTCACTCAATATTTTCTCTGTTCCTTATAATCCTTCCCCAACCATCTGCTACTGGACACTGGGAAACACGATACCAAGAGAGACAGAAAGCAAGATCTTTTGTTTAAACCAGAGAATAGCCATTCTTTATAACATAACGGCAATTCTCCCCTGTCCAACTGCTAAGCTCTGCCAGAAAACTCTGAAAACGCATATTCCATAGATGCAGAGAATAAGCAACAGCATCGAGATAAGCAGCGTCCATGGTTTCCCCTAGCAGTGTGTTCTAATAGCTCATCTCCCCTGCTGTTCAAAATTTCCACCTCCTACTCTTAGAAATATTTTTGCGTCTTCATTTTGTCATCTGAATGTTTGGATCCAGCTTCCAGGTATTGTTTCTTGCTACGCAGTTTGCTAAAACGAAGGGCTCTTTGGTACCTGCTTTTTTAATTTTCTTTTTTTTTTTTTTTTTTTAAAATCCATGGAGAACTGGTTCTATGAAGATAAAAATCAACCAGTGAGATATTTTTTTTTCAGGCTCTTATTGTCAGGGAGAGTTTCCCAAATTACGGTGCACATCCCCAATTGTGCAAATACCATAGAGTATTTCCTTTGACTCACTCACACTGTGTCTTCTCCAACTTTTCAACATAAAATCTTAAAAAATGAGAGAACTGAAAATAGGGATATTGTATTAAAGCATAAGACCGGGAGAAGACAGAATAGCTGTTTTCACATAGTCCTCTGGTTCTGCACACCCGTGGTTTGCATTATCCCATTCCCACACTCGGTGTCATCGCTCATGCTGCAGCAGCTGTCCCCTTCCCACCCCAAAGCCTGGTTTGGCAACTCTGCGCCTTCTCTGGTCTCACCATTCCAAAAGCACTCCCTCCACCTCCACAAATCCTACAATTCACCATATTTCATAATTCACCGTACTTCCTTCATAAGAAGGACTTGGGAGTGCTTGTGGGTGAGAAGCTCAACATGAGCCGGCAGAGCGTGCTGGCAGCCCAGAGAGCCAACCCCATCCTGGGCTGCATCAAGAGAAGTGTGGCCAGCAGGTCTTGGGAGGTGGTTCTGCCCCTCTGCTCTGTGCTCGTGAGACCCCACCTGGAGTGCTGTGTCCAGCTTTGGAGTCCTCAGCACAGGAAGGACATGGACCTGTTGGAAC
>JAOQGH010000007.1:11476087-11491314 GCA_025769975.1 Gallinago jamesoni | reverse complement strand
TCTGGTGGGAGGTGTCCCTGCCCAGGGCAGGGGGGTTGGAACTGGATGATCTTTAAGGTCCCTTCTAACTCTAACCATTCTGTGATTCTATATTAAAATAATCTAAATCACTTCCAACAGCTACACTCCCTTGTTACCCCATTTCCACCAACCCTTCAGCTATCCCCAAGCACAATCATTAAACCCCAGCCCTGACCCCATGGGGCTGTTGGTGTTGCATGGGGTCATCCAAAACCCCGTTCACTATTTGACACCAGCTTGAGAGAGAGAGTGTTTTGGTGCATGACACCAGAACATTTTGCCAGCTTGGCACACAACACATCCTCCATCACTTCAACTGAAGAACAAATTTGGTTTGATATTCCCATCACCTCCTTCCTCTCCTTCCTCCTCCTCTCCTTGGGCTCCTTCGCTTTGTCAGTCCTCATCCCCGGACTGATGGCAGGCTAGGATGGCACAACAGCAGCATTCACCAATTTTCCTGGAATATTCTCACTGTGTCCAAGTGGCAGAGGAGGAGAAAACACATGGAAATCCAGTGGCCAGACCCCACAGGAGTCCCCAGTGAACATCATCCACACATGGGGCTGGGAAACGCTCCCACCTCAGCGTCTGCCCAGCCCTGGACCTGGGAGCTCTTGGGCTGTAAGTCTATCATACCTCTTCCTCACAAATAGGGAACAGCAATATTTATTAAACATGTCTACTTTTTCTGCTTTATTATGCATTTTACCTCTCCTCAGTTGTGATAAGTCTACACAAACCATTATTAGAATTTCTTTTGTTCCTAATACAAATACTTTCTTACTGTTCCTTCCACTGACAGTCACAGATTTTTTCCCTTGTGTTTTTAACTTCCTTTATCAATTTTCTGCACTTGATAACTTCTAACTCAAGGATAACTGTCATCTCTTCCTTTTATTATTCCCTTTTTTTTCTTCTTTTTTTTTTCCTTAATTCTCACTAGCGCAGCGCTGCCCGGCTGACAGAGGAGCTGAACATGCTCCTGCGGGAGGGTGGCCCAGGGGGACAGGAGAGGGGAATGCAGGGTCCTACACAACTGTCCCAAAGTAACTTTAAACCCAGACCAAGGTTCTCATTCCACAGCAGCCACCACCCTTTGCTAAAAAGCACCCATGAATGACATGGAGGACAACAAATCCTGAAGAAGTAAAGAGCAGGACCCAGAAGGTGGCTGGCTGTGAACTCCCGTGAGGACCCACCAGAAGGGAGGTTAAAGGGGCTGCAAGGCACGATCTGAAGGAGGGGTTATGCCAAAGGCAATGGAGCCCCTACAAGAAAGCCAGATGCCATCAAAACCAAAATGAAAACAGATGCTGGCATATAGAGACCTATTTAAACTAAATCCTGAGAAAATCAAACTAAAGAAGGAGAACATCCAGTTTATGTGAAGCATTTTCTATTGATGAGGTCATAAATGTACTGTATCCCTGAAAAACTTTATAAAAATTCAGGTAGGAAACAGAAGACTCAAGGCATCACAGTCCATTTCCAAACTGCATAGGAAGGATCGAGCTGTGTTGACAAAGAACCAAAGTGCAGCCCAACTAATTAAATGTGATTATTAGGTCAGCAGGTAGCAGAGAACGTTTACGGACTGGAAGCCCATCCAAGAAATCAGAGTACAGCTCCAGCATTGGTGAGCAGAGAAGGATGCTCAAAATGTCAAAGAACACCAGAGAGGCTGCAGGTCTCTGCCAAGGCAGAAAATACAATTTCAGTAACAGGAGAATTCAGTCAATCCCACAGAGACTTGTAAATGTGAATCACAGAATCACGGGCTGGTGGGGGCTGGCAGGGACCTCTGGAGATCATCTCCTCCTGCCAAACCAGTATGACCTAGAGCAGGTTGCACAGGAACATGTCCAGGAGGGATCTGAAAGTCTCCAGAGAAGGAGACTCCACCACCTCTCCGGGCAGCCACTTCCAGGGCTCTGCCACTCTCACAGGAAAGAAGTTTCTCCTCATGTTGAGATGGAATGTCCTGTGTCCCAGTTTGTGCCCATTTCCTCTTGTCCTGTCCCCGCGCACCACTGAGAAGAGCCTGGCCCCATCCTCTTACCCCCTGCCCTTTAGCTATCGCTCAGCATCAATGAGGTTCCCTCTCAGTCTGCTCTTCTCCAGCTGAGCAGCCCCAGGTCCCTCAGCCTTTTTTCAGCAGGGAGACGCTCCAGGTCCCTCATCATCTTCGTAACCTCTGCTGGACTCTCTCCAGTAGTTCCCTGTTCTTCTTGAACTGGGGGTTCCAGAACTGGTGCCAGTGCTCCAGCTGTGGCCCCAGCAGGGCAGAGCAGAGGAGGAGGATGGCCTGTGGCCATGCTCTTTTTAATGCACCCCAGGAGACCATTGGCCTTCTTGGCCACACGGGCACATTGCTGGCTCATGGGCAACTTGTTGTCCAACAACACTCGCAGGTCCTTCTGTGAAACCTGTGAGAGCAGCTCTGATGCAGAAATGATGCTCTGGGTCCCACCTCCACATGTTGGGAAATGCAGCTGTCTGTGAGTCCTGCTCTGCTGTTCGTGGACCACGAACCTTGGCACAAAAGCAGGAGGAATCCAGGCATCTCCAAGGATGGAGATAAAGGCTCTGTGGAGCCCCTCAACCTCCGCTCAGCCCTGCTGGTCCCACAGATGTGACTCAGCAGACAACCACCAAAACACGCAGCCAACCCCAAGTGTCTTCAGAACACAAAAGCCACACAAAAAAAAGTCAATTACACTAACACTTAAGTAAAGAAAAGGACATTTAAATAGGAAAATGTTTGAAAAGAGTGTTAATGGAGCAGCTAAAAGGGCTTGCACATGAGGTGGAGAACTTTGGGAAGATGGTTATCACCTACCAAAGGGGGCTTGTTAAACAAATAAGCATAGCTTAAGAGAGTGAAAAAGGCCATTAGAAGCAAAAGATACCCTCAGAAAGAAATCAAAATTAGGAGAATGTAAACTCAAGGAAGTTGCACCTGAAGCCATGAAAAGCCACTCTAGAAAAAGATTTTGAGAATCAAGTCACTGAAGGAATAAAACCTAATTAAAAAAAAAAAATCAAACACACAAACACCAGAAGTCTGATAGGTTCTGGCATAAATCAAGCACTGAAGAAAGCTAAAACCACGGGATAAAAATTCAACTTCTTTGCACCAGTGCTGATTTGTGACAGGGCTCAACAATTCCCCTCCTGGACACTTCTTTCTTCAGGAATCTGCTGAGCATCCGCCTCAAACTGCAGGGTCACCAGAATAAGATGCAGCAAAATTAACGGGGGGGGGGGAACAAACTTGCAGGGCCAGATAGTATCCATCCAAAAGTCTGAAAGGCATTAAGCTATTAAAATTACCCAGCTACTACAAAATCACTGGTATCAATGTCAGTACTTAAGAACCAGAATGAATTAGATTCCACCGTTTTAGAAGAGATCGAAGGAACTAGGAACTGCAGAACTTAATTTTTGTAGGAGAAAATTTCGTATAAGCAGCAATTAAAAAAGGAAAAAACTAAAAATGAGTGTTCACAGAGATAATAAAAAAAAAAACCAAACCCACCAGGAATCGCTATGGTTTCTGCAGATGGTCATAACTCACCGAGCGCTGAGGACCTTGGCAAGGAAGGGTCAACGTGCAAGTGGAAAAGGGCAAGTGAGAGGTGCCCTTTTCCAAGGGTACCTGGATTTCCAAAAAGCCTCTTTGGAGGATCTTAGAGCAATGCTTTCATATGCACAGGATAAAGTAAAAAGTCATCTCATTGATTAACAACTGATTAAAAGATGGAAAATAAAGGGCAGAAATAGTTCGTTATCACAGTGGGGTCCCGCAGACATCTGCTCCGTGCACCAAATAAGATTTGGAGAAAAGAATACACCAGGGGGAAAAACAACGACATACACAAAATCAAGGTATCTAAATTAGACATTAGCATTCAAAAAGCGATGGAGGAGGCACTGAGGGCACTTCAGCAGCGCGAGCCTGGCGTTCCACGGCGGCCAGCAAGGAACAACGAATTGTGCGTAAAGAAATAGAAAATGTGCCGGTGCATAAAGCTGTGTCCATAGCACTGAGCATCGTCCCGGTGCGCCCGCCTCGAAAGCAGCTGCAGAAATAAAATTGGAAGAAAAGAAGCAAAGGAGGGCGACAAGGGCGATCCAGGGAAGCTCCTGTGGGGTCCACAGACTGTCCCGAGGAGCAGCACCCCAAGGGCATGTAGGACAGCTGGTCATAGAGTCATAGAATTGTTACGGTTGGAAGAGACTTCTAGGATCATACAATCACAGAATGGTTTGGGTTGGAAGGGACCAAAGCCCACCCCATGCCACCCCCTGCCCTGGGCAGGGACACCTCCCACCAGACCAAGTTGTTCCAAGTCCCCTCCAACCTGGCCTTGAACCCCTCCAGGGATGGGGCAGCCACAGCTTCTCTGGGCAACCTGGGCCAGGCTCTCACCACCCTCACACCAAAGAATTCCTTCCTGGGATCTCATCTCAATCTCCCCTCTTCCAGTTTGAAGCCATAACCCCTTGTCCTATGACTAGATGCCCTTGTAAAAACTCCCTCATGGAGCCCTTTTAGGGACTGGAAGGGGCTCTAAGGTCTCTCCGGAGCCTTCTCTTCTCCAGGCTGAACCCCCCCAACTCTCTCAGCCTGTCTTCAAAGGAGAGGTGCTCCAGACCTCCCAGCATCTCCATGGTCACCACTGGCCCCACTCCAACAGGTCCATGATCTTCTGATATTGGGGGCTCCATACCATCAAGTCCAGCCATTAACCTAGCACCACCAAGGTCACTGCTTCCCAAAGCACAAAGCTAAGCCCCAAAAATAAACCCCACCAGCAAGGGAAAGCAAATATTTTTTCATGCTCCTATTTGCCTAAATAAATTGCAGACGCAGTAGTTCTCCAAACTGTCACCTCAGCGGTCAGTAACGCCAGGCTACCAGCAATTCACGTAACGAGGGGCTGCAGCATGTCCTGGGGACAAGATAAGGGGAGCTTCCAAAGGGTGGGCACAACTCTGTGAAGCAGACGTGAGAAAGAAACAGCTGGATGCCATCCCTGCCGGAGTGGAAAATAAAGCTATTATTAGTAAATCATCCGTCCCGTACCTGGATTTACACAGGACACAGGTGTAAGATAGTTCCTGCCCCACAGAGCTTGCTGGCAAGGCTGCAGACTCACAAGAAAGCCCAGAAAAGAGTTTGCAATACCATTTTCTTCTTCTAATTTATTAAGTCCGTCGCCACTCAACATCTGGTGATGGAGGAACGGGAACCAAAGCTGCTGGTGTCTTCAGCACCTCATTTAAAAAGGCATCCCCAGTGTGGGAAAGGCCACAAAAATATCTCGGGAGGGTGGGAGAAACCCACGACCTCAACTGGAGCCAGGAGAGAGCTCCTGCAAAGGGACAGAGCCGGGGCTCAGAGCAAAACATCCTCTGCCTTCAAACAGAGAGACGGGGAAAGGCAGCAATGCAGAAAATCGAAGGAAAATCCTGGGGGATGGATTCATACAGGTGTCCAAGTGGGGAAAAACGGTTCTGATCCAACACCTCACCTTCCTCACACAGAATTATTAAATAGTTCCCACACAGAAGTGAGTAACGGAGGCAGTGAGTTTGCTGGGGGATGCTCTTCGAGTCAGCTTCGGGTCACAGCCGAAACCCCTACACAGGAAGGGGAACAGTCCCAAATTCTTCAAGTTTACAGCTCGCTGCTACGTCTACTCGGAAAAAATCTAATAAAAATAACTGGGGAAAAAGTTTCAAAGTTATGATGTCTCCAAAAAAAAAAAAAAGTTTCTGCAGTTTGCTTTTGAAAAATTTCCTCCTGCTTTTTTGGGTTTGTGGGATCATTAAAATAGCTGAGCTGGGAACGTCATTTACTTTGTTGGCTTTGCGAAGAAAGAGTACCTTCTGGGATGGAACAGTGGGGATGTTTGTGGGGGAAAAAAGGCTTTTTGTGAATAAGATGGATTCAACTATTCATATGCAAAATAGACCAAATGATTATTTATATAACAAACTACTATAATGTGATCAAAGTTTAAATATTTAAAAAAAAAATCTCAACGCTTTGGCAGAAAAGAAACTAAAGTGTATTATTCCCAGTGTCAGAATATTTCTAAATGAAAGCACGTATTAATGGAATATATATTCCTTGTATTTATTGCGTACGGGCTCTCTTGCCATGGAGAGAGTTAAGGTGGAGGGACTGCATGTTTTGGAAACAACGTTGGCCGAGCACTTGAAAATTACACAAATCCAGAGGAGACAGATAATTTTTTTTTTTTGCTATTTTTGGGTGGGAGGAAGGAAGAGGCTTGAAAAATGTAAATATTCTAATGCCATTTTTCCTCCAGAATGATATTTTGCTCATCATAATAGTCTCTTAACAGAACAAAATCCTTCTGTCCTGCAGACTGAAAGGGGTGAGGCTGAAGCACAGGAATTATGTACCATTTTACTGACTTCAGTCAAAGCTTATTGCAGGGAAATTTAACCACAAACCTAAATCCCTGCAGGACTGGCCCCTATGTGAATTCCTAAGCAGAATAAAAATTAATGCGTTGAAGATTTAAAAAAAAAAGAAAAACCACCAAGCAAACAACACATCCTATGAGGAAAAGTCGAGATACAAATGGAAAATTCCTCCCCGGTTCCATGGATGCTAATTGCATACCTTATGCTAGGAGCTGAGTATCATAAATTTCTGCATATATATTTAATTAGGTTAATTTGTAAAACGTAGACATATGTCTGCTTAAAGTAGACAGGAACATTTCATTTTATACATTTTAAATATCACATAATGAACTACAACCACAAACACTGTGATGCTGGAGGAGGAAGGCCAAAGAGCTCTCTGTAAAAGGAGGAAAGCACAAACATTTCGGAATCATCCAAACACCCACCCCCAAGGTGTGATGCCATCTCCCCACGCTATCAGAAACCAACGCAACCGGAGCATTCCCAGCAAATCTACTTTTTACCAACTAAACCAATTCAGATTATGGCACAAAACAACAACAAAAAAAAATTAAACACATGCAAGGTTTCTAATTTTTCTCCGTTTTGGGGTTTTTTTTCCTCATTTATGAATGGCACCACTGTTTCCACTGAGGATGCTCCTGAGGACTCATCTCCCGCATCCTTCCAACATCCGTGAGTGGGAATTGCATCCCAGCTCTCAGACCACGCGTGACACAACTTGGACCTTGCAAACTCGCTCCAGCTCTATTTTGCCACCACCTAATGCAATTTATTTAGGTATATTTGCACTTCTCATTTCTCGCCCAGCATCTTCCCTGGCTTGTGGCAGAGCAGGTCCCTCGGAGGCTGTCTCCCTGGGCAGTGCCCTAACAAACCCAATTAAGGAGAAACGCTAATTCTAACTGCTGTTATCACCAACCAGCCAAATTTATAGGCCTCTGAAATAAAGACAGATAAGAAGGTAAAAATACCCAGTATGTAGTGTGGCTCAGTGGTACTAACCATAACCAGAGAGCCCGAGCCACCTGTCCCCAAGCAGGCAAAATACACCCAGGGATGGTCTTCCCAGTGGTCAGTCATGAATTCCTTTACCAGCAAAGTTCACCCCCAGCCCACCCCAGTCCCACCAGCTGGTGCCCACCGCCAAGCACCCACCCGCCAACCCCAAGGCCATCGACCCATCCCCAGTGTCACTGCCACCGCTGTCGTCATCCCAACGATGCACTTGAGCACCTCGAGCACCCGCCGTGGGCTCCTGTCGACGGCATCATCCGATTGCAAAGAGAAACCCTGCTGATTCCCAAGGGGATTTTCAAATCCCCTCTGGAACCAGCCCAACCTAAATCCAGCTGTGCCTCCCCTCACGGGTTTCAAAAATGCATACAGAAATTCAAAAAGGTATTTTGTTTCCAGCAAATAATTATCCTGCGTCCTTTCCCACTCTCAAAATTACAAACATCACAAATGCCAGCAAAAGCTCAGGATTTGCAGCCCAGAGGCTGAAGCGCATCAGACCTCGAGTGATGGATTTACACCCAGAAAGCAGTAGCTCTTCTTGGGTTTCATGTTCCGAACCTCCCGAGGCTGCCTGCATGCTGCTCACTGGGGTGCTCTCCGTTCGGCTTCCAAACTCCACCCCACGGTCCACAGACATCGTCTAAAAAAATCATACAAATCTGCTGGAATAGGGTTTCATTCATTCTCCCCCTTGTGTAGCCAAGTAATTAAAAATAATACTAAAAAAACCCTCACCAAAATAGGGACAACTCGATTCCAAGCGCGCACCCCGAAGACTCGGCGGCGCCCCAAGGACCACGACCAGGTCAACCCACCTCACCGCGGGTTTTCCTCCAGGTTCCCCTCCCAGCTCTCCCGCCCCGGCAGAGCTGTTGGCTTTGGTTGCAGAGTTTTGAAAACTGAGGTTTAATACTTCTAAAAATAGGTCTGAAGCAATTAAATGATTGTACTAAAATTGTTCTCAACGTACTGGAAACAGAACCTAAATGATGAGCCTTCAACGCAAGCACACCCAACTTCTTCTGAAAACTCGCTTCTGTTGCTATTTTCGGGCAGGAGAGGATACCTACACCCACAGAGCATAAAAAATTAACTTGCAAAAAATGATTTGCTGCCCGAGTGTATCTAGTAAAATGAAATCACAACAAGTGTTAAAACCTGAAGACCCTGGAAACACAGTGGTGCCACTAGGACTCCCAACACCAGGTCGTGACCACGTCTGGCCCATCGTGGCCCCCGAGGAGAGCCCTGCTCAGCTCGCTGCCGGTGGAAAGGTTTGACAAATGCGCCGGGTCCCACTCCTACAGGGTGCCAAGGTGCTGAACCTCACGTGGTAACACCCCCAATTTCTGGAACGCAGGACACCCATGGCTCTCGGGGTCTGACCCCACGGCTGCCGAGCCGCTTGCCAGCACCAACCTGACGGTCCACGCAGCATCCTGGACTCACGGGAGAGCTGCTTCCTCCACCGCCAGCCCAAGTCCCTCAGAGCCATCCATATGCACCAACCAACACGCACACACACACGTGCTGACCCCTCGGGCACACGGCAGCTCCGGCAGCCCCCAGCCGACGTTCCCCTTTCCCTGGGTGAGCTCGTTACCAGCGCAGGGAAAATCTACAGTCGCCGCTTTTCCACTCCCAGCCTTATTTTTCACATTACACCAGCCAAATATAGATGCAAAAGAAACAGGAGGACTGTAAATTACAAGCAAGGAAGGCCTTGCCTATATAATTAAATCTTTGCAGGTAGAGCACAGCAGCTAAGACTTTAAGGGCGCGCTGAAGAGCATCTGGGCAACACAGGGAAGAGGAATAAAAGCAGAAGAGAGGCTCCCTGAAAGAGCTACCCCAGCAGAGAAACTGGTAGAGTGACACTAGTCCCACCACTGAAAAGCATCACTCATGCTGGGGTGACCCCGAGTTCTGCAGTTTCACCCCAAAACAGGTCACATGGCCTCCAGCTTCTCCGGAGGCGGCATAACTCCATCAACCACAAGTCTCACCACCCCCTAGGAGCCTCAAGCTCTGCCCTGACCTCGTCCAAGAGTTCTGCGTAGACCACAAATGCTCTTCTCTACAGGTCCAGAAGTAGTTTGAGTAGGGGTCCAAAGTCTGCTCTGGTAATATCATCACTTCTCACAGCTCATACCCTCCATGTGGCCTCCTTCCCCCAAAGACTCTTCTGAATAAGAAACTTTTTTGCAGTTGCGCTTTCAAAGAGTATGGAGGTGGATTTTCTCTACTTAACCTCCTTTTTCTACCACGTCTTATACTGCCCACTTTGGGAGCAAGAAAGAAAGACTCAAGTAAAACCCAAGTACCCCAGAAAAGCCATCATGTACCTCCACATGCATTTACACACTCAACAGTGTTGGTGTGCAAAACCCACATTACAGGAGGTCACCTGTATCCCTCATTTTGGTACCCAACCAGCACAAGCACATTTTGTAGGCTACCAAACCAACTCCTGCATGGGAAGAGCACAGATTGCTGATCCCAGTCCGAAAGGAAGACCAATGCTCACACTCAACTTCACCCACCACCTCAGTCCCACCAACAGCAACGAAAGCGCCCAATGGCAGACAGCAAACAAGGCCCAGGACTGTGGGAGGACAGATGGAAGGTCCAAATATTCAACATCAACCAAGGGAAAGCAACCCTGGCCTTTGTGAACACTGTCCAAGGAGTGGGGCAAAGCAGCTTTGGTATCTTCAGCACTCATGTGTCTTGGGAAGGGACCTGCTCCACAGAAAGGGCATGTCCTCCACCCTTTCCCTTCTGAAAAAGACACAAGCGTGTAGCAATGCCTCCCATGTCCCACAACTCACCTGAATGTGCAGCACCTACAGGTTCATCTCAGCTTCCCCATGACCAGGAAGCGATGGGAGGCAACAAATTCTGCTCCAGCCAGAGCCAACCATGCCCACAGGCTCTGCAGAGAGCCAAGTGTTGCTGAAGCCACCCATCAACTCAATCCGCTGGTTATTAGTTATAATTATTACATTTTGCATCCTCTTGATCATCGCAGAACCATAGAACAGTTTGAGTTGGAAGGGATCTTTGCAGACCGTCTTAGTCCAACCCCCCGGGGGGCAGATTCAACCACACCAAAGCCCTGTTCAAACTCAGGTTGGACGTTTCCAGGAATGGGGCATCCACCACCTCTTGCGGCAACCTGGGCCAGGGTCTCACCACCCTCAGTGTAAAAAAAATTCCTCCTTATATCTAGTTTAAATCTTCCCTCCTTTTAGTTGAAAACCGTTACCCTCGCCCTATCGCCACAGGCCCAAGAGGGAGCTCTCTCTCTCTGTTGCATGTTACATACTATATTAGATATTTATTATATACATAATAATTTGTTTCCACTCTCTTCCTGCTACAACTTTACCCCTCTCCCACCCTCACCAGAGGCAGCCAAGGTCACCAGGACCCCCGTGCCATGCCTGTCCCACGCAGGGCAGGGAGTCAGCCCCTCCACACCGTGCCCCCCCCGCCCCTTCCCACGGCTCACACCCCCCAGCTCCCACGCCATCGCCACCGATGGAAGACACATCCCAAACGGTTATTTTTCATACCCCATCCCCGTCAAACAGCGTCATTCATTTCTATTCCCTCGCCCCAGACAAATCAATGATTGTTAATGCAAAGTCAACACGTCCAGATGTAGTTTGCATACTAGTTAACCACTAAATTGGCATCGCGTAGTACAAAATAATCAAGAGACATTCAAGGAACCAAACAAAAGCAAAAAGGAGGCAGATGACTAGCAATTAATCCATAAAAGACCTTTAAAAATTAGAAACTTCTTCCCCAGAAAGCACGGTGTGGCCAAGCTGAATCCCTAAATGCAAAATTCTAAATATGCGCCGTGCTAGATCCTCAGAAATCTAGAAATTACAAGAGAAAAGTATCTCATGGTGGCACTGACTCATGTCCCTTACCAAAAAGGAACCCCAGCCTCCAGCCGTGTCCGCAGCCCCGGCGTCCCATCCCCTCGCCCTCCCCACCGGCTCCCCCCTCGGCTCATCGGGGACCAACGGGGACCCCCCCGATAGAACTCCCCAGCACCACGGCACCATCCCCCTCCCCGGCTCAGCCCCAGCACCAACCATCCCCACACCAACAATACCATCCGAAGAAGCACGCACGGATGCCAAATCCAGGAAAATCAGGAAACCTGGCAGCAGGTTTCAATCCAAAGAAATTTTAAATTAAATTAAATTAAATTAAAAATTTAAATTAATCTAACTTTTCGAACGCTAATTTCACCACCGTGCTGGCATCGTTGCAAACTTGACTGTGCATCACCGGGGCCACGTGACGGTCCCCGTGAACCCAACGATTCCTGGCGTTGCATTATGGCAGTGACATATATTTAAATTATCCTGGAGTTATGCGAACAGCATCCTAAGGTTTTATACGGCGCTTCTGTAAATATTATCTACTACTTTAATAATATTACGACTGTTTTCATCCAGGAATGAAAATACGTCTATTTTCATCCTTGCTGATGAGAGACTTGTATTTTTTTTTTTAAAAAAAAAAAAAAAAAAGCAAAATTTAATTTCAATTCTAACCCAAGAAATCCGTTGTTATCGCTCTGCCGGTCTCCCTTCCTCCCCCTCCCCCTTCCAGGCAGCCAAACAGCAAATTTTAAAATGATAAATATTAATCAACTTTCCAGGAAAAAAAATAAAAAAAATAAAAAAATTAATCCCCCTGAAAACAGACTGCGATGAAAAAATTATGAAAAATTTTTCAAGCAGGAGGAGGTTTCCCCTTGGAAGGACACGGGCAGGCAGAAAGGTTAGATTCACAAACCCATTATAACCTCAACCGGAGCTTTTCCTCCCCAGCAGAAGGGATAATGGAAGCCGTTGTTTAAAAAAGAAACTGATATAGAGGGAGTTAAAAGATTGGGAAGGCTGCGGTAGGCACACCTCGGGCGGGCAGCGTCCCCCCACGCTCCGGCACCACGCTCCCACCTCTGCAGAGATGTCACATGCACAAACACCCACCGAAAAATTCACTTATTCCCACGACAGCTGAAAACAGGTTAAACCAGACACAAACTCGGGCCTTTCAAGTTTCAATTCCTCTATTTCAGGCTAGCACGACCAACTTGAACGATACAACCTGTGAAATGTGGGCATTCCGACCCAAAATTGAATGCATCTCGTTATTTGGAATGAAAATGCAGCACCCATCTGTGTGTGTGTGTGTGTGTCCTGCTCCCCACATCCCGGGGTGTGGGGCTGGGCAGAGAAAAAGCACCAGCAAAAGAGCTCCGTTTGGACAAAAATGGATGAAAACTTAAAAAAAAAAAAACAACAACAAAAAAACCCAAAAATTAAAAAAAAAAAATTATAGCCAAACAGTTTCTTTGGGTATAATCATAGAGTAAGTGAAAGTTACGGGATGCAGCTCAAGGAAGGGAATTTGGGGAGTATAATATGGAAAAGCCACCACGTTAAAGCTTCCTGGATTGAAACCATGAATAAAATATTCTCCAGGATTGTTTAATCCAATTTAGAGCATCGTGTGTAATTTTGACCCATCCGCGCCACCCCGCTCTCACTGCACAGCGCTCGCCTCATTATTTGCTAAAAAAAAAAAAAAGATTCAGGAAGAGGGTGGGTCCTTTTGGGGGGGGCTCGGGGGAAGGGGGGGTGGAAATAAATGCAAAAATAAAAATACAAAGTTGACATTTCAGAGTATTTTCTCCTCCACCCAAGAGTTTTTTGCTTTGCAAATTTTTTCCATCGCCCTCCCCCCCCCCACTTTGAGCAACCCAAAATGTGAAACAAATAAAGGGGAGGTGGGTGAAAAACAGCCCCAAAACCCTAAATTCACCAGCCACTCCTGCCTAATTTCCAGCAAATACCAAGTTACAGTGAAAAAAAAATGAAAACGGGAAAAAAAAAAACCAAGAAAAAAAAAAAACTTTTCAGGGGTTTGAGATTCAGATTTAAAAATTAATTTTGGATTGAAATTTTTTTTTTTTTTAAAGCGCCTGGATTTTAGCATTTGGGGGTAGGTGCCCAGCAGCTCCAGAAACTCACTTCTGAGTTGAAAATTTAAAAATGCTTTTTTCAAAAAAAAAAAAAAAAAAAGAAAAAAGAAAAAAAAAACTGCTGCAGCTGTGGAGCCAGCCATCTTGCTATTTTGTCCCCATTTTAGAGAGGAGACTGTGTCAAGGTTGGTAAAACTCAATGTTGACCTAATCTCTCCCTTCCTCTCCCTCCCCCACTTTTGGGTGGAAAGGCCATGTATCTCTCCTATATTGCTTTTTTCTTGAAACAATGCACGTTTCAGTGCTCTTTTGTTATTTATTTTTTAAAAGATCAATACCAAGACCCCAGTATTCAAGGGCAACCCTACAATAATAAACCAGTGTGTGCACAGTCCAGAACTCGCAGGCAACCCCGTAAGAGCAAAAGAAGAGGCAGAGAACAGCATTTAAAAAAAAAAAAACAAAACAAAACAAAATTATGAAAAAAGATTTTTCAATTCGAACTCCAGGAAGGCTTTACAGTAAGAGTCAAAGAGAAAGAGGATTTTGAAATTGTGAAAAATAATCATGGCTGAGCCCTTTAACAGCACTTTAGTTTTACTGTTTAAAAAAAAAAAATCAAAATCACTAAATCTGCAATTATTTTTTCACAATATTGTTAATTATGCATATTCATAATATCATGGCGGACCTTATTATAAACCTGTGTAAATACTAGATTTATATGATCCACAGTATCTGGAGTTGTTACAGTGTGTGTGTTTAAAAAAAGAAGGGGGGAAAAAAAACCCTGCTATGGAAATTTTTTTCTGTACAAAAGAAGTAGGAAATTAAATGCTGGAAACTATGTTTTAATTATGCCAGGAGAAACCATCCGAAAAGCCAAGAAATTCAAAAATAAAACTGACATTCGACTCTTAATTTTGCTTGTCCTCGTGTTTTCCTGGACTGTGTTTAGAACCTCATTGTTTAAGAGCAGTTTTCCATGAAATCCAAAATCACCAAAAAAAAAAAAAATAAAAAAAAAATTGGGGTGTGTCCACAGCAAATTTTCTATGCTCTAATTTTCCTGCAAAACTCCTCGTTTGAAACAAATAACTTTAAGCACTGCAGCAAAAAAAAAAAAAAAAAAAAGTGAAAAAAAAGAAAAAAAAAAAATAAAAAAAGTTTTGGCACAGCGTGCTGCACAAGTTCAAAATTACAATGAAGTGCAATTCCTAATTGCTCCGTAACAGCAATTCTCCCACTTTTCCCAAACTCATCATTTTCCCGCAGCCCATCCGGGGGTGCCCACCTCAAACCGGGACCTTCCCCCCCCCGCCCCCCGCAGCTCCCCGGTTCCTTTTGCCTCCAGAAAAGGGGTAGCGGGGGGGGGGGGGGGAAAACCTGAATTCATTCAAATTCCAGCTTAATTTTCATTTACATATTGGCTGGGCTTTGCCTCCGAAGGGCCAAAACGGGGATGTGCGGGGCCCGGCAGGGGCTACGGGGGGGACACCCAGCCCCGCACCGCCCCGCCGCCCCCGACTTTCTCCTAAAATAAGAAATAGCTGAATATTTCCTCTTTTTTTTTTTTCCAATTTTAATTTCTTTTTTTTTTATTTACGAAATAGTCTCCTCTAGGTGGCGTCGTTTTAATGGAAAAAAAAAAAAAAACTACCGTTCGGAAGGAAAATTAGAGGGGGGGGGGGGGGGGGGG
>JAOQGH010000007.1:11435379-11465040 GCA_025769975.1 Gallinago jamesoni | reverse complement strand
TCAGCAGGGGAGTTGGACTAGATGATCTCTACGGTCCCTTCCAACTCTAATAATTCAGTGAAATTCAGTGAAAATAAGAAAGGGCAATTTGCCATGATTTTTAAAGACATGGCATTTACGTACTGTAACTGCAATGACAGTGGTCAAGCTCAGGAAAAATGGAAATGTGTGGCCTGGTTCATACCCGTGACTGAAGGGTGGGAAATGCCATATTTCAGAGAGTCCAGGCCCCGTGCAAGGTACCGTTCACAGCACTGCCATAAAGCCCTCAAAGGAAAAAGTCTTTTGTAGAATCTCTAAATTTAAGCTTCCTCTAATGCCTTGAGGAGCTTACGAGCTGCTTGACCAAGATAATGACACTGACATTTTTGGATCTTCTCTGTGTCACTGTTATTAATTTTATGACCTAATTTTATCATTTTTATCATCTTTTTCAAGTAGTCAGTATATACCACAATTAGGGTTCTTTTTCTTGTTGATAATAACAGTCCGTATTATCTATAACTCATCAGCTAGATTTTTCTTCAATGCATTTGGCTTCCCTTATCAATTTTCTACCACTCAGAAATGTTAAATTATCTTGATTACTAGTTTTTTTCCCCTCTCTTCCCATTCTTTATATGCTGTTTCTTTTTCTAATTGCTGCTTTCATTTTCACCTAGAAACATCTCAAAAAATCAAACACCATTCTTTTAAAATTACAGCAGAAATACAACTTTTTTGCCAGGCTGCCAATTCTTAGTGGGAACTTTTCATTTTTCACTCATTTGCTTATGTGTTTATTTTTCTTCCCAGTGAGTTTCACTCATCTCTTTATTCAGCTCCACAGATCCGGAGAAGCACCAGGTATATATTACTGCTTGGGACTGTCTTTTATTATCCCATAATTAATGTAATCAGGTCATGATCACCGGTCTCTAGGCAACCACCGATTTCTAGTTCAGTGATCAATTCATCTTTATCCATCATAATAAGATCTAAAATAGAATTACCTCATGTTAGGTGCCATCCTTTTTGTGTTAGAAAATTATCATATATAAATTTTAGAGATGCCACTGATGTTTTATTACTGCCTGAAGGAGGTCTCCCGCCTTCACCTCCCACAGCAACATCCAGCAGAAAAGGACAAGTTTTCCTTTGATACCCCGCAGTCTGGTGCCCCCAGCACAGGGTACAATGGCACGGACCAGCCCGCAACCAGCCGCTCCCCACAATGTTGGTGACACATTGCAGCAGGGACATGCACAAAGGCTTATCAAAACAGCGAAAATTGCCATGTCCTCTAATTTATGGCCAGATAAGATGTCACAACTATTTCTTCTCTTCATATGTCTTCCTGTCTTGCTTCCAAATGCTTATGACCCCCTGCATTTCTTCTTATGATGAAGATCCTCCAACTCTTTGTAAGACCCTCCAACTTATCCATCCCCCTCATCGTGCAATGGCAGGCAAGCACAAATCCATGGGCATGAATGGAAGAGCTTCAAAATTGTGTCCCCACCAGAATAGCGGAGGGTACTTATTGCATTACAAGCCCACTTGTAATGTGTTAAGTTATGAAGATGTTTTGAAATATTTTCAATCAATTAAGCTAATGCAAAATTTTGAGAAGTGCAATGAAAACCGGTGATTTAAAAAATCAATCTTACTGAATACAACTGACTTTTAAATCAACATTGTCATTATATTTCTGCCCATTATTATTTCTTCTTGGTTGGTTTTAGACTGAAAAAAGACTGACTGTCTCCAGTCTTTGGAGCTGAGATTGCATCTTATACCTGTGTAGATTCTGGGAAAGAAGCCTCATTCCTGTTTGGCATATTTAAATAGCTTTGTAAGCAAAATAGCAAATAAATCTGTGATAGCAATATCCAGTTTCACAGGGAGTCCTTTGTTATCTGCAGAACCAGGGCTGGAACAGAGCTGGTATCTCCTGCAGACTTGAAGGGTTGGGTGAGTCTGCTCAGGCTTTCTGTCCAAATGCGGACAGGGACATATTCAACCCCAGCGGATGAGGAGCAGCCAAGCTCATCTGGGCTCTCCAGCTTCCAGAAGGTGGGTCTTCCCAGGGACAATGGAAGCCAACATGCAGAGCATCTGTCCTGGATGTCCAAAGAGCTGACATGGACATGTCACCCGCTTCTACTCATGACAAATACTTCATGGTGCTTGGCAGCCCTGTGGCAGAGGATGCGGGGCTGTCCCTTGCTCCACTGCTGGTAGACATCATGGTGTGTCCTGTGTCCCTTCCAGGGGCAGAGTAAGAGGTGGGTCTCTGCCCTTGAGCATCACTCTATCTCAGTGTCCCTCTGTCAAATGGAAATAGTAAAAATCAGCCTCTCGTGTGGGACTCTGCAAGGAAATATTTTCAAGAGCATGTCAGATCTCCTGGGCAGAGGGACAGAAAGGTAGCTAGATGAAAAATAATTAGAATAGTTATTTGAAAATCAATATCTGCCTGAAACAGCAATCAATTAACCTGGAGACATTTCAAAATGAGATCTATACTGACTGGGCAACCGAGATTCAAATGATGACTTCAAATTTGCCCTGGATAACCTTACATTGCCCTTCACCCAAGGTCCACCACAGTTAGCACCAACCCTGAATCACCAACTGCCCTGGTTTCAGAGGTGGGAAGGAGAGGACTTCCTCTTGTTCAGGGCTGTCCCAGGTCTGTCATTGCGGAGAAGGGGCTGGAGACACCCCTACAAAGAAACCAAGAGACATTTGGAGAGCAGCACACCTTGCAGGGTGAGGACTTACCTCCTTGTTCAACAGAAGAAATCCTGGAAGGAAATTTTAGAGCATTTGGATTCGTATGCCCCAAACAGGGGCAAGCTGTCTACTGCAAAATAGTTAGGTTTAGGGGCTCCTGGAGGCAGATTATCTCTCACAGAGCCCTGGAAAATCGGGTGTTTTATTTTTGAACTGTAGCATGTTCCTAGGAAAGGCTGAATAAAATTGAGGGCTGTTTTCTCAGTTTTAAGAAAAAAAAAAGATTTCACAAGTGTGACATGCTCTGGACTGACTACGCAAAAACTGCAAAACCAGCCCTTAAAATGTTCATCAAACCCTTTTCTAGAGTCTCTGCTGCTTACCCTGCTGAGTGTCAAAAGCAGTAACAAATGGAAGAAGCCCAAGAGTTGACCCAAGGCAGGGGCTCTGGTGAGATGTCCCTTTTGCTGCTGCAGATTCCCAGCCCATTTTCCAGGGTCGCTGAAGTTTTTTTCTGCCTGGGTGAAGGCAAAGGTCAGCTTCAGGTCACAACACACCTAGGTTGTGTGTGACCACCCCTCACCTGAGGGCCCACCTCGTGCACCACGCTCCCGTCTGCGCCCTCTGTCTCCTCCCAGGAGCTCTGGCCCATTTCCCCGGCAGACGAGGCCGTCCCTGTTTGTACTTTGGGCTAAGTTTGTGAGAAGTGCTTTAGGATCCAGTGACGGGCGTTGAATATTTAAAGCAGGGAATGGGGAAAAATGAGCAGGTAGCTGCCAGCTGCTCTGCCTACAGATAGATGATCACTCTCCCCCCCCAGGAGCCCACCCCGTCCTCTCTCCCTCTTCACATTAAACTGTTTTTGGTTTGGTTTTTTTTTTTTTTTAATTTGACTTGTCTGCCAAAAAAACATGGGGACAGACAGAACAGAATGTTGCAAAGAGTATATTTTTTCCTTTTAATCCAGCAACCTAAATAAAATTAATATATTTAACCCATTTTTTTTTTTTAATATTGATAGTCTCTGGCTAGTCCCTTATTGTTTCCTCAGGGCTTGAATTATGGTGCAATAATTCACGCTGAGTTGCATGGACGGCACTCAGCTTTCAGCCTTGTGCCTGACAATGCTCCAGGCATGAATTATTGTACTATAATTCACACCTTGTCATATCTTATTGCCGGAACATCCCCTAAATGACAAAGCTGGATTCATTAAGTAGAAATTCAGTCAAAACTTGGGAAAAGCAGTTGATGGCAGGAAGGACCATGTACTTAAGATCTTCATCTATGTCATTTCAGTCTAGAAAGGAAGAGCCCCAAATGATTCAAATTGGGGAAGAGGTTTGTACACCCATGTTTCAGTGCCTGTGTGTGTAACTGTCTTGGGTGGAATTTCTTCCAGTTGATAGAGATGACTTTTTCAAACTCGATGCCTGTTTGTGATCCAGATCCAGATGTATTCACCAGCCGGTCCACAAAAGACTTTTTGGCTGTCTAGGTTCCCATGCAGACCAAATATTCTGCCTCCTGGGGATACCAGCAGCTATTTGCACTTAGAAGATGCTCACAAGGTGGTCAAAAGTCAGTAAATTCCTTCTCAGACACAAGGACACATGGTCTCCTGCATACTCTCTTCTCCACACACTCCTCCTCCATCAAGACTGCCATAAGCCACTTCTGCCAGATCTTTGAGGTGTCTCCCAGGGCACACAGATGAGACAAGCTCCACAAGCCACCAGTACCATGTACCTACCGTGGCAGGAGGGAGGCCAAGGTGCAGCTTTGCCATCGCTGTGTGCTGGGCATCCCTCCCTCCTGCAGCCCAGCTCCATGCCACCGCCGGGGCCAGGTGGGGACGGTCGACTGGTGTCACACACCTGCCCCATGGAGGGCACAAGTACAGCTCTTGCCTTCTTGGAGAGCTGAGTGTCCCTGGGAAGGCACAGACCTGCCTTGTCCAGGGAGAAGGTCACTTTTTTTTCACAGCCTGAGCAAAAATGAAGGCATTTCTAAAGTGGGAAAAAAAAAAAAAAAAAGAAGATGATCTGGGGAGAAATGGCTGTTTTGCCTTTTGACAGGCAGTGGTAGGTGGCTGGGAAATCAGCAGGGACTCGGAGACACCTCGAGGAGGTGAGTCTCAGCAGGTCTCCCCCTGGGCTGTGTGCGGAGAGCCAGCTCATGGCAGACAGCGTGGACATCTTTCGGCACCGAGCATGAGAAACGCAGCCAGTTGCAGAAGCAGCATCTTGCTGGTGTTTGGGGTAGCCGAGAGGAATCCCTGCCAAACATCTAGGTGCTTAAAACAGCACCAGGCATCTGCTGTGAGTCAGATAATTCACACCCTTCGTGCCCACTGCAGTTTAAAATGTTTCAGTCGAAATATTGCCTTCTGCTGAGCCAACTCGTGCAGGGAGCAGCTTGTGCTCAGATGGTCTGTGTAGTCCCCCCGCCGCCCCCCCCCTCCGCTGCTCCCCCAGCTCTCCCTGTCCTCCTCCCAAGGGACGAGCTCACTTTCAAATGGTTGAAGTGGTGAAAAATGTGGCCACTTCCCCAGCTTCCTGCCCATTGCCCAGCCCTGCTGGAAGCAGGGGCAGTGGGGTCACCCCCAAACCCACGGCAGGAAAAGGCAGGTGACACATTGCTCTCTGCCATCGGAGTGGCTGTGGGAGGGACAAGTGGCTGGAGGTGTCAGGATCTTCACTTGGAGTAGCTCAGTAGGCACGTACACTCCTCAAGAGGTCTCGTGAGAACCACCAGTGCATGAGATTCAGCACCTGGAGTTCAGAGTGGACTTTGCAATGCTGTGGCAGATGCCCACACTGCAGAGCTCTGGGGCAGGAATGTACTGGCTGAGCACTGCCTCATGCCATGGGAATGTCAAAGAGCAGGATATACCTTAGACTTAACTACCTTCCTCAGGACTGCAGACACACACCTTGGTGGGATGGGCACCAGGCTGTGCTGAGTCCCAGACCTCACAGGGTTTCATCTTAAAACCAGAGGAGCAGTGACAGTGCCCAGTCGCTGGTCTCAAGCTCGAGAGATAAAACACTGCAGGTAGCACAGGTCAAAATCCACCGACTTCCCCGGGTTCTTATTTGCCAGGACATTTGTGCTGTCCTGAGTTAAAAGAGCAGCAGGAGAAAGTGCCCCGTCTGGTGTCCTGACACAGTAGGGAGGTGTTTGAAAAAGTGTGTCACAAATAGATGATATTACAAAAGTAACCACCATTTGGCTACCTCCACCTAAAGAGGCCCCTTTTGGCTTGCACATGGTCATCAGTGGAGATGTAAGCAAAATGCTGTATGCAGTGGGGCATGGCCCACCTCAGAATGTCTCATGAGCCCGGTGGTGGTAGCCTGGACCACAGAGAACTTCCGAGCCAGATCTCCATCCACTGTTAACGCATCAGAAGGCAAGAAGCTCAGATGGAGGCACATCTCCGAGAAGTTGGAAACCCCACCAGCTGGCGCACATGCTGTATCCAGCTGGCAGAGGCAAGAGCACAGAGCCCTGAGGAGGTGACGACAGCCAGGGAAACCCAGCACCATGTCACCCTGGCAGGCCTGGCCGCATTTGTGTGAGCACAGGAGCTCAGCTCGGTGCTTTCCTGGTGGATGGAAGCACCATGAAAACATCAGCTGCAGAACTCTAAGAAGTGTTTGCAGACAAATGGGAATAAATACGTGTTACCATTAAGTTTTCCATCAATTAGTGGACTAGCAACCAGTTAATCCAGCTTGGTATTTAATGGTGGAGTCTTCCCTGTCACCCTGAGTTATTATAATAATAATAATTAGTATGCATGCTGCCGCGTAGCACCACTGGTCATGGTGTCGCGCAGAAGGGAGCGCAGCACACCCTGCAACTATCCTGCTGCTTCTTTCGCCCTGCGCTGAAACCCTGGCCCTGCCCAGCGTGGGGGCAAAACACCACAAACTGCCACGAAACCAAGTGGTAGGGTGTAGGACAAGTCCAGAAATCCCCCAGGACTGGTAGCTGTCCCAGTCTTGGGGCAGACCTTCACACCAACTTCACCCAGGGGGAACCTCGCTGTGAGATGTGGCAGCAAAGAGCTTCAAGCAGGTGAAACAAACCCAGCCAAAGAACCCTAACCATGGCACACAGCCAGATAATTTTTCTGACCCCAAAGAGCACTTTAGCCTGTTAAAATCCCCTTTAGGATATTCTATGGGCCTGTCACTGCAAGAAAACAAGCTCTTTCCTCCAAGATTGTTGACGTAGCTCATTACTGAACACTCGTCTGTTTGCAGATGTTCTATATTTTCCTGACATGAAGTTTCTTAACATCCCTTTTAAATTGTCTTTATGCTCACAATGTTGATGTATAATCTCTTTTTTCCTTGAGAAGTTACTGTAAGTGCCTCGTGCAATGATGAGATGAAAGCCTTCTTTGTGTTCCTGCCAATCCAGTTTGTATGCCTCTGTTTGTCACCTGCAGATAAAAGCTCAGGGATGTTGTTTAGACCTAGTAGATGCAGTAGGGACTCAACTGGAGACGAGGACAGGAGGAAAATATTAGCAAAGCAACCACCTAATTCTTGACAATCTCAGCACCAGCCATTGTGAAACTTTGCCCAAACAAGAATCCCTACCTAAAGCCTCTGGTGGCTTACGTGAGTACATTGCACTTCAAAGAGGGTACACACAAGGCCAGCTCCTGTAGCTCAGCTGATGAGGGGTAACTCATTAAGCTGTGGCAATTTGGCAGGTCTGTGTTTACTCACATCTCAGCTGGAGCATCACATTTTGTGAACCATTTTTTCCAAACAGGGCACATACCAAAACGTTTTGAACTGTGTCAAGCTGATGAAATCTCATCATCTAGAACATCGTGTGGCTTAAACCTGACATTTTTAAATGATGAAAGTCTGTCTATAGAGCCTTTCATTAAATAGTTTCCTTTGTTTATTTTTAACCAATTAGAAACTGGTTTAAATTAAAGCAAAAACATACTTGTTTGTGACAGACACAAAGATGAGCCAGATGGACACTGCCGTGTAGACCCACCACTGGTAGTTTACATCCCAGGTCACCCATGTTGTGACTGAAGACAGCTGAAGGTTTGTCCCCTTGGTGGTTCCTCTGAATCCCTCTCTACCTCCACACACCACAGCACCCTTTCCATCATCATCTGCCTGTGCTTGTTTGCCAGGAAACCCCATTATTGCTCACCTGTAACCCAGGACAGTCCCTCAGTACCTTCTGTAACAGCCTCTTCTGTGGGCACCGATGGGGTGGCCAATAAATCTCCAATCAAAAAGATGATGTCCATAAGAAGAAACCATCTGAAGAGGGAAGAGACCAGAGGACAAAATCTTACAATCTTATCAAGGCCATGCAGACAGGACCTTCACCCTCTCCAGAAGGTGAAACCTTAAACACAACCAGGCTCTTTGGACTAGTGGAGATTTAGGCTGTGTCCAAGCCCAGGTAGTACCACTTCAAGACACCACTATGTTCATTTGCTTGCCCACCAGCCAGAAAGTCATATGTAGAGGCTTTCAGTCTCCTGTGGCACACTGTATGTTTGCCAACATTTAAAACTGCTCTGCAAGAGACTCTGCCCAAATAAACTGGACCTATTTTCTCTCTGCCTGGTGTGTGCCGAATTGTTACACCAACAAGTTGTGCAGTTGAATATAAGCAGATGTTGGAGTGACACAGCTGGCATGGAGCAGTCAGCACCCAAAATGTGTGTTTTTCTGGAGTTATTATGGACAATCTGTAGCATGGTCCTGTGGCACATCAGTGGATGGAGAGCACCAAGTCTTGCTGGGGCACATTTTGTGGTTTAATTTCATTTGACAGGACACCACTTTATGTGCTCTTCACCGTGAGGTGATTTTGGTTGCAGCAATTTTGGGTTTTTCAAAACCAAAATTGGGCTGATTCACTTACAGAGTGTCCAGACTTTCTGTATTGGGGAGTGCATGTCAGGACTGTCAGGCACTAGAGAGATTTTTAGTTCAGTAGAGAAATGCATGAAAAAAACCATAACCAACAGCTGAAGTCAGTTAAATTTGAATTGGAAACCAGGCAAAATTTTAGAAATGAGAGCAATTACTTATTAGAATAAACTGTTTACAAAATAGATCGAGCTCTCTCTTTCTTGGTCCTTTTGGCTCAGGACTGGCTCTTTTCTGGAGATGTGAGTCCAACAACTCACTGGTCCCAGCCCAATGGAAACAGTGAAACTGGGATGTGTGGGACCTAGGACAGAAACTCCTTTCTGCTGTTGATTCCAGCGCTAAGCACAACCTCCTTCCCCAGCAGGAAGGTCTCGTACAGGCCAAGGGACTGTGAGCCAGATTGAACCCCTCTGCGACAGTGCTCCCACGGCTCCCACGCAGCCAGGGTGTAACAGTGTGGTGGGACAGTCTCTGTGACCATACCACATCACCTCTGGTTTGCACACATTTGTGCTGGAGCTCAAACATCTACTCAGATCTCCCAGCTCTCTGGGTCACACTAAGAATCAGCTCTTAGTTTGGACTATCAAAGACAAACTTTGTGACCAGAGACACAACTGGGATGTTCTGGATCATCTATTGGGTTGAAGTTGTTCTACTTGGTTTGAATGAAGTGCTTATTGGCCATAACAGAGGTGAGTGGTTTTACGGGGCTTCTACAAAACACTGTAGATTTTTGGGTTGGTCAGAGTAGAATGGGGAAATTTTTGAAGTCCTGAAGTCTTCCCTCATTTCCCACTCAGATCTGTTTGCATGAGCGAGATACCAACAACATTCTGTAGGCAGTGAGAAAACAGCATTATTTAATAACCACCAAGGAACAGAACAGAAAACATGGAGGGAGAGAGTCTTTATCTTAAACCACCAAGAGAAATGCTGCTCACCAGGACTTTAGCAGAGATTTTTTTAGGTAGAATAAAACTTCTCTTCAGAGCAGCACATTCTTGAAGAAAGCTTGAAGTTGGCTTGACAGTCTCTACTGCAGTAAGCCACAAGACTACCTGGGGTTTATGGGATACCTGGAATATGAGACTTCTGTTACAGTGAAAACACAGGAAAAGCACACAAAGAGCAAAGAAGTGAGAAAGATCCACCCAAAGATCTCCCAGCTCCTCCCTGTCCTGGTCTGGTGATGTGCAACAAGTCTTCAAATAATCATTCACCATTGGAGGCTTGTCTCAATCTCTCTCTGCTTTCTTCCCTCTGACATTTGGGAAGGGACTGGGGTTACTGGGATTTTTATCTGGTTTGCTGGAAGAATACTTACTTGCATCCAGGTAGAACAACCAATCCCTTAAAACATATGGAATATACAACTGGGTATATACGCTGATGACATAACTGTAGAAACTATGGAACTGGAAGGAAAGGGCTCCACCTGGGCCTGTAAAGGTCTGTTTAACTGTTCAGCAGTTTCTTCTTCTCTTTTCCTGATTCATTACATTGGTGGCCAACAAACATCAGAATGCTCAGCCCCATGTTTCATCTTCGTCCTCTACATCTCTGCCCCTTTGCTGTCCTGCTCCTGTTGCTCCCCCCCCACTATGGTGGGTTGAGCAGAATGAGCTGTTTGAATTGTATGAAAAATGTAGGTTGGTTTTTTTTTTCCAAGGTAGGAAAATAGTATGTTTTTCCTCTTCTCTCCTAATGCAAATATGGCCAAATTGATTTCCCTCCAACTTTCCATAAAACGGGTTTATTCCAAGAGGAGAATTTTGGGAAAAGGTACAAGTTTGTGTAGACAGAGTGTTCTCATGGAGGCTGAAACAGTTACTTTAGCTAGAACATTTGTGGCACATGGCCTGTGAAAGGCAGGGATTAAAATTAGGGTAGGGAATACATCTGAATGGGACCACAGGACAAAGAGGATGATAATCAAGGATTTACTAGGCAGATCAGCACCTTCCATTGCAGCATGAGGTAGAGATCTCAGCCACGCAGTGACAAGCAGAATTGTAGAATCATAGAAAGCAGAAAGATGCCCAAGGGCTGAAGGATAAGAGCAGGCAAGTCTCCCAGCAGAATTTCTTGCAGGGTGGTTTCCTGATCTTATTTCTGTGTCCGTTGCATGCCCCAGTGGTGCTTTCACTGGGCATTCACCCCCCAGTTTGGGCATTGCCGTGGGGAGCAGTGTGGGATGTCTCCACCCCCACAGAACCAACAGGACTCCTGCAACAGCCAACACAAGTGAAAGGATAATCTCAGTTAGATGGAAACACAGGCTGAAGTTCTCTCCAGGTGGTGGGATGGATAATGCTCACAGCTTGGCTGATGCTTGTTATGGGTCTTCTAATGAGGGTCTAACATTTTCTTTGAGCTGCTTTGTGCAGCAAGGTCAATAAAGCACCATTGCAAATCAATTTAAACAAAGGTGCAGGAGCAGATAACTCTGAACTCCCGAATACTTAAAATAGCTGCCACATCCATAGCGAAGCACAGAGACTGAGTTATTTAGCTCATCTTTGTCAACTAATGAATCAGCCTCCATATGGAAATGTGCTTTTTGCATACATTTTTGCTGAAAACTAGTTGAAGTTAATATAGGCCAACTCTCTCTCATTTCAGTTTTCTTTTGAATTACTATGAAGATCTGTTTTTTTACAACAGCCTGAGCATTTGAATGTAGTCACTCAAGGTATCACTGCAAGGTGGGTGGAGTTGGACTCTGCGTTGACAGAACGATGAAAAGGAGCAAGGAGCGCAGTTGGCTGGGTCAGCGAGAGGGGACCGCAGGGACGAGATCCCCAAGCTGTGAGGAAGCCCTAGGTGGGCAAGCGAGAGATATTACAGTTCCCAAAGGCCTGCCTAAGTGCAGCAGAACATCTATGGCGGTGGCAAGAGGGTGCCTGATTGCTGCTAATTCAGCCCCAAAGTTCATGTGGCAGGAGATCATAGAATCATAGAATTATAGAACAGTTTAAGTTGGAAGGGATCTTAAAGATCATCAAGTTTCAAGTCCCCTGCCCTGGGCAGGGACACCTCCCACCAGACCAGGTTGCTCCAAGTCCCGTCCAACTTGGCCTTGAACCCCTCCAGGGATGGGGCAGCCACGGCTTCTCTGGGCAACCTGGGCCAGGCTCTCACCACCCTCACACCAAAGAATTTCTTCCTGAAATCTCATCTAAATCTCTCCTCTTTCAATTTAAAACTATTATCCATTGTCCTATGGCTCCCCTCCCTGATCAAGAGTCCCTCCCCAGCTTTCCTGGATCCCCTTTAGGGACTGGAAGGGGCTCTGAGGTCTCTCCCCAGAGCCTTCTCTTTTCCAGGCTGAAGCCCCCCAACTCTCTCAGCCTGTCTTCACAGCAGAGGGGCTCCAGCATCTTTGTGGCCTCCTTTGGACCCATTCCAACAGGACCATGTCCTTCCTGTGCTCCAGAGCTGGACACAGTACTCCAGGTGGCATCACACCAGAGCAGGGTAGAGGGGCAGAATCACCCTCACCCTCACCCTGCTGGCCACACTTCTTTTCATGCAGCCCAGGATGTGAGATGTGGGATCAATCATGGAGTGGTATCAGCTGGGCACTATCACTCATTTCCTTCCCACTGGGACAGCAAGGCTGGACAAGACTTCAATCAATCATGTTGCGAGGGCCAGGCTCAAGACACTCCTTGGTTGGCCACTGGCAGAGAGAAAGTGTGGAAATGCTGTGGATGGATGCGGGCAGAAGGTTGCCCTGAGGTGGGCAGGGAGCCCACCAAGTGAGGGAGCAGAGCGGACTCTCCACCGTGCCATTGCATGGGCAGGTCTGCAAACTTTTTACAGATAACCTGTTATATGGGACTTCCCAATGTATGTTGGGATTTTCCAGTAGGGTGGGGTTGGCTTCTGCTGCTAAATTGTTCCCCCAAGGCACAAGATACAACTGAAACCTTGAAGATTTAAAGCAGTCAAATGTTCATGGGAATGACATGCTCAGACCAACCTGGCTTGAAGCAGGAGCACTGTACCAGGGCACAGAGCGCTATCTGGAGAGGTGGTGTCCACCTCCAGACCAGCCACAAACACTTCATGCCTCAAATCTAGACAAGCTGCTGTTTTTCCCACATTGTTTTTGGGAGACACCTCATTGAGTCTGAGGTCAAGTTTCCTGTGCTGAGGGTCATGTTGATCATGGCCATGCTGTCAGTAGGTATGGAGCTTAACAGAGAGTCATTGTCCTCTTGCAAGGTCAGCTGGAACTAGAGCACAAGGTGTCATTCAGTCCACATTGTGGTTTAGCCCAGGTCTTGGACTGTGAAATCCTGTAGACATGGGCTGAGTGTTTGGCTCCTTTTGCAGACTCAGCTCAGGAGATGGACTCGGCCACAGCCCACAAACATGGTTCTTCCCCATGAGTTTGAACTTTGAAATGGGCTGGGAGGTGCAAACCCTCCTGCAAGACGAAGTCTTAATTGCCCTTGCTGGAGATACTGATGGGGGCATATGTCCTGTGGGTGGCTTTCTCTTCCGCATTTTCTGCTGATTGCTGTCCCTGACTGCCTAATAAGCTGTAAAAAAATCCATGGTAAAGATACAATGAGCATCACGAGCTCTGATTTGTCCACGTGTGCAATAGTGAAACGGCATTGAATTCTGGGGTGGTGTGGCACACATCCCCTGTGTCTGCCCCAGCCCCATGGACCTTCTGGGCAGTGTCACATTGCTCCTCAAGGTGCCCAAAACCAGACACGAGAAGATGAACTGGGCTGATGGAGAGCTCAAAGACTACTGTTCCTAGCGATGCCAGTCGTGCTGGAGCAGCGAGAAACAGTGGCTCTCACTGGAAGAACTGATGCTGAGATTTTGACCCTTGCAGCAGAAATGTGTTCCCAGATCTGTGCGGTACCTGATGGAACAGAAAGCCGGGCCAGTGGCCCTGGGAGGGACGTGGCTGCTCTGGCTCTGAGTACTGGGGGAGAGCTCTGAGCAGTGCTCAGGTGCAGAGAGAATTGCTGCCTTTTCTCTCTTTTGCTGGAGAATTTAACAAATTTCTTAAAATTGAAGAATACCATCTAGGATGAAATGTGCATGCAGGGAAACACAGTAACTCCGACAGGAGAAACAAGTAAATCTACCCTGCAATGTGCCTTTCAATATTTTAAATGTAAAAAAAAAAAGCCTGGCAAAAAGAAATCTAGCAATTTGCTGAGTATTATTACTTTAGCTTTTTATTTAGTCTGTGCTCTATTTTGTAAGGTGGATTTTATAAATTAATAATACATTGCAACTTGTATAAAACTGTAACTGTAAAAAGAAAATGAAAAAGAATTTGCCAGTAAATTAAAAATGCTATTGTGCAGTAATTATTTAGTAGTAATTTTGAACAGAAAAATTAGTTATGGCTTTCTTCAAATATTTCAATGAATTAAATATCTATTGAAAATTATACACCTTTATAACACTTTTGGATCTTGAAAAATCTGCTTTCTAGGACACAATTTTCAGTTATAATATTAACAAGAAAAGCCATCACTCTGGGTTTGGGTACTTCTCGGGGAAGCGCCTTTGCCAGCCTGAGCACGGGGAATTCCAGGCTCTGCTCATGCAGGGAGAGGTGGTTTTGATGTACCTTAAGAAGGTAGAATGTACTTTTAAGGAGGTAAAATGTATCTTAGAAGGTAGATTCTCTCATTAAGTAAGAATAAAGAGCTGTAAAAAGTTCACAAGACCCTGTTGGTACTTGCAAAAATCCTCACAGTGTTTCTGGGATGTTCAGAAGAGCCAGGAGGAGAGGAACATTGAAATACCTGAGCTCTGTGTGAGCTGGTCCCTTGGGCACTGCAGAGAAGCCAGTGCACCTCTTGTGATTGCTGCTGCTGCAAAATACACAATTCCTGTAGCAAAGCAGTGGGAAAGACAAGAAAAGCTGCTCCCCTGGGCTGTGGAACCAGTGTCTGACCACGGCCATGTGCTGCTGCTTGGCTCCCGCTTGATTCACATGAAAGCTGTCCCTGAGATGCCATCAGAAGAGACTGTGGGGAAAGGTTCAACCTAGAGCAAGTGATCATAGAATTATATACTCATGGAATCATGGAATTGCCGAGGTTGCAGCGGACCTTTCAGATCATCTAGTCCAAGCAGCAACCTAACGCTGACAAAATCCACCACTAAACCATCTCGACAAGCACTACCTCTTTTAAATACCTCCAGGGACGGTGACTCCACCACTCCCCTGGACAGCCCATTCCAATGCTTGATAACCCTTTCAGCGTAACAATTTTTCCCAATATCCAATCTAAAGCTCGAGTCAGAGAACCTGGCACCCAGGAGCTGATAGCACCTGTGTGGAGACGGTGATGTTAAGGACTGTCAGGGAGACCCCGCTGTGGGGCAGAAGCACCTTTCCAGAGCGTGGTCAGCACCATTCACCTCTGCTGCTACATGTGCTCGGGGACTGGGAACCCAGTGCGGATCCTTATGGAGCAAAGTCCAATTTAGCCACCCCTAGAAACCAGACCCACTGACTCTCTGCTGGAGCCAGGGCTCCTCGCTGCCTCTTTGGACACATTCCTGGGTTGTCAAACAGCCCCGGTTCCACCACACACTCCCACGAGGCTGTGCAGATCAGCACGACACACACAGCCCGTATCGGCCGGGGCTTTCTGCTTGGCTGAGTATGACAGATGTCCCTGACACCCAACAAAAGCTGTAAAGTGCAGCTTGCCCAGTTCCAGGTACTCTGGTCTGATCAGCTGGGACCCTTTACGGATGCCCATCCGCAGCTCAGCATGCCCTGGTCCATCTGTGAATCGAAATCACAGTGGAATGACCACTTTCTATTCTTTCTCTTGCCAAACTTGTCTCATCTGTGTGGGGTGAGGTTCACTGAGCTCACTGAGATGTCCCCTTCCCCTTCCTCCCCTTCCTCTCTCAGCCACATGAATAGGTTGCTGAGTATGGCATGTGATGGAGAAGAGAGGAGACATTCCCTGGGTGAGATGGGATATTGTCTGAAGTGTCTCCATCTCTGCAAAGGCTCTGGGGAGAAGGAAGAAGCGGTGAGGTCCGTTCCATGGCATGGTACTAAGGTGGCACTGGCTCAGGTGTGCTGCTGGTGGAGCACAGGAGCTGCCTTTTCGTCTTGGTGGGGACAAAACCAGGTTTCCCTGTAGACCTAGAGGGTATCCTCACAGCCACAAAACCATGAGGCATGAACCTTGATAATGCAAATTCCCCACACTGTGAGCCTGCTCTGAAGGGAGGAACTTGCTTGCAATTTTCGTGCATTTTACTGAACTGGGCAGTTCCCACCCCATGTGAAGGGGCACAAGCATTTTTTCTGTTCTGTGAGCAGGGAAATAAAGACAGAAGCATGAAATGTGAAAAATTTTGATTGGAAAGTTCTGCCAGTCTAAATAAAACTGTTTTTCAAGCTTCATGCCTTATCATCTGGGTTTACGTCTGGCAATAACGAGAGCTGCTGCCAACCAGCCGGTGCTCGGCAGATCTACCCAGGTGGGCCTTCTGCATCTCCTGCTTGTGCTTCATCAAGGGAGGCTCAGTGCACTGTATCCATCTCTTGCCCATCAGATAAGAGTGTAAAGTACTCAGCTAATGCAAATGTATAGTAAATCAATAACATGCCACTACTAATACACTTTAATTAAAGCACAACAGACTGCAGCTCCTCTGCAAGTACAAGAAAGGAGAATTGGCTGATGTGGCATCAGGAAAATGCGGCTCATAGATTTGAGGATAAAAGAAAACCTGTCTTTTCTACAAGTGGACTGGGGACCAGGAGGGATGTGAGCAAGGAGTGGTGGAGTTCAAAGGGAGAAGGCAGGGGCTGGAAAACAACAGCACGGGCAGCATTGGCATCACTCATGGAGAACAGAAATATCCCGTGGGCCAACGGTGTGGGAGAAGGACTTTGGGGAAGCAGCGCCTGTGAAAGGAAGATGAAATGGATGGTGACTCACAGCTGCTGGAGCCGAGACCCCGAGTGACTTCATAAAAGCTCTCTTCACAAAGGGAGTTTCAGTGAAACAAATAGAAGTGATGAGTGAGTGCCACAAGACAAAACTGAAGGGAAGTCAGGAGATAAAGGGATGCACTGGGAGATGTGCTCCAAGGCTGATGGCACTCACAGGACTCTGCATCATCCCAGGGTGAGGGCAGGACCGCGCTGTGATGCAACAGCCATAAGCCATACCGAGCCATATGCACGGCATCACCCGACGTGCTGGTCCAGGACTTCTGCAGGCCAGGAGGTCCCTGATGGGATGGTGACCCCTTTCAGTTCCCACCAGCTTTGCCTTCACACACCTGCCATTGAGTCTGCTGCTGCTGGGAACAGCCACGTTCCTGAGACCAAAGTGAGGTTTTTCTTATGGCCACAGTGTCCCAGAAGTGAGCGCCTCAGGGGTGAGCTGCTTGTGTTTGTACTTTAATTCAGCCCTCCTGGAGACTTCTAGCATATAACATTTTGCTCAGATATGTTAATTGAAATTTAATTGAAACTGGTTGGCCAGCAACTCTCAGAGGGCTTGCAGGCTGGAGAAATGACAGTCAACCAGGGAGAGTGTTGCACTGCAAGGCAACAATTTGGGCTCATTAGGGTCTGGGCTTGATCTTAAAATAGTTATCAATTCTCTGAAAGCAAGCATGGCAAGAATATTTGTGGATTGCATTTAACTTGGAAGAGAAATAAGCATGAATGGACAATGATATGATTTGAAGGGGCCTAGAGAGCTAGAAATAGAGGGTTTGTCTTGATTTTTTTCTCAGTGTATTGGAGGGAAAAATGTGAGAGCAATGTGCTACCTGGGTGAGAAACCAGGAGTTGTGGAAAGGTGTGAAAGCATGGAGAGAGCTGTCGGGGAGGGGAAGATGGGTTTCCAGTGTGATATGGAAAACTGGAAAGGCTGGCACGATTTGGGAATGCATCCCAAAGAGCCAGCACAGAGCAGTGACGGTCCCTCTAGGGAACTGGCTCCACCAGAAATATTCTACAAATCGGGAATTTTGGGGAACTTCTGCTGATCTGAGCTGGCAGTGTGGGAATGATCAGACCTGAAGCCTGTGAGAAGCTTCCTGTGGTTCTCCATGGGCCTGGATTCAGTCCTGGAGGTGATGTCTGTCTCCATTGAGCCCTGGCTGCATCCCTCTCCACCAGCATCTTCCCGTCCCTCACGTGGGATTTGCTTCTCAGCACATATCACACCTCTGGAAGTACTGGGAGGTAAGAGTTAGCTAAATGCACAGGGAAGGCTACCTGTTACTGGTACACTATTCCTGACATCTTGGAATGAAGTACCCTTGTCCCTGGCTGCTTGCAGAAATGATACAGGGTATTACACTCACTGCATGAAATTTGAAGCAAATAACTACAGTAGTTATGGAGCAGGATTACCCTGAAATTTGTTTCCATCCTATCATTGTGGTTTGGTTGTCTATGGGCATTAGCTCCACAATATAATAAGCAAAGCCTCTGAAATACCTTCATGAGAATTAGGGTTCTATAAATTAACTGATTACTGATAAAGCCTAATTATAAATTAGGTCTTATTATCAGAAGCTTCTGAACTACACTGAATGAATTAAAGCTGTAGGAGCAGAAATATTTCAGTTAACCATGTGAGCTCTGGCTGCAGAGAGACTGTGCTGTGCACTGCTCCCCACACCAGCCCAGGGCATTAATGTGAACTTTTACAAAACCATGTACCCTGAGGCAGCCCCTACCCCACACCCAGGAGTCTGGTACCTTCACCCACAGACTCTTCTTTACTCCTTTCTCTGCTGTTTGCACCGGGAAAAAGGTGATCCCTTCCCCAGAGGGGGGCTCATTTCTCGTAGGGTCGCAGCAACACCCAGCTGGCCCATCACTGAGAGCAAAGATGCTCAAGGGAAAAAAATGTGGGGATGCAGGAGGCAGCGAGTCGGAGGGCACAGAAATAACTTTCTTCTCACTTTCCTTGGGAAAATCCTGTCACAAGCCACTTGCTGACCCTTGTCCTACAAATTGTCACTATGAGCTTGGTGGCACTGTGCACACAAACACAGGGGGTGTGGAACTGGAGGTGGAAAGCAGATTTGTTCAGTGATTTTGTTCCAGCCTAACACTTTTTTTTTTCTTATTCACTGGAAAAACAGCATTTCTCTGCCTGCTTCCAGTTGATCTGTGTCAATAAACTGCTTCATTTTCAGGAAGTGCTCTATCGTGAAGACATGTCAAAATATTCTAAGCTTTTCTTGGTAAGATTAGTAAAACTAAAGATGTTGGAATGTGTGTCCTGACATAATCTCCTTTACAATGTCTCCCATGTGCCTTTGAAGGTGTGTGTGGGAAACAGGGAGACAAATGGGGTGGTGACATCAAACAAATGAGCAGTGTCAGCACCAGATCCAGGTTCAGGGTGTATGGGGAGCATTGCTGCAGGGTGACCATCCTGGAAGGGCAGGTTGGTGACAGCCCTGCCAGTGGCAGGTATATCCTTGACCTGGCTCTGACAGTGCACAGTGGGTTTTTTTCAGCAGAAGTGTTGAAATATCTGGCATCAGGACCAGTTTCTTCTTTCTTCCCCACCCCCACCGCCCAACTCTGCCACACTTGGGTTTTGAAGTCACAGCTGTGTCTCTTGTGATTCTCTTTTGCTGGTGGACCTGTTCTGCTGTTGGGCTGTATTGAAGTAGGAAATCCTTTGCTTCACGGGAGATTTATCTCCATTGATGGGGACTGGAAAATTTAGGAATGAAGAACATGAAATGGAAGGATCTTAAGCTTGTGTCCCTCAATACGAGAGCTGTACCATGTTCATGACAGTCCTGCTCATACATGTTTTCCTTCCCATCTGGAAAACAATTTTGTTTCTTGCCTGTCCCACCCAAACCCCACTTCTTTGGGGGCTTGGATCCCTCTAGGTCACAGCCTCCATATACCTATGGCCAGAGCATCTGTTCCTGTGTCACCATGGACTCTCCCTCCCTGATATCCCCCACGTAGGCTTGTAAACAGGAAACTTTTTTTTTGCTAGCCTTCTCAAACCCAGGTTCTTAGCTCATTCCTGTAAGAAAGGCTGCCCATTCCCTGGCAGCTGGGAGTGCGGGTTGTTGAACACGACCAAGGAGAACTCATAGTCCAGTTCAACCAGCTACAGCCCAACAGCCAGATTTGACACCATTCAAGCCCTTTTTTCTGTCACTGTGTCTCCTGTTCCTCATTCCTTATTCATGATTTTTAAGCGGTCTCCACTGCCCTGAGTGTTGGCCCCACTGTAGGAGGATGAAGGCAGCTCATGGCCTGCCAAGCAGCACCCAGGGTGTGTATATTCTCTTGTGCAGATGATGGAGACTGGTGCTCCCTGTAACATATGCAGGGATATGTTTCTGAAGAAACCCATGCTGCAGTGCTCTCCTGAACCGGATCTCTGTCTACAAATCCTTCAGTTCAGCTACTTCCAACCCTAATTATTAGCAGAGCAATTCAGGACAGTGTTTAAGAAGTTTAGCTTCTCTTAGATGTACTCAAAAGATGTGGATATTCTCATCATTGGACTGAAAAATCTGCTGAAAGGCAGGGATTCATGGACATCAGGCAAAAAAGGACCATCGCATCTGCTGGTCGGACCTGTCTGCTTAACTGAGGCCAAAGACTCTTGCCAATAATTTATAGTTCAAACTCATAACTTCTCTTTAATGCCTCAGAAAAGATGGCAAGACTTGATTTAAGGGCTCTGAGTGATGAAAAGTCCAGTGTCCCCAGCCAAACTGATATTTCCGTGATCAGTTACCTCACCATTAAAAATTCCACTTTATTTCTGGCCTGAACATGCCTACCTTCAGTTTTGAACCTTTGGCCTACTCCATCCAAGAATTATCCACTGCTCAAGCTCCTCTCCCTGTGGAAACTTGAAATCTACAGGTTACATCTTTTGGACTCATAAAGAGGGTTGAGTGGTTCCTTTTAATTATAGTACTATTTTTTCAGCCTTTGAATCATTATTCTCTCTCACCTGTCCAACTTGTCAACAACTTTTTGATAGAGGAGCACCCCAATGGGATATGATTTCCAGTTGTGGGCTCAACCAGTCACAGGTGGGTGACCCTGTTGCAAGACCTGTATCTCTGGGAACAGTCCACTTTCCTCTCTCTGGAGGGTGGTTTCCTAAAGGAAAAGAAATTCTGATTATGAGTGAAGGTAGAATCTGAGAGAAGCTAAACTTCTTAGGTGCTGTCCTGAATTGCTCTGCAGTCATGCACCTGAGCAATGATCCCCGTGGGAATCCTACAAAATATGATGGTCTCCTTCTAAGAAAAAAGTAATTACTGTGAGCCAGGCTCTTCTCAATGTATTTTGTGGTCACTTGAGCAGCTTTGTTGCCTAGAGAAGGCAGCTACCTGCCTGTGGAAAGGGTGGTGGCTCATGGGTGGTGGCTCATATCATGGGAAGCAGAAGACTTTGTGTGTCCAGATCCCCCTGTGCAGCTGTAAGGAGCAGGGCACTGCTTGATGCCCGTGACTACCACTCCACTTCTCACTCACTACCTCCTTATGCTCCATTTTAACTTCAGGGTGGCAGGTCCCTGGGGGTGTTTGGCCGCTCTCGGTGCTGTAGCAGAACTCTATCCAGCAGGGCAGGAAATCATACAACTACCTTGGAAAGGGCATGTTCTCAAGCAGGTGATTGCTGGATACCAGCTGGGGAGCAGCACCCAACGCCTGTGAGTACATTGAGGAAATAACACCCATCTGCTCCTCCAGTATGGAAAAATCATCATTTGGCTTTTTAAGGAGAAGTTCCATGGAAAGCTATTTTATTCCTCCCCAGCAGAGCATGCAGATGGGATAGGATTGTTTTCACGATGACAAGGATTTGCTTCCTCTATTTGCCAGTGCAACCAAACATTTAATTATAAAAGCTCCTGAAATTAAGTAGATGTGAAAATTAAGATGAATATGCTCATTTTTGCCAATGCTGTGAAATGCTTTTACTCTGAAAGACTCATTTCATTGCAATATACTGTAACGGAACGTTAACACTCACATAATGACCTTAAAACCTGCTTAGAATGCAGAAACAGGTCATTGCTGTTCATTCTCTTAAGAAAAGTTATAAACCCCTAAAAACTGAGTTTACAATGGAAACGCTTTAATTATAAGAGCACAACATGTGACACCATAATGCTATGGCTCTGTATACAGTCTCATCTAGATTACAGACTACTTACAGGATACCCATCTGTCTGAGGGTCACCCAGATGTGTCGCTTTCTTTATTTTTTTCTGCTCTGGAACATTTGGAGAAACAAAAATTGTCACTCGAGAGGATTTGGGTTGCTGTTACCATGTAGAGTTAAACCAGTCTGGTTAAATCCATTCAACCAATGCAAAGTAATTTCTGGTGTGGTTGCTTTGACCTGTTTCCAATGTGCTTAAGCTCCTTTCTCGTTATCTTAGGTGAGCTGAAAGAGGCCTGGCTGATATGGAAAAGGGAGTACATGCTGCACCTTTCCTCAGGTTGAACTGAATCGTGTTGGCATTATACCTTATGCTACCTGGGCACAATTCCAAGCACAGACAAGCTCCAAAGGGGACATTCACATGACATCCCATGGAGAAGAGGAGCCAAGAATATCTCCTGTGGTGGGGGAAAATGGGCTTCCCAGGTCTGAGTGTTCTTTCTGGCTTCCTAAATCCCACAAGGAGACCTGGGGGTAAGAGCCTGCCTCAAAAGGCTGTGCATCTCCGTTGACCACCCTCTCCACAAAGACACCAAGCAGTTAGACATAATATGGGCCAATTACTCCCCAGACTAGCGGTCTAGGGCTAAGGAAAACTGCCTGGAACAGCTCAGCAGCAGTTGCCTCGTCTTTATGGAGAGAAAAGTTACAAGGAAACATGGTGGGAAGCATCAAACAGCTGTCATTTTGATCCAGATGTTGATTTGAGATGGGGTCTCCTTGGCCTCCCAGAACTGTGATGCCATAGTTTGGTAGGGAGAAACGGGGTAGGAAATTGGTAGGGAGGCTGTGCTGGTGATGATTGCCTCATGTGGGAGTCATGAAACAAGCGGGGGTCTCTTATGCCTGCGAGACCTGCTGGGGCACATCTGGACTGTTGGTCAGGATGCCCCAGGGCGCTTGGCCACCTCCATAGCTCATACCCCCACATTCCCCGGGGATGTGCTGGTTTCACCCACAGTGCGTGTTGATGTGACACACACACAGACCTGATCTCCCCCCAGCCTGGCAAAATGAGTCAGTGGGTGCACCCTGAAATGGAGACCTGGGTTCGTAACAGCGAGGGGTGATATTGATGGGCAAGGTCTCTGGGACATCCCTCCAACGTAACAGCCATTGTCTAATGGCACTAGCAATAGAAATAAAGTTCATTGTGACATGTCCTCTCCTCCTACTTACAGCAATGTGGAGCAGCTCTAGACCACTGAGTAGGTACACCTGAGCTTTCTGTGCTTAGTCTTTATGTTTAACGTATGCAGAGGTCACCAGGCTGCAGCTGAGAGAAATGGCAGAGGAACTGCAGTCCTTGTCTGCATCAGCATGAAGGATGTCTGCCTGCAAGGCCAGTGTGGAGCACCTGAATCTGAATTCTGAACTGAATTCTCCCCTGAATTTGGAAACCTGGAGCAGGTTGTGGCAGTTCAGACAGGAAAGCTGCCTGGTGTTTTTCCCTTTGCTGCTCTCCTCAGCCGAGCTGCAGGAGGAAAATGTCACCAGCTGGCTGGAAAACCCTTCAGAGGCCATGACACAGGGAACCATGGGCCTTGCTTTGAATTTCCCTTGTTAAATAATGAATTGCCAGGCAGCAGTGTTTCAGGAGGAAGGCTTAGCATGAGGGTGCCAAAGAAGTGATACTGTGTGACAAAGCAGCTGGAAAATGCCAGAAAAATTTGATCAATCATTCTTCTTAATTTGCCACTGGAAAATGTGACCTTTACAGTGGGATGAGGAGAATACCAGACCACCTTGTTTTACCTAGATCTTAAAAAGACATCCTCATATACTGCCCAAGGAAGGAAAACTCATGTGAAGGAGGAATTGAGAGGAGATTATGGAGCACCATGCAGGTGAGGTGCACAGAGATGACCCTGGCTCAGGGCGTGCAAGAGAGCAGAGCTCACTTGACATCAGAGGCAAATAATTTAAAAACGGAGTCATTGGGCAACTGGAATGTGCCAGGTGAGGCTGAAGGGAAATGTATGGACTCTTTTCAGTGGTTCCCAGTGACAGGACGAGGAGCAACGGGCACAAGAAAGAACATGGGAAGTTCCGTTCAAAATGAGGAAGAACTTCTTTTGGGTGAGGGTGCCAGAGCCCTGGCAGAGGCTGCCCAGGGAGGGTGTGGAGTCCCCTTCTCTGGAGATCTTCAAGTCCCGCCTGGATGCTCCTGAGGGATGTGCTCTGGGCAACCCTGCTTTGGCAGGGGAGTTGGACTGGATGATCTCTAGAGGTCCCTTCCAACTCCAACAATTCTGTGATTGCATGAACAGAGTGAAGACCCAAGAGCTGTCAGTGATGTCTATGTGAGGGCTTTCTTAGAGGTATCAAAGACTGAGTAAAAATCTGTCCAGAGCAGCTGTCTGGCATTTATTCACCTCTTTTTGCTCTTTTTAGACACCTTGTGGTTTTTATGTCACTAAATCAGCAAATATTGGTATCAGAGTCCATAGAGTACAGACACCTTGTCTTTCCAACGTCCTGTTCCCAAGCTTGTAACTGGACACAGCTGAACACGTTTTGGTTTGATATTTTCTGGTCTCTGTCTCTGTTCCCAGGTGGGTTTCCTCTGAGAATATTACAAAAACAGTGCAGCTGGCACCAAGTGTCAGGAGAAAATAGTGACTTCCAGCCCATCAAAAAAGTTCTGGTGACCTTGCCTGCAGTTGAAAGTGCAGAAATAGGCTGAAAGAGGCAGAGAGTTGGATGCTAGGCTGAAGATCCAGGGTACGTCCTGTAGAAAAGTTGCATCCAATACAGTTGAACTCTCAGCAAGTCTCTACAAAGTGTTGTAAAAGCATATGGCTGATGTTTCTCGGTTATTTGGCAGAGAAGGTGGATGGGGCACAGCAGCCACTGGTCTTTTGGAGGTAGGTACGAGGAATTTCCTCAGGAGGGTCTGCATTTTACCCTGTTGCTTACAGAAGTAAGGAAAGTCTGCGAAAATGCAGACTGGGGTTCCCTTGCAGGCTGTTCATGCCGTGTTTCTGCCTCCTCCAGGGGGTCACTCGATACAAACAACGTGCTGCCCCCTTGCCCAGTCTGGGACTGGGGACCAGCAAACGGTGCTGAGCCAGGCTGGGGCTCGCTCTTTCCAGTGGCTCCTGTTTGCCAGCAGCCACCTTCCCTCTTTGCAAAGGGTCAGTCTTTTAATTTTCTCAGTCAGACCATAATTGCCATCAGTCCTGATGATGCCTGGTGCTAAGATGGTAAGATAAATACCAGCTCTGGCTGCAGAATAGCTCACTGTCTGTGGGCTCTCCTGGTGTCTGGCGGACACAGTAGGTATCTCGTTAGAGTTGTATTATTGCAGCTTTATACACAGTGCCCATGTGGAGCTGCTTTTCATTCAGTATAGTCCGTTTCAGTAAAAGCAGGGGCTGAGGCAGATACTTTGCACAGATGGTGCTGTCATCATCCTATGAAGATCTCACAGCCTGCTTAAGAGTAAGATTTCTAGCACTGGGATGGGATCTTGAGATCCCAAACCGGCTGCTGTGGAAGATCCCCGAGGACTCCTCTCTGAGCCAGCCTCGAAGGAAGCGCCCGGGTTGGCAATGGGGTCCCCTCTATTTTATGACTGGTGACCCAACAGCAACTGCAGAGGGGTGGTCAAAGACACACAAGAAGTGGAGAGATGGTCCAGCAAGGGGCAGAGCAGAAGGAAAAGGCCAAGTGGTGTGCCTCCACAACCTCCTGATCCAAGAGGAGTGGGGTCTGCTGGGCACCTGGGGCTGCAATTTTGTCAGTCTGGGTTTATTCTTTTCCTCTGCAGGAAGAGTTTTTCATCCTGTTCAGCCACCCCCATGGGTCTTTCATGTCAGCCTTGCACAGTGAGCTGCATAACACACATTTATTTTGTAATTTGATGGCGAGGTCAATACAGACCTCGCTCCACCGTGTTATTCTGCAGTAATTGGTATCTATAATATGTGGAATATTCACCTTTTCTTCCCACAGCCTTAACATGGCATCAGGAGGAAGGACTGTGTTGTGCTCTAATCCAACACTGTACATTGTACACACCATAAATCTGTTGTAAATATTTGTAGTAAAATAATGCTGTATCTTTGCATCTGGGCTGCCAGGCATTAGCGTTCCTTTAGTGCTGTCATTGTAGGAGAAACACAACACCAACAATATACTATTATCACTACAAAGTGACAGAACTGTAGCTATATCTGTGTTAATGTGCTGCACTGTATGATAATTACAAATGCTTTTCATACATACTTTTTTTTTTTTTTTTTTTTTTTTTTTAAGAAATCTGAAGAGACTCAGCCGGTAGCGCTGCAGGAAAACCTTATTCTCCAGGAGCTGCTCAGCTGAGAACCAGCAAGTCATTTCGTAGCTTCATCCCCAGCAGCATCACCTTCACATGACCTGGTCTGACATTCACTCTGTCATGCAGCCCGTCACCTCAGCCTCGTTTTATAAACGAAGAATTAAAAAATGACATAGAGGATGGCTCCATTTGGCTGCTTTCCTTTCCAGATGCCCCAAATGCATTTGAAGAGCAAAACAGTGCTCGGGCAGCGTGAGTGGACACTGAATCCCTGAGTGCACACGTATGTCAAAGTGTGCAGGTGTGTTTTTCCTGGTCCTTGGTACGTCAGGGTCATATGAAGCAACACCTATTAGATCTGATCGTAATAACACTGCCATATCTCTCACTTTATACTTCAGCATCCTGAAACAGCAGGTTGAGGAGATTTCTTGTACTCTGATGCTGATTTTTCCTACCTGTTGCAAGTGATGTGTTGATATTCAAGCTGGGGTAACAAGCTACTGTACTACAAGGTACGAGGCCTCAGAGAAATAATGGTCCCACCACCCACTGAACACCTAAAAAACCAACAAATATGGGCCCCCGTGGTTTTATAGCAATTAGATCCTGTCAAACAACTCTGATTTGCCCTTTTTTTTGTTGTTGTTCTGGAACGGGAAGTTTATTTGAGAAGCACATTGCCTGGATGCAGCAGATGTCTGCAATGCACCTGACAAGGCAGCTAATTGAGGGACTGGGATCACATGGGCCTGTTCACATGTATTAATGTGAAACCAAGCACAAGCTTATCCATCTAAAGGCAAAAAGGACCTCCTGGAAAACAGTGGGTCATAAAAGTGGGTTGAAGACCACTGTGGGCAGGTGAGCAAACATAAGCTGCCAGGACATGAAGAGTTAATGTTGTCTGGTGTGTGTTAACACAGGGAGGAGTAAGGGTAAGGAAAGATTTCTTCTCTCCACATGCAAGTGCTCACATCAAGGCCAATCTGACACTCACACTTCTAAAAGGGTGCAGGAACCGGAGAAGGTTCAGAAAAGAGCCACAAAAATAATTTGAGGATGGGAGAAAATGCCCTACAGTGAATGATTTTAAAAAGCGCAATCTGTTTAGATTGTAGAAAGGAAGAGTGAGAGGTGACTTGATTAGCATGTGAGTACCTTCACGGGGAGAAAATACCAGGTACTAAAGGGCTCTTTAATTTAATGGAGAAAGGCATAATAAGAACTAATGGCTGGGAGATGAAGCTGGAGAAATTCAGGCTAAATAAGCCACAAGGTTTTAACAATGGAGGTGATTAAACACTGGTACAAAGTCCTGAGGGAAGGTGAGAGTCCTCTGTCTCCTGATAGCTTCTCTTCAGGCCCAGGCTTCCCTCTGGGAGATGTTCTCCACCGAAACATCAAGGATTTGCCTTTTTACAAGGGTAAAGGCCTTCCTTATATAAAGGAATGGGTCTCAACGAGGCAATGGGGGCTCCTGGCTGAGAACTGCTGTGAAAAATTGCTTTCCCATCTGGATGTGCCGAGGGTGAAGGCACCTCTCCTAATAACAGATGTTTTAATATCACATTTTGGTCCACAGGGATTATGGAGGTGGCTGAATAGCTGCCAGCCAAGTGTCTAGTGGACATGAGTCCACTAGAGTTCGACTGATACAGCTGTGGAGTGATGCAGCTTAGCATCTGGGGCCACTCATTACGTGGTATGCTATCCCACATCTTCTCCAGCTCAGACCTTCCCTCTGCAGCAATAGATGTCACTGCTGGGGCTTACAGAGAGGTTCATCCTCTTCTACCCAGGAGTGTTTGGTGGTCCTCTGAAGCTGAATCTCTCCCTGAAGCCTGCAAGAAGATGAACACGTCTCCCCTCCCAAGTCCAAGTCCCAGGTATGTAAACCAGGGCCAGTCCGGTGATGTGGCTGTGGACTGAGCTGGGCTTATTCATGCCAACTGGAGATCCAGCTTCAATCCTGTTTATGTGTTTCTTTGTTGACCCCCTTTTAGTTCCATACTGGTTCATATTAAAATCTTCTACTATTAAAAACAAAACCAAACAAGCAGAAAAAGAAGCTTTTATTGCCCAAGTTGTATGCAGGATGTTATCTTTGCTGTTGTGCTGTGAGATTTTCAGCGTGTTTCCCATTTCTTTAGCCCCAAGCAGCAATGTTATCATGACTCCCTTTGTAGTACACATCCACTGGCATTTATTCTGTAAGCACTGGCTTGTCCAGCTTGAAAATACTCTGCTGTCCTTCCACCTAACTATAAACATTTCAGTCACCCAGTCGTGGAGCCAAAGCAATACCAGGTGACTTATGTGATGGCTTATTCACCATAAATAATGAGCAGTAGAAGAAAAATGCCACTGTGAATAGTTCAAAAGCCATCAGTGGATAGAAATATGTCCCTGTTCCTATGGTAAGTACATTTGTAATAGCAGAGCACATTTATACAAAATAAACTGTTCAGAGCTAATTTCTGAGAGGAAAAGAAATTCAGCATTAATGGAATAAATGGCTAATCGTGTGTCACTCCAGCTGCTTTAGGGAGCTACCACAAACCCTGCCCATTGCTGCAGAAAGGCAGTATCACAGTGTTTAACCACTAGACTGAGCTATTGCAGTTGGCTGCTGGTGGCAGCAGAAAAGTCAGGGCAGCACAAGAGGATTGCTTTAAATAACACAGATGTTTTTGAGAGGCAACCTCCCACCTGCTCAAGCCTTTGACCATTTCTGTTCCTGATACTGTGCTTGGGCACGCGTTTTGTGTGTCAATACCTTCACTTGTAAAAGAATTCCCATTAAATCTTAGTGTTTTATCACTTAAGAGCATCATTTCCTGCTTCTCCACCTCCCTGGGAATCTAATTCCTCTGCCATCTCCACTGCATCTGGTTCTCCTGTGGCCCTAGTATCAGGAGTAAGCCATCTGTACACAGACTAGTTTCTGGTACTTGGTCTCCAGACTTAATTTCTTCTACTCCTTGGTGATTCAGTTCAGGTAAGGCAAGAGTTCATTTCATAATATTAAAAATAGAGATACAAGAAAAGAGTGTTTTCCCTGGTGAAACTGGTTAGGGTCCTGATCTTCACAAAACTGCTAGAAATAGCACAGAGTTTTCTATAGTGGTTTGGCTCAATTTCTAAATTATCTTTTGCTGGAAAAAAAATATTGGCAGGACATCAAAATTCTCAAGAAATCTTATCAAGTGCTTTTGAGAAAGCTGCAGCTAGTCGTTTTTGAGGATTAACTCTGATTTGTCACATTCATTCCTAATAACTTTTAACAAATCCAGCCCAAGCATAACACACATATAATCTTCATTTTTCAATTTGGATTTCTGTTCCGTTATGACTGTCTGAGAGATATATGTGGAAATCCAAGAGATGAATCATAGAATCATAGAATCATTTGGGTTGGAAAGGGACCTTAAAGATCATTGAGTTCCAGCCCCCCTGCCCTGGGCAGGGACACCTCCCACCAGACCAGGTTGCTCCAAGCCCCA
>JAOQGH010000007.1:11425255-11435279 GCA_025769975.1 Gallinago jamesoni | reverse complement strand
TTCCAGTGCCTCACCACCCTCACTGTAAAGAATTTCTTCCTAATATCTAATCTAAATCTCCCCCCTTCCAGTTTAAAGCTGTTGCCCCTTGTCCTGTCGCTACACTTCCTCGTAAAGAGTCCCTCTTGCCCAATGGACACAACAAAATGTTGGCTGTAGGATGTAATGTCCTGGATGGAGGATGCAGCAGGGGGGACCCCATTGTTGGGTGTGTGGATAGATGCTTTGGGAGGACCACGGGGCGAGATACGACAGGGCAGACCTCGTAAGGTATCTAGGTAGGCTCCTGTGCTGAGTAAAGTCTGTGTGAGAACTATTTGCCCTAGGAGGAAAGGGAGAGAAGTTTTAATTTGCTAATGAGCAAGTACAATTTCTGAAATGTTCTCAGAACCAAGTACACAGCCGATGAATTTGAAGTCCCAAGGCATATATGAGAAAAATGTGTATGGGGTCAGGATCTGGACCTGCTAGAAACTGAATAAATTTTTTGAATTGGTGGAACATGCCCATGAGATGCAGGTTCCCACTCGGCCAAAGCAGACCTTGGCTGAAAGTGGTGTTTAATAATATGGTAAAAAAACCAACAGCTGAACCAATGCCAAATATTTACAAGTATCTGTTTGAATGCTGTAAAAATTAAGGTAAGTAAACTGAAGATTCAATTCTAAAGGAAGGTATTAACTTAACAGGCCTTCTAGATATCTGACAGTCATACAGTAACCTGTGGCACATTCATACTAGGGTGTCATTCATAACAATGGCGTAACTGGTGTCAGTGGAGAAGAGACCCTGGGGAGATCTTAAAGGTCAATAAGGTAAAGAATTCACTGTCTCAATAAGCAGCGTGCAATTCCTGTGGACTAAATTTTCCTGCATATGTGGGAAGAAATGGCACGGTGGCTGTACACCGTACTTCGTGGATAGGCGACAACTTCATGATGGTGCATGGGGTCATCAAGCACTGAGTAGTGTTCATTGGTGTCTCACAGCTGAAAACATGAAAATAAAAGTAGACATCAATTACCCCCATGGTGATTAGTGACTGTTACAAAGGGGCGAGGTGCTGAGATTACGTTTTCAGGCAGAGTAAGTGACTGTTTCTTCGGAGAATAGGAAAGACGAGAAGCAACCTTTGATTTGATATGGAGCAGTCCAGGAGACCTGGTTCAAGGTCTAACCATCAAAAAAATGGCTCCATAAGAGTGACCGCAATAGACTGAAGTTCAATACTTTATAGGAGGAGGAGGAAAAAAGCAGAAATCACTCTGATAAAGTTTAAAGGGAAACTACAAAAAAAAAATGAGGAGACTAGTTAAAAGGGAATTTAAAGGGATTGGTTAGAAGGGCAAATGATTGAAAGTGGAGGGGATACTTTTGAAAGACATTGTATTAGAATCTCTGGAACATTATTAGAAAACTTTAAATGGACAAAAATAATTCTGGCTGTGGTTATACAGCAGCATAAAAGAAGCGACTAGAACTAAAAGGATATCTTTCAAATGAGGAAAATAAAGTCTGTCAAGTTCATGTAAAATCATATTAACACAGGCCAAAAATGTGTTTGAGAGAGAACTTGCTAAAGACATAAAAACTAATGATAAAATTTTTTTCAAGCATTACAAAGTGAGTATATACCATAGAGCTAGTACAGCTCATGGAAGATCAGAATTCAGTGGAAGAACTGTGAAAGAAAGGGCACAGCAGGAAAGTTAAATAAACAGAGGAATTCAGTAATGTTCCCTCATGGGAAATTTTCATTACAAGAGATGAGTGTAAGGAACTGTTTTATATTTTAGGCTTAAAATTAAAAATTGAATAATAAAAATTCATCAAGACCAGATGGTATTTTCCAAAGAGCTGTATTTGAATCAAAAAAATGAAATTCCAGTCTATTAACTGTTCTGGGTAATCTGTCGCTTCAATCTACCTAGGTACCAGAAAATAGAAGGTGGAGAATTTCTTGCCAATTTATTAAAAAGAATAGAAGGGGAAATATGGAAAGCCATGAAATGTGAAGCCTGATGTTTTTACAAGGAAACCTGGAAGACACTAAAATAAAGAGCAAAATAAGCAGGCACATAGGGCAGAACAAAATGTTGTCTCATCCAAAACTGACCAAGAAAGCACTGTTAGATCCTGGAGGCAAGAACAGATGTAGTTCTGAGTATGTGGATTTCCAAAAAGCTTACAATAAAGTTTGCCCTAAAAGAAGTTACGGGATTAAAAAAAAGGTACCTGTATGGTATAACGACAACTTAAATGATATGGAAAAAATGCAGGAATAAAAACCTTCATGTATCAAGAGATTGATGCTGGAGTTGGGGGAATGTGCCTACAACAGTAAACAGTGCCAGGGAGCCTTCCTGGGCAGTGGAATTCACTAATTATGACATTATACTGTTAAATTTTTAGCCTGGCCTCTGGCTTGGTTTTTTTCCAGCCAACTCACACTGTACCAAAAAATTCACAAGCACCACAGGGCAGTGGGTGCAGCCCAGGGTAATTTCCAGTGGTCAGTGTGGGTTCGACCAGCCTTTTCTGGAGGGTGGGAGAGTGTTAATACGAGGTATGGACATGTTTCAGCCTGCCAGGTGCGATATAAGGATGCATAAAAGTGAAATATGAAGATGTATAAAGATTTAATCTTTACAGAGAGTTCTTGGGAACATCAGTGCAATCCTTGGTAGTGCTTGTGAAGGAAATGTTAGAAAACAAAGTAACTATTAGAAGGAAGAAAAAACTTTATGTATAAATCCATGGAACAACCAGATTTTGAATAAGATGTACATTCCTATTGAAACTACCTCAGATTTTTTTTTTTTTTTTTTTTTGTAAACTAAAAGAGCTTTAGAGATGGGCAAGAAGAATAACCAGATTTAGAAAAACTTTCATAGCAGGACATTATGGAAGGCTATCACTCCTTAACTTGGAAGGATGATTGCACAGGGAGGAGAAAGATTGTGGTGAACAAAGCCTTACAAAATCATCAGTGACACAGAAACAGTGAGTAGGGAACAGTTATTCCCTATTTTCCCAAACACAAACCACTGCAATCAGCTTCTCAAATTATCAGGCAAGAAGTTTAAAACCAGCAAAGGAAAGATCCCCTGGGAATGCATAATTGCTCTTCATAACACGATGTCTGAGCATGTTGTGGGGTCCAAAGGTACAAATAGGTTCAGAAAGCAGGAAACTGATTTATGCATGAGAAGGTGTTGTCCGAAACTTACTGATGCAGAACACTGTTCAGCAAAAAATCCTGAAGCCCCACTCCACTGGCAGCAGGGAGGCTCTTCAGGGAAACACCACTCCATGTTTGTCCTGCTGCTTCTGAGCATCCCATGGGGACCCTTGGGAGGGACAGGTAATGGGGAGGGTGGATCTCACCCAGGATGTCCCTTCTTCCATTCTTATTGCATCTCAGTGCAATTTTGGTGACTTCCACAATGCAGGGATTCTTGGTTGGGTGTTTTAACAGAAGGATTAGTTACAGCAGTGGACAGCGGTGAATTAAAATTTCTAACAACAAAGGAAAAAGCTGATAGTTATTCTGTTTAAAGAACTAAAAATACGTTCAGTCTTTTAAAAAACTGGGACACGTATTTGTCAACAGTTTTTTAGAATTAAAAAATGCACTTTTTAAAATGTATGCTGGTGTCACATCTGATTCAACAGCGACATGAGCGTATTTCTTGGTGTGGAGGGTTTTTTTTTTCCCAGTAACTCCATGTTCTAATGAGCTTATCATGAATCGCTGAACAAACATCACTGACGCATGCTTTGAGGATAGGACCAGCCCTTGACAGTGTCTGCACAGTCACTTGACTTTGCTCTTCACTCCTCACACTGTTTGTTGCACTGAAAGCTCCTTCTACCAGGCTGATCCTGGTGAGACGTAGTCAGGTCTGGTCAGGAAAACAGTATAAGCATATTGTATTTATTTTTTATTTTAAGACCTTGTCACAATGAATTGAAAAAAATTTGATGTGGGAGGACACCACAACCCCGCCAAATTCAAACACACTTGAAATAATATATAAAGGGTCAGATTCCTCCATGGGGAGTTAGTCATCTGTGGGTCTTGGAGGCATCTAAATCTCACCCAGTGAATTGCCTCTGATGTTCCCAGCAGTCTATTAGATATAGATGGATGAAGCTCCTTAGTTGTATAGATGACCCAGCTTGTACATGTATACAGCCATGCCCTTCACCACCTTTAACTGTGACCAGACCAGCTCACAATTCACTTTCCTCCTACTCAATGTCTAAGTTGTGCCTCCCACAGCTGAAAAGCCCTCAATTCTTTTTGTGTCTGGAGGTGAGCAATGAGATCTGTGGAGATCTGTGCTCAGTTATGACCTGGCTTGGGCCAGGAGGCTGGAGAGGCAACAGCCTGATGAGCTGGGCTGAAGAAAGAGCTGGAGAGGGGACATCAGGTGGGATGACCAGCAATCCCAGTATGGGGAGATGGGCATAGAGATGCTGCTGCATCCAGGGACTTGATGCCCAAAGTCCAAGCTGGATTGCCTTATGAAGCTGGCTTTCAACATCCCTATGGGGGTGAGGTGAATTTTTCACCACCCTCTGCCTAAAAATATGCACTTATTTGTCACAGATATGTATAATTTTATTTTGCCTCAGAACAGGGAAATCACCAGTCAGTGACCAGCCTCTAAAAGGCATGAGCCACCAGGAGCAATATGAAACCTGCCTGGTCGAGAGCTGCTCTCCGCAGCTTGCAGGGGAAAGATTTTTTCAGGGAATGAGGGTCTTCAATTTCATCAGCAAAAGGGAAAAAGGAGAGGGCTGGAAATATCCTTTTCCTCACAGGGTCAGTCAGCAACCTGGTCTGGTGGGAGGTGTCCCTGCCCAGGGCAGAGGGTTGGAATGAGATGATCTTTAAGGTCCCTTCCAACCCAAACCATTCTATGATTCTATAATCTTCCACCTGGAAATTTACTCCACCCTCATCTCCCCCTCCTGTTTCCGATGGAGCTGGGTCAGCCACCTCTGGAACCAGGAAAATCCCTGCTCCTTGAAGAGGAGGGAGCAGCGTTTGTGCCGAGAGCCCCTGCGAGCCCTTCCCCATGGCAGCCCGGCTTCGCGCATCTGCTCGGGAGCACCAGTGCTAAATTAAACCGGATCGCACTTTTCCCACTTTAGTAATTTAGATAAAAAGTAGCATTTTGTTTGAGAGCAGCAGCAATTATACCCTGGGGTTTGGGATTAACATGATTAATACTTTCTCGATCTCCAAATGTCCCCCCGCCCCCACTTCTGCTGCAATCAGAGTCTTGTCTTTCAGTGACGCTACAGTGGATAATGTTCCCCGAAAAGGGGCTTTGTACATAAGTCCTTATTAGGGAGTGTTGTATGTGTTTAGGAAGGAGCATCTCAGAAAAAGGAAAAAAAGAAAAGAGAACTGTATCGCAATGCATTAGTGTCTGTATCACATGAAAAGCCTGTCACTTCACCACCCAGGGAACTAATGAAGATCCCAATTATACAGCAATAAAATATACATACCCAGTACAGAGGGGCTTATACATTTTTAATTTTTTTTTTCCCAAGCCAAATGCAGAAAGAAAACTCTAATTAGCGGTTTTGTCGTTTTTAAATAAAAAGGTACGCCCTTGTGGGGGTGCATTTCATCCCCAGCAAACCCATGGGTGAGCCTGCCCCGCTGAATCTCAGCACCATCCCCACCACGTGTTATGTTCTGGCCCAGCCGTCCCCTCTCCTATTCCCCTCTCTGCACTCTGAGGAAGCTCTTCACTTCTTCTATCAGCTTTGAATTGCTAATGAAGATTTTTCCTTTTGCGGGGAGATTAGGGAGGTGAAGACCCAGCTGGTGGTCTCTGGTGGTGGTGGTCTCTGGTCACCTGTGGAGGTGGCAGCAGGACAGCGGTGGGCATCCAAGCCACCGGCTGTACCCACCAGCTTGTGTTTTCTTCTCCCTCGAGGTTTTCAAAGCCAAGGGACATCTGTGTTTGCCCAGCCCAACTCTGGCCTCAACAGGGAAGACCCAGTCATCAGCTGCGTGACAAGAAGACAAAAATAGGATGGAGCTTTAGCAGCAAAACCAGCAGCTTCCAGCAAAAATCCCATCCTTTCTCCCTTGACAAGAGCCTTTGAGAAACTGGGGACTGTTGAATAGTTTCCCTATCCAAAAATCCCTATTTTGATACAGAATTGACAACCTGCCCTTTTCCTCCAACCAGTTGAAGAAGACCTCCATTATGTGATCATTCACTGCTGTTTTCCATGGTGCTCCTGTCCTGCATCCCTTGGGGACATGGAGAGCCTGCGCAGAGGAGTGGCAGTCGTTTGTCCTCCCCACAGGCTCACGTCCTGGCTGTGTCCCCTGGGGTCCCACCCCTCTGATGGGGACCCCAGGGATGCAGGAGGAGGGATGCCCATCCTCACCTCACCATTCAGTGCCCCTGGAGGCAAGGTCTGCAGTCTCAGACCTCCACCCCAGCTCTGCAGACAGCATGTACAGCCCAGATGGACTTTCAGACAGTTTAGCTGCACCTTCGTGAACCTGTAAAAAAGATTTTTTTTTTCTTTCCTGTGTTCCATGATATGTATAAATCTGGCTGTTGTCCACAGGAGCAATAAAACACATACCTAACCAGACTGCCATCCCTCCCAACCTTCACATTGCTCCAAACCAGGAAGGCATTAAGCTCTTCAACAAAACAACTTTAAGAGCCTTTAAACATTAACATAGCAATATATTTCTCTTAATTGTATCCATAGGAATGATCGGCCTATTTGAGATTCGGGTTCCAAAAAAGTATAGACAAAAACATCAGTCTGAGACAGGAACTCAACTTGGAAAGTTTCAGACAAAATGCTCAAGATCTGGCAAGGTTTTAAGCAATTCAGAACAATGTTTTAAAACAGAGCTGTCAGGCAACCTGAAGCGTAAAGCAGTTCTGCCAACTCCTCTTCTAATAAAAATAAATGATCATTTGTTGCTTTCTGAATTGTAATATGCAGATGAGTGAATATATTATACAATGTCCTATGTCCTAAACTCCATCTTCATTTAAATTTTAAAGTCACTATAATATGTTGCATAAATATAAGGGTAAAAAAATAATTACTGATGAAAGCATAATTCTGAAAAGTTTTCAAGCATGCAAAAAGCACAGGAATTGTTATTTTGACATTAATCAGTGAGTAGGCTCTGAGCATATCAGAGTTGTGACAGACATAGGTTCATTATCACCAGACACGACAGGAACCTTCACCTAACATGGAACTATTGGGGGGAGGGGGAAATCCTTAGTTTTTCCAGCTGCAGAGATACTCAAAATGTTTAAAATGCATATGGTTGCAGTAGTGGTTGAAATTTCTTTATGGAACCAATTACAAGGCGTTGAAGAGAAATTTTCAGGGTGAAGTTCTCCCTGACAGTGCCCAGCTGAGGCGGATGGGGCGCTTGGCTCTGGCTGAGAGGGAGCAGGGATGGGTCTCCAGCTGGGATGCGCTCACCTCTAGGACCAGCCTTTTCCTGAGGAACACGCCCAACATCTACCAACACATGGATTGAGTTTTCCTGCTCCTACGTGCTCTGTCGAGCCTCTCTGCAGAAAGGTAGATACAGCCCCCTCTCTATTTATCCTCCTGTAGTGATACAGGTACTTTAATGCTGCTTGAGCCCTAAGAATAAGAATGAAATGACTCAGATAAAGTAGACAAGGGCCTCTGTTTTAATTTTTTCTCTCTCTAAGTCGCAAGGTTCATCTTGAAATCCCAATATATACCTGACTGCCTTCCTAATTACTGTTATCTTAGCTACTATGCCAGTTTTAAATTGCAAGTTGAACTGGAATAAAAAGCAAAGAAAGTTTAATTAATTGGTTAATTAATTATTTCTCCCTCTTTTAATAGGAAGATAATATTCACAGAGAGAAAACAGGGGCAAAGATAGCTACTGTGGCCAGCTCACCATGATGGTGCTGGTCCTCATTGCTGCCCTGTGGTTGTGTGCCCTTGAAATCAGGGGCTTTTCTCCAGGGTCCTTCCCCTCGATGCTCCCAATACACGAAGAAGCTGTTAACTGAGAAATGGGAGTTGCTCCTGAATTGGGCAAAGGGTTTCAGAAGGCCAGCATGAACAGAAAGTTGGGGAGAAAACAATCCCAGGGTGGAAAAAAATATTGTTTTTTCTTTGTTTCCCAAAAGCCAGCCAGGAGTCCTTTTGTATATGTTGAAGTAATGACATCAGTGATGCCCAAGGGGACCCCTGCTGCTGGCTGACAGCCACCTCCAGGTGCTGTGACAGCAGCTACCAAAGGCAGTTCCCAAATCTGCCCTGCTTTAGGCTCAAGGATGTCCAGGGATTTGCTTCACTCACCTCTTTGCAGAAGCCAATGCTCCAGCAGCAACATTTTGGGGCAGCTGGAGAGGTGTTCACAAGAAATTCCACCAGCAGGACACTGCCATAACCTCAGGGGTGTGAAACCAGCCATGATCAACAAATGAGGGATTTTGCCCGGCTTTAAAAAACCCAACACCCTGGATATATCAAGGGATGAGGCTGCATAACTGCTTTGCAACCAGATGAACTATCTAGGGAGAAATTTAGAAGTCAAAATATTTGCAACACTGATAATCAGAGGCTGAACATGACAGATTTGGAAATAGAACTAGCTATTTTTTTTTTTTCCATCCAGGTGTCTTTTCAGTGTGGAGGCAACTTCTGCAGCGATGTGATTTCTCATACGGAGACATACAGTAAAAAACGTGATCAGCTCTTTCTTGAGGTACTATTAATAAATTCTGCATTTGGTTTGCTAAACAAATGCATCAGCATCCCATAAGGAGATTCACAAAAGTCAGCTGCCATGATGAACGTATCAAGGTAGTCTCAAAACAAGTATGTGGAAGACACACACAGGCTCTGGGGCTTTTCAGGGAGGTCCTTCCATGACTTTCCAGGGAAGAGTTGAAGATAACAGAGAGGAGAGGATCTGGGCTGGGGACTTGATAAATAGGCTAGTAAGCATGTACAGAGCATTTTCTTATTAAAAAGAAAAACAGAAAAGAAAAAAAGAAAAAAGAACAGAAAAGCAGTGTTAATGCAAGCAGAAAAATTATTCTACAGTGAGCAATTGAGATGAACTGGCTGAGAAAGTCCAAGGTGAGGATTTGGGAGAAGGTGTGTGGCAGCAGTAGGGTGTGTGGGTGAACCCACAGCAAGGTTATGGAGCAGATACAGGAAATAGTTCAGGGACATACATGGATCATGTCTTAGGGTGAGAAAGCATAGGGAAAATGGTTCAAATTCAGGTGGGGGGCCGAGCAGTTTCCAGCTGAAGTATGATGAGACATGAAGGTTTTGAGGTTCGTGAAGGCTCTGGGAGCACAGGGCAGGCACCAGCCTCCTGAGCCATGGCATATTTCCCTCCCCACTGTGTCTGGGGAAATGAGGCAGGGATGGGGCACAGAGCTCAGTCCTTGCAGAATGAGCCTTTCTCCAGTACACAGCTGACAAATATTTCCCTGATTGATGTCCATCTGCTCCCGAGCTGCTGTCCGTCTCCTACTTCACTATTTTTCCCCACTGTCTTTAGGGAAAATTACCTCACCCCTTATCAGCTTCTGTTCTTTGTGGTGACACAAGTTTGTGTCATCTCTTCAGGCGGCTGGTCACCCCCAAGGCTCTGGGAAAGCCTGAACCCAGCTCTACGGGTGATGACCGGCATTTGTGTGGTCACATCACACCTGTAATTCCTGACTTCTCTTGAAACCATTCCAGCTTCATGTTGGCCTTTTCCACAGTTACGTCATATACTGGCTCTTGAACTATTTGTTAACAAAGATATTGATTATATTTGAATTCAGAACAATTTCCCTAGTGGCTTCCCTCCAGCCAGCCCCTGCAGCTTTCATAGAATCATAGAATCATGAAATCATTTGGGTTGGAAGGGACCTTAAAGATCATCGAGTTCCAACCCCCCTGCCCTGGGCAGGGACACCTCCACTAGAGCAGGTTGCTCAAAGCCCCATCC
>JAOQGH010000007.1:11408501-11425155 GCA_025769975.1 Gallinago jamesoni | reverse complement strand
CCACCCTCACTGTAAAGAATTTCTTTCTAATATCTAATCTAAATCTCCCCTCTTCCAATTTAAAACCGTTGCCCCTCAAGCTTTGCCCTAACTTGTCTCCTGAGAACCTTTGCAGACTGGTCCTGGTTGTCCCTTGCTGTAGTTTAGATAATCATTTTCTATATGACACAGAATCAAGAGCTTTCCTCCAGTGTGTAGTTAGAGATACTACATTTCTTCACTGAGAAAACCACATTTTTATTCAAAGTTATCAGGTTAGCCTTGCACCATGTAGCTTAATAAACCCATGTTGAGCTCTAACCTCTTTTCATTTATCCCACATCTTTAATTCTTCTCTGTCCAGATTGGCTCTAACAGCTCAGATACCGCAGGGATCAAACTAGCTGGCTGATAGGTGCCGGTTCACTCTTTTCCTTTGCCCTGGGAACTCCCCTGCCTTCTCTTTGTTCCTCCAGTGCCACCCTCAACTTAGTAGATTTATTTGAAATAATCCTTACTGGACCTGAAGTTTGATGTTCTGGTTATTTTTAGATGTCTGAGACTGAGATTATCGGGTCCCCTGGCTCCAGTGCATTGTGTTGTTCAGAAGCTGCTCCTCCATGGATGTGATCAGCTCTGCTTCCATGTCCTCATCGACAGCAGCATCCTGCTGTTGTGTCCGCATTCAACGTTTTCTTCATTAGAGAAGACTTACACAAAATATATAGGTAGCTTTGGGTCTATATCCAGAAGATCTTTAATCTTCACTGTAACCAATCAGCAAACCCCAGTCTTTCTTTTTATTCATGACACGAATGAGTCCTTTACAATTTGCTTCAATTCAGTTTTAGCTCAGCTTGACTTTTACTAATTCTCACTTTTTTTCTACACTTTCTGAGATTCAAGATGTAGGTTTATTTGCTGCTCAGATCTTCTTGCCTGTCCTTGTAGCCTCTCTGTTTGGTCCTAACAGACTTTTGGATGAAGTTATTAATTGTGTTAAATGTGGAGCCCAGTCCTCCAGGATTTTTCTACTTGCTTTGGAAACCTATGTCAGATGCTTTTGCATATTTGATTTCAACACATTCCCACAGAGTCTTCGCCTACATCCCTGAGCTGCTCAGGACAGTCATCTTCATTCATTTGGCTTATTGTTCTCTGCTTTTTGAAATCAAGAGCCTTATTTGCAGATAATAAATCGAGGCTTCCATTTAGTCTGAGCAAAAATAGTTCAAAATAAACCAATTTATTAGTCACTGGCTCTGCTACTCAAATCCAAATGTAATGCTGTATCACTCCCTGTTGATAAAGGAGTTGTAGAGAAGGTGTGTTGCCTGTCACAGGGAGGAACATCTGGGGTGGTCCAGCCTGAAGAAGGATGCTGTGAACTGTGGCTTTCCTGCCAGAGCACGATGCAGACTCCCATCGAAGGCGCCCAACCTCTCTGCTTGTTCTGAAACAGCTCCAGTGTCAGGCACGAGAATTGTCAATTCCCATCGGTGCTTTCCAAGAAAAACTGGATTTAAGAGACTGTCGCTTGGAAGGACCACAGAGGTGTACCTAAATTTCCTCAGAAGTGCAGTTAATGCCATTTCAAGAGGCTCACTGTTTTTCTGCAAATAACAAAGAGCAGGAATAGGACCTAAATTAAGAGCTGCCCATGATTAGGAGCAAGTGTTACTAACTTCTGCTTGCTGGGAGTATGACAGGACAGGGGTGGACACTGCTGGAGTGTTTTAGCAATAACAACAGAGTAGAAAAACGCCTCTGTTTCTCAACTTGCTTAAAAATCACAGGAAAGTGTCACAGCCAAACCCTATCTCTTAAGAGTTTGTTTTTCCTGGGTTCCACTCCTGCATCTCCACAGCTGGTCCCCATTGGTGCCAACACACTATTTGCCCTCGAGCCAGCTTGAACTATTCCACCTCGACCGATTCATCTCAGCCTCTTACACACTCAGGAATATGAAACGTCATTAGGCTTTTATCTGAAAATACACTTGTCTCAGGAATTTACCTGTGCTTTTTCTCTGTTTCTCTAGTGAGAAATTAATGTGTCTGTCAACAAGTGCCCTTCCATTAAACCTGCACTTGTTTATTTTAAAATAAAAGGAAGCTGCCACACTAAGCATAAAAACATGCAGTGATTTATGTGGGAATCTGAAAGAATATTATATTAAATGCACATTTCTTTGCTTCTCTTCTGAATCTCCTGAGACTCTTCCAGTGAATTTCGGCTGGCAACTGCTTTCCTCCACATTAATGTGAATCAAGCCTTTTCAACTAGAAAAGTTTCTTCATGTAATACACAGCCCTTTAGTGAAGTTTGCCTTGAAATAAACAATAAAAGAGTTCTTTGGCCCACCACCTCCTATGTTCCTGAGGTAAAAGCTGCAAAAAGTTGCAAAGTCCACCAAAACAGGGCTAGAGAAATATGGCCAAGGGGAGCTGGTGGAGATTGGGAACAGTCCAATGGATGAAGGACATTCCCGGGGGATGGAATAGTGGAGGGTCCCTCTGACCCCAGCGCCTCTTTGCATTCCTGCTGTGGGGTGAAATGGTCATGGGACATGTCCCACACTCTCAGCAAAATCTGCCCGGCTGGGGTGGTATCATGAAATTTGAAAGGTGCCATCCACGGCTATCACGCCCCACTCAGGTGGCCCCCCCTCCCTGAGCTCCAGTTTCAGCCCCACTGTACATGGAGCTGGAGTGGGGACATCCCATGCTGGAGGAGTAAATCTTGCCCACAAGATGACTCTATGCATGGTTCTGCTGGGGTCTGCAGGTGAAAGAGCTGTGGCTCCTCCAGGGCTCTTGCACGCAGGGGGATAGCTGAAATGACTGCCTGGGCCTCCATTTTTTCCATTCTTATTTTATTTTTCTCTGCAGAGTAAAATATGAACTTTATACTGATCCAGAGTCTGCCCTGTCCCCCTATCCGTGTCACCATCTCTGAATCGTTCTCCAGTGCAAATCAGACTCAAGTTGAAGAAGAGGACGGCGTGAGCTTGGATGCACAGTGGGTCTCCTTGGAGCATGAAACGTGGGCGCTGGCTTGTCAGAAATTCGCTGTGATACGGATGCGGGTGTGTTCAGCCCGTGAGGCTGCTGTAATTAAAACTCCTCACTGGGATTCTGACTGACCCTTAGCTTTATACACACACGGATGTCAAATGTCAAACTGTCTTCTTAGCTCCAGCAAAACTGGCCTGATGAGACAGCCGCCAGTGAAAGTTGAGCAGTCCATTGGGACATCTGGCATTCAGCATAATTGTTTATGAGACAAAACTTGCCAGGAGCAGCAGCAGGCCAAATTGGAAAGAACTAATGGCTAAATATTGGGGAATTATCTGGCTGGAGCAGTACGGCCCAGCCTGGTTAATTAGGAGCTTGCAGTGAATATAGAATCGCTGTTAATTTTAACCCACCGTGCATTTCCTGAGGCGAAATAGTGAGAGTATCAGTATTATGTGATTTGGTAAACGGTGGAAGGGAATCTTTAATAACGGTGGATTTTCTTCTTTATCGTAAGTGCTTTACCCTTCATCTGGCAGACACACACCTGCCCCAGTGAGGCAGCTGAGGTGATGGCAGCAAACACACCAGGGTTCGGCCCCGAGTGACTTTTCAGTGCCTTTTGTAGTATTTCTTTCCATGGTACCACTACTTTGATGCCTGCTCATTGCAGATGGAGCATCCCTGCCTGGTGCCAGCCCCACCATGGTTACCCTCGGTCCCGGAGGTGCAGCCTACCATGAGGTTCCCCTCCTCAGAGCAGGAACCGATGCGTTGTGCTGTGGAGAGAGGTGGGATGGGAAGGACATGAGGCAAGATGAGGGTGATGGATGTCCCAGTGCTGCTGCAAGGGTTGTCTGGGTGGGCAGGACAGTCACGGGACATCTACGGGGGGACCTGGGGCAGGTGGGTTGTGCTGGAAATGAGGAGAGAGGGTAAGGCCGGGAGCGCTGAATGGGTTGGGATCCGTGGGTGGAGGGTGTTTGGGGCAGGGGAGAGATGCTCTGCAGTGGGGTTGGAGGCATCAGCTAGTGGGGTTGAGGATACAAAGGGCCGTGCCAGAGGGGGCCGATGTTACTGGGGGACACTCTTTGCCACTGGAGTGATCTAGTTCAGGGGCTGGGACATTGACACCGGGATGCTGCCTCCAGCTTGCACAAGGGGAATGGTAGTTTTGTGTGGTGTCACACCTGAGCTTGGCTTCTTTACCATTGCCAAGGGAGTTCAGGGCATATGCTTTTCCTCTGCTTACAAAGTAGACACTAAAATGATATAGGAAGGTTCTGTTTGTGTTGGTTGTGTCCTTAGACAGCACAGCTGGGTGCTCCTCCAGAGCAGTGCTGCCCGAGGATGCTCTTCCCTGACCAGGAAAGTAACAGCTTTGAATTTTGCCTTCCTCAGTTTACACATTAATGAAACAGCTGTGAAGGCCATGCTAGAGGATGCAGGAGTCAATTTGTTCCAAAACCATAGTTTCTCCCAAACATGAGTCCTGCAATGCAGAGGAACTCAAGGGACACGATGACAAACACATTAAAAAGCATCCTGTTCAAGCCATGGCTTAGATAAATGAGGGTTTTGACAGTACAGATACCAACCTATGAGCAGATGATCTTGATTCACTCCAGCAGTCAGACAAAGACTGGCTGATGAGTGATGGAGAGTGCACCAAGCCTCAGCAATCCCTTCTGAGGCATCTTTGATGTTTGTATGGTCTGTTCAGGCTCACCATCACGTGGGGGAGGTGTTTGTATGGCACCTGGATGATAATTCAAGTCATCAAGTTGCTTTCAGTAGAATCTTCCAACTCATTAAAGGTGATGACATTTCCACCCTCAGATGGGTGGATATTGTGTTATGCATTAACCCACAAATGGTACCAATTCCCAAAGAGCAGAGGAGATTGTGGTAGATGACTGTAATAAGACTAAAACCATCTCTGGCTATCGTAAGTAAGAAACCGCCACAGCCTGGAAGTCCATTCCCTCAACAAGCCAAATGAAATCAGCCTGTATGTTGGACCATTGCCTCTGGATACTTTCCATGGAAACATTTGAGCTTTCAGCGGGGTCTGGGGCATAGCTTGGCAAGAGAAACCTGCACGTATAATTCTCTCTATATATTAGCACTGATTTGGGCAATCAGGCTTACATCTTGGCTAATGCTCTCATAGTTTCATATCTTGAATTTCAATGTTCTCAAACTGCACCAAGTGTTCCTGAACTGTAGCTTTGATATCCTCTGGAAATGCCTGGGTGACGGCGACTTCAATATTAGAGAGTGATGTGCACCAATGCGGTATCACAGGAGGGTGACACTGATTGCTTTCTTTCTCAACTCAGGCACATGACTTTCCAAATATTCGTGAAAATTCCCTAAGTCACTCAGAAAATTCATCCTCCATTGAACTCATGATCGAGATGTTGTCCAAGTATGACATGATGTATGAAACTATGGAAAGCAGAGCTACTATGAAGGGTTGAAAATTTCCTCTCAATGGAAAGTTCAAATAAGAGCTTGGAAGCAACACAGAGGCCTTAGACAGGAGGATCCCTATGTGCAGGAGCAGCTCTGCTGCCTTGTCATGTGGAATCTTCCATGTGCAAACATACATCCTCCAGCAAAGGTATCTGGTGTGCCTGGTCCTGGCCAGTCTCAAAAACAAGCACTTATTTTGAACCACCTGAGTAATTCTTACCATTCATCTAAGAAAATACAAAATAACCATGTCTCTTACTACCCTGGAAAAGAAGCCCTACCTCCATGCAACTTCCAGCCGGATCCCTCAGCCTAATCCTGCACTTCTCTCCTCACACGCTCCACTTCCCTAAGAACCTTCTTCCCATAATCCAGGGGACCTGACTGGAAATTTTTAGGAAGGAAGACTTTTTCTGCAACAGGTTCCAAGTAACCTTTCTTGCTTAATTTGAACTTATATTTCTCTTGTATTTCAAAATCTGAATGCACTTGGCTGTAGAACATTTATATGGACAACAGAAAATAGTGCTGTAATGAACTGCACTTTCCATATTATTTGTGGCAAAGTATTTTTACTGGAAATTTCAAAACATGTCTGGTAGGCCATCACTTGGCTCCTCTGTCTGCTGAAGTGAAATAAAATAGTGTGTTCTTTCTAATAGCTGTGAAAATTCTTAGCAGGCGTTAATAAGTAGGAGAAAAATCTTTTCTCTCTTTTTTTTTTCCCTAAGGAAATAAATGATTATGTCAGAATTTACAGGAATTTAGGAACTAAAACTGCAGAAAGATACTGTGTGAGATTTATGAAAACACCTAGGCAAGAAATAAACCTTTGGTCCCCTTAAAATGCATTCCTTTTGGTGCAGTGGTACAGCCGCATACATTTTATACAATTTGTACAATGTTATCTTTCTTCTCAAATATTTAAAAACCTGTTATGCTGTTTGGAAAGCTCACTCAGGGGTATGTCATTTTAGCTTTTCATCAAGCTCTAGTGCGTGTATTTGCTAGTGTACATTTTAAAGCAAGCAAGCATTCCTCATTCACCTGGCATCAGCTGGAGATGCAGCATTTTCAGCTCTCCCCCCTGAGCAGAGGGATCTCAGAGAGCCACCACTGCTGGGTCACTGGGTGAGATGTTCCAGCAGTGTCTTCTGCTCCAAACTGCCCTGCCCTGGAAACAGCAGAGAGCGGAGCTGAGAAGAGGGACAATACCCAAGTGCAAGGCTGGAGGAAGGGTTTAGAGCTGAAACACAATGACTTTCACAAAAGCTGGTCTGTTTGCACCTCAAAAACCAGAGGTGCCAGCACTTTGCAAGACGTCTGACCAGCCAGTTCAGGACTGACCAGCCAGCTTTGGGCAATGGAAGGCACAAGTTCCTCTAGCCATTATGGTTGAGGAAGACTCAGTATGAATGAAATGATGGGTCAATACTCCTTGTGTGCCTGCTTACTCTGGCTGAGACAACCTCACCCTGGTGTTACCTGGACCAGGAACACTGACGCTGGTAAATCACCAGCAACCACCAATTTAGAGAGAAAAGCTGGTGAAGGAAACTGCCCTCAATCTGCAGGACCTGTGGGGTCAGAGCCCCTGGGAAGCTGATGCTGGCCTGCCCAGCTCAGAGCTGCCCACCCTGCTCTCCAGGACACTCCTGCTCTTTTCTCACAACAATGGGTGAGGGGGATCTTGCTGAAACAGGGGAGGGTGGGTTTGGATGCCCCTGGTGAGGGAGGCCAAGGGGACAGCTTGCCTGGATGACAATGGTTGGACCATGAAAGCCCTTAGAAATTGATTTAATGCATAACGTACACAGAAAATGGGAAGATGCCATAAAATGGAAGCAAAGGCAAAAGGTGGAGCTGAGCACTGGAGGATCTGAACATGCCTGGTGTGTTGTATGAAGACCACCAGGGTCTTTGGAGTCCTAATGTTAAACCCAGGTATTTCTGCCTAGAAAGGTTAAGCAGAAGCTGGGGTGGCAGGAGCCCGGCTGTGAAACCCCTCGCAGAGAAGCAGTGTCCAGATGGCCATCCAGAGCCTTCCTCACCCCCCTGTGCCCAGCTGAGCCTGCTTCTTCCAAAAAATACTGCATTTTCCAACAGCCTCCCAGTTATAAACCCTGCTCTGCAGAGCAGATATGGGCCTTGCTGGAGGTCCTGGTGACCCTTGGTGCTTGGGAACGTTCATGGGATCTTGCTATACATCCAAGGCATGAGGTAACACTAGGGGTGGAGCAGAAGGTTCAGAAGGGACCGTCAGCCTGATCCAGTGTGTATCCCCCAAACTCAGCCCTCGCCCCAGGCACTGGGCACCGCTGCACGCAGATTTCATAATTATTGGTTGTTCAGACAGTTTTTAAATGGCCTTCAGCTGCGTGACGATGAGCTGCCGGCGATACCCCACCCTCAGGGATCTGCACCACCGGTGGGAACAGAGCGGCTGTCCCTGCACGGCTGCCGTGAGCACCATTCCTGCTCATCTCCCACAGCATCGGTGTCGGGAGCCTGGCGTGGTTCAAATAACTGTGATTACAGCCTTACAAATTCAGTGATTCAATTAACAGCATGATTAGTAAGATACTATTCCATTTTATAATTAGATTAATGAGAGCATTCATTCAGAAGTTGTTATCTCACTTAATAATGACCTCACTGATTATTCTATCTCCTTTAACTGAGTGACTGATTTTGATTAAAATAAATATAGCTCACAGCACCTGGAAATTCATTCTTCTATTTAGAGGGAATCTGATAGAAAGAGATTCCCTTTCAAGAATTTCTTGAGAATGATTAAATATTTTGGTCCTCCTGAGGCTGAATTTTCATGGTTTTAAAGATGACATTTTTGAAATATTTGATGATAAAATATTTATTAAGCTCTGTATTTATATTTTCAAAACATCTGTTTCTACTTTGACTGTTTGAACATAATTTCAGCAGAAATATATATTTGCATGCTGAGCTGATTTTAAAAAAAACACCCGCAAGTGCTTATATAGACACACACGCATTTGCACACACGCGTAGAGAGCATTCCATTGAGCCTCACCGTTCATTTAATCCTGTACCTTACATAATGATTTCCGATTTAGGAACAAACACTGCCATCAGTCATTTAGCCAATTGAGTTTATCAGATCCCTGCTGCTTATGATGTTATTTTGTATATTAATCTATTTTCTAAAAGCGGTAAGAATTAGAAAGCACAACCGCTAAACACTTTAATATGAAAAAGGCAAACAGGCAGGCAAATAGAGTTAGCGGGTTTGTAGGAAAGGCAAAACACCTCTGATTACCACGGCACAGCAATTAGTGGCAATCACAAAGCCTGTGCTAGTTTGGGCAACTTCAGTCGTGTCGGCAGCAGAGCGACACTGAACCTGACGACTGACAGCACCTGCTCTGGGGGGCACCACGGGCCTTCAGGAGAGAAAACCAGCATTTTATCAAAAAATATCTAGCTTTTCCAAAGAGTGTCTGGCTTGGGGATGGGCAGCCCCCAAAGGAGGATCCCCTGGGATGCTCTGCTCCTCTTGCTCCCACGGGCAGGGACTGGCAGTGACCGGATTTTGCCCATGACCCGAGGGGGCTCGGTGCCCCCTGTGGGCAGCCGTGGGGATGGGGTGCTCAGGGCCACGGGGGGACGGCACCCTGCCCACTCTGGGCTTCACCCCCAAATGCCAAGGCCCCGCTGCACCTCAGCATCTGCCCTTCTGTATTTCAATCCACACGTACAACACTGCAGGGCGAGCCTCGGGGCTTCTGCGCGCTCCCTCGGAAATAAATCCTGGCTTGAGAACGGGGCAGTTTTTCCTCTGGTTCAGCAGAAACGGCAGCAGAGCTCGGCGGTGCAGAATGGCTCTGCTGGCAGAGGAGGCAGGGGGAATCCCACACCCGTGCTGGAGCGGGGCACATGCTTGCAAAAGTACAGGAATTACTAACACCCAAGTTCAAGTCGGGTTGGTATTTCACGAAGCGATGCAGCCCATTTTCTCCCAAGGCAGATGCCACGGCGCTCTCAACCCGGTGCTGATGCGGCAGCAGCATCAAAACTCACCTCCGACAGCGGAAGGAAAAGCTCCCAGCGGTGCGGTCTGGGGTCTGACAGCAGGGTCTGGGTTAGCACAGCCCGTGACATGGGAAACTGCTGGGGCTACCCGTCTCCTCAGGCACCTGACAAACAGAACTGATAGCCACTCCTGCTGGGAGAGGTCATCCCCATCACGGGGGTTTCCAGCTGGTACAGCCGGTGTTTGCACAGCCTCCTCCACGGCACAGCCAGGAGCCAGCGATGCCACCACCTCCCCCGGCACCGCTGAGAGGTCCCTTATGCTGCCTCCCACCCGCCTCGCTCTTGCCAGAGTAAACACTGCGTCCCTCGCCCTCGCCTCAGACTGCATCTTCAGATGTCCGGAGTATGAAATGCCATTCTGCCCGACATCGCACATACTTCACATTCCTGGCTTCTCATTTCTTGAATTTCCCTTTGTATCTGAGGTCTCAGAAAGCTTTCGTGCCCATATAAAACAGACGCATGCTTTAGCAAGAATTGACTGTGTTTCTAACTCACTCTTAAATACTTTCAACCCGTCTGATCCATTTGCATCCCCAAATCCCACTTCCACCGTTTACCCTGGGCTGCCAAAATGCCCTTCTTTAGCTCAGAGGCAGAAGGGAAAAGATGCTGCCAGAGCTGCAGAGGGGCATGGGGTTTGGAGCCGCTGGGTCACTTCCCTGCTAGTTCTAGCAAGCAAAAAACAAACCTAGAGGAGCAGAGCAGCTACTAAAGTAAAAAGCCTCTGATTCCCCCAGGGATATCCATGCCCACTGAAGAGGGGAGCAGGGTAGAAACTTCAAGGCAGGATCTGAATTTGCTCCGAGACCTTTCAATTTGCCAGGTTAAAGCTTCTCCCTCTTGATTTCTTCCCTCACAGGCTCCTCTACACTTCTCTCCCCTGCTTCTCCCCTTCATCAGCCCAAACTGCAGCCCCACCACATGAAGGGACATCCCCACCTTCTTCAGCCCACGCTTTGGGACACAGGGTCCAGCAAGCAATGCCTTGGGTGGATTTACTGTGATGTCTGTGCTGGTCTTAGGGCAAGGTTTCACTTTCTGGAGAACCTGGTGGCAAAACCTGCTTAAAATGCTCCTCTTCCCACTCTGTGCCCTTCAATTCTGCTTCAAAAGTCATTTCCCTCCCTAGCTTTTTTCCTTATATATATAAATGTTTACTTAAAGGTTAAAAAACCCATTACCTGTGAGTCAGGGGAAGAATCTGATGAGCATGTCTCTAAGGTGCTGTCTGGACAAAGACACTGTAATGAGGACCTAATTAAGTGAAAGCTGCCTAAGGAAATCAGGGTGGACAAGAATTTTCTGTGGGCTGTCAAACTCCGGCACCTCTCTGAGTGAGCAGGACAGACAGGCAGAGCTCGAGGAAGAGCTGGCACTCCAGAAACACAAAAACTTGTGATCATACATAAACAGAAATTCTGAGAAGCCTGCAGAGTAGAGGGATGGAAGAGGGCACTTCTCCTGATACAAGGCAAACACCTTGCCAAAGCCAAGAAAACCTAAAGCTGAAGCCATACGACTTACACTGAACTTGGCCCAGGGTTCTACAGTTTTTCCCAGACTTTATTAATTCTTTGCTATGTGCCTGGACTCCACATCTACACCTTCCCTGGGGAACATCACCCTCGCTGATCCATGGAGAGCAGCAGATCAGTCTAAGAATATGAGGTTGCAGCCTCCAGTACCAGAGAAAATCTGTCTGGTCCAGCACAAGTTTCTGTGGTATTGATCCATATGTGAAGATGGCTCCACTGAAGCCACCTATTAGAGATTATTCTATCCATTTCTCACCTTTAGTTTTCAGAAGCCACCCAGGGACCAGTCATTGCCACGGTGGAAGCAATGGGCTGGTGCTTGCTGGGTGGAGGGCCACTGGGCACTCTCAGGTCCCACAGCACAAAGCAAATGACCCAAAGGGACAAGAGGACATGCCAGCATGGCTACACACCAACAGCATCCTATAGCCATGTGTGCTTGACACACCACCTCCAGAAGCACAGCCCCACCGGCCGTTGGGTGCCCCACCACAGCACACCAAGGTGCACACCTTGACCACTCAGCACATACAACCGAGACAGAGCTGAGCACAATATTTTGGTTATTGTTTGAAGGGATTTGAGCATTCAGCTCCTTGCACCATGCGTGAGGCCTGTCTCCTATTTTTCATTTTATTTTTGGTGTATTTCTTCAGGGGAAATCATTATGGATTTTTTTTTCCCCCTAACATTTCAGGCTGGAGGTCCTGAAATGGATCTGACTGAAATAGCTCCAGCCACAATTGCGTCAGATTAGAAATACGGCCTTCAGGTCCTTCACCCCAGGTCTGTAGTCACAGGTTCTGGCGTCTATAGGTTTGTTGGGAAAATTAAGCAAAACCAAAAAGTGACAACAGCAGGCTATGTCTTGTTCTGAACTATGCTTCTGAAGTCTTCAGCCTTTCGCAAAGACAGTGGTTTCTCAGAAAATCTTTTATCAGAGAGGTGCTGTAGTCTTTGATCTTGTAAGGTGGGGAGCACGCGGGCGAGCAACCTGTTCGTGCTGCCAGATGCCACCTGTACTGCCCACAGCCTCATCTTCTCTCACCACATGGTCTTCTTCAGCCCAAACTATCAAAGCTGGTGCCTTCCTTTTGCATGCATGGATGAGTGTTTCCCCACCTTTCAATCTTGAAGCACCACTTAGCCTAAGAAAAGAAGAAATAAAATATCCACAGAACATTTTCTGCAGTGCCTCCACGTGATTTTCATTTGCCGCCAAACTAAACCAACTTTAAATTCTCAAAGTTTATTTACATTTTTTCTTTTCTTGTAGGCTTTTTACCCCTGCTTATTGACTGTGGAATTCTCAAGTGTTTTTCCTACACCCTCTTAACAATGACTTTGCAGAATATTGTCTAATTTGACATCTACAGAGATATGAAATTGTACACATTTTCAAAGTCACAAATTGTATTTGCTACTTGACCCACACAAAAAAGCAATATTTAGTTGCAGAGAGACAAGTTGAGGGGGAATGCCTTTTTCTTTTCTTTTTACCAAAATATAATGTTTCCTCTTGTTTGATCTCAAGGTCTAGTGCACAGTTCAGTTTATTTGTGCACATAGAAAAACATTAGAAAAACATTTTCAGCATTGCTTTCTTTTCCTGACCACTCAACTTCCATTCTCTAGGCTGTTACACCTATTAATCTACTTCCAAATGCCCCAGAGGTTCTTTGTGGACTGAACAGGACTTTACTTTTTAATATAAAATCAAAATAGAGGCATCAGAAGAGGCAAAACCAAAGCACCACAAAAAAAATATTAATCCACAAATAGATTTATTTCCCTTTGCAATGTCCGTTGAAAAGCCAAGGAGCCGTTGTGTCAATGTTACCCCACTGTAGGTAGCCCCAGTTGCCATTGTGATTTTTAGGAGTATGACCATAAAAATACCACCAGAGCTAGATTGTGCCTCAGAAACAGGAAGAATATTTTTTTATTATTATTTTATCCTGATTGGATAAGAGCAATTCTGAACATTTTGAATTGAAGTGATGCAGTGACTTGGCAGAACCTGTCAGCTTCCCCAAAAGAACATGAGTGTTTCTAAAGGAGCACAAGAGCTTCTAAAGGAGGTTGCAGAATGTTAATTGCCTATGGATACTGTAAAATGAGAACTAAAATACCAAAGGTTGCTAGGTCCCCATCAGTCATTTTTTCCCAGAGTTCAGGCTGCAGCTCAGACTTGTTATAAAGGTAAAAGGCTTTTTCTTACGTACCTGCGGTTGCAGGATGAGACTTGTCCCTGTCTTTCCCTCCCAGACTCAGGTCAGAAAACTCTATCTCCACCTACAGAATGGATGGCAAGATTGACATTCTCCTATATGCATTTCTGATGTGCAACCTTTAGAGTCTTTACCAGAGCAAGAAATTAGAACGAACACATTAAAACCTTTAAAATAAGAAAAGTGGGCTAAAACAACTGGCTCTACATGGAAACCTCAGTGTCCCTCTCTATCTCCCCCCCTCCTGACAGCATGTCAGAGACCAAATTCTGCCCCATTTAAACCACTATAACCCTCAGAAACCCAGAGGTACAGCCGGTAGCAGGATTAATCCCTGCCTGTTGAGCTTTTGCTGCAGAAAATTTAAAGCTGATTTTCATTTGAAGCCGACTTTTATTTGAAGCCTTATTTTCAAAGAGATGGGTGAATATTTGCTTTCAGCATGTGTGATGATTACGGTAACCATGACACATTAATGTCTCCAACTGAGCTCAGTCCCTCCTGAGCAGGCACTATTTAATATATCTGTCACTGCAGTATGAAACATCTCAAAGTCTCGGCAGCGTCAGACCCTCTGTTTGATGGCACCTCTCTGTGCAGTTGTACCCAGCCCTGCAAGAGAAAAGGACATACCCAGCCCTGCAAAGAGCAAACTCTGGTGGCAAAAGCAAGTTAGCCCATGTGCTGGACTAATGAACTGAGCTGGTTAATTCAAAGTACAGCGTATTATGCTTCCTCTGCCCATTCCTGATTTAGCTTCTCCAGAGCCAGGATGGCTCTTTGCACCATCTGGCATGACCTTCTCCAGGAGGTAGGGCCCTCTGTTACTCTCGGGGTGCTCACTAAGGAACATGTCATTATTTAGAGCTGGTCTTGCTTTATCAAAAACGGACGAGTGTTAGAAGAGATCTGAGGGTGCCACAGGGGGAGAGGGGGGTGGACTCTGTGGAGCTATGAGGCACTCATGATACCAAGAGATATAAACCTGATCCAATATGCCCAGTAAGAGAAAGTCAGAACTTCTATTAGACCAATTTACCAAAGATAGGAAAGGCTTTAGCCTCTGTGCCCTTCAGAACAGAACGAGGATCCTGGATTTGTCTTCCTGTATTTCAGTGTCCATGTTAGGAGGAGAGACAGAGGTCAGCTCAATGTAAATACAAGATGAAACACTTCCAGCTCAGCATCGGTGTCTGCCTTTAAGGAGAAATAGTCAGGTTTCTGAAACAGACAGACCTAAATAATGAATGTGTGTAAAGAATGCGTCATTAAAAATGCTTTAAATCCTGCATCTGAAATACTCCAGTGTCCTTGCTCTGCGAAGGACATTCAGTTTGGCCTATTTGTGCACTGCAAGAAATGTGCACAAAGGTGTTTCTTTCTGGAAATGTGTAAGCTTCTTCAAACAGTCTCTGTGCTTTGGCCAATTTGTGGCTCACTATCTCCTGAAACCATAAGGATGCATTTTCACAGTGGGGCAACAGCTCTGCTCTTGCTCCCTGCACCTTCTTTGTAGTCCCTTTGATGCTGAACAGATCTCTGATCTCCTGGGCTTTTCTGCTGGAAGAGACTGTGTGGAGGTAAACACTTAAGCCATACGTGCAAGTGTATTTGTCTAGGACTACGACTGCACAGGGACAGTAGCACAAAACCCGTGTTAGGGTGCTGTGGCAAACAACTGAGCACTTTACAGTTACAGCTAGAAGATCATTGGGGTCCTCGTGGACCTGCCTGGACCATCATCTGCCCTAGGGCTAGATGAGCTCAGTCTGTGTGAAACTCAAGTTTATCCTTCTTGTAAGACTAAGGAAGACACATACTTTGTCTCTGACAAAAGCAGTTTATGTGTTTAGTTACAGAACCATGGAGTCACAGACTTGCCTAGATTGGAAGGAACCTTTAAGATCATCGAGTCCAGCCATCAGCCTAACACTGACAAAAACTACCCCTAACCCATGTGCCTCAACACCACGTCTGACCAGCTTTTAATTACCTCCAAGGATTCCACCACTTCCCTGGGTTGTCCTTAGGAAGGCTTTCCCAGCAGTTAATTCAAATAATCCCTGCAGCAAATTCAGCCCCCATTTCCCATCCTGCCTGCCCCAGAGGCTGGTCCACATCCTACCTCTTTGAAGATGCACGCAGCACAGTCCCCATCCCTTCTTCTCTACTGTCGCTTAAACAGCCCACAAGTTTCTAGACTTCTAGTCACCTTTGTCATTCTCCTCTATGCCAACTGTCCCATGTTTCTCTTGAAGTGCAGAGCCCAAACCTAAATCCCACCTCTGGCTGAGGCCTCCCAGCACTAAAAAGAACATCAGGGTTGTGATCCATTTCTAGAAGGTGAAACACTCATTTATAGACTCCTGTATGTATTTTGGTCTTTTTGTAGCAGCAGAATATCACTGCTCATGTATCCCTCCATCTCTTCCCAAATCCTGCTCTTCCAGCCTGCTGTTCCTCCCAGGACCACTGATGCCAAAGCACTGCTGAGTGTTACCCTTTTTTTTTTTCCTAGAGCTGTTTGCAAGAAATTTTGAAATGAACTCTGTCTTTGACATATTAACAGATGCTTTGGACTTGGTGTCTTCCATAACTTTAAAAAGGCACGTTCTTACTTCATCATCCAGTTCCTGGAGCAGACGTCAATGGAGGCCCTCTCAGTGCATCCCTCTGTGTGTGGTGACAACTCCTTCAGTGCCCCGCTGCGTGCCCACCTGCTATGGATTCACTCTGACCTTGAATGGGAATGAGGACACTTGAAAGTCATGTCCTTAAAGTACAGGTATACAATTCCTTTTTTGTCCACACAACTCTTTTCCCAGTTTTAGAATGAAATTAACTACATGGCAGACAATTTGCTCTTGTTGAATACAAATATATATCTTCTTCTCTTCCAACTCCTTGCAAATATTTAAGGCTAACAACTTTCCATTTAACATTGGTTTTAATTGTGATCTCTGTCTGACTGCGTTTGACTTTTTCAGTGAATGCCAAAGAGGCATTAAATGTTTTGGTCACCTTCCTTTAACCTATTGACATCTCTTACTCTACTCAAATAGCAGATCAAACCTTTCCTTGATCTTTCTCATGACTAATGTACAAGGGAAATGTCTTTCTGTTACATAGCACTGACTGTCTCATCTGTCCTCCACCAGCCTACCCATCTTCTCTAATGGAGTTATTCCTGATAGCTCAACCTTCGGAGCATCTATCTAACAGCTGCTATCAAAAGCAAACTGAAATTTTGTCACTGAGTGTTTCTTTCTTTTCTTTTTCTTTTTCTTTTTCTTTTTCTTTTTCTTTTTCTTTTTCTTTTTCTTTTTCTTTTTCTTTT
>JAOQGH010000007.1:11373675-11408401 GCA_025769975.1 Gallinago jamesoni | reverse complement strand
TCTTTTTCTTTTTCTTTTTCTTTTTCTTTTTCTTTTTCTTTTTCTTTTTCTTTTTCTTTCTTTTTCTTTTTCTTTTTTCTTTTAATATGCTCTGACTTCCCTCTGTGGTGTGGCTGGTACCTTGGAAAAACAACAAAATTTCCTGACCTAGTATAAGAGTTAGAGTCCAACCCCTCACATTCTGTCAAAGTAATTAAGAAATCATTTCTTCAATAGGAAATAAACCCCAACGTCAACAGGGTAAGTCTCTATTTACCAGCATTTCAGACTTTGGTCCACCAGGTCTGATACCAGTTGAAACAAGGCACATGTGTAAGAGGAGATGAGCCAGGTGAAGAGGATGACTGTAACCATGAGGACATTAGAGAAGTTCTACCAGCCTCTAAATGTGATTTAATGTGCACAGAAACACAGATGCTTATTGCAATCATATTTACGAAGAGTCACTTTATAGTGTTTGGGGTAGCTTCTAATTCCTTTTCAGTTTTCTGTTCCCACGGCCTCAGCAATACTTTGGGACACTGGGTTGCACAGGAGAATTTCTCCTTCATTGTCAGCATGTGCACCTTAATTTTCAGGTTATTTTGAGAGCTGGCAAACAGAAGTGCTCTGTCAGCTTTGCTTGGGATGTTCATCCCTAAGCGTTTAGAATTCCCCCAGCTGCCTCACTATACTTGGCAAACAGTGGAATGGGCCTCCTAAAGAGGTGGTTGATGCCCCAAGACTGTAAGGGTTTAAGAGGACATTCAGACAACGCCCTTAACACATTGTTTTAACTTTTGGTCAGGGTTGAATTGGTCAGGCAGTTGGACTAAATGGTCATTTTATGTCCCTTTAACTGAAATATTCTATTTGATTTGATTTGATTCAATTTGATTTGATGGCAGTAGCTCAGCTGCAGAGCTGCAGTCACCTTTCTGATATGGCACAAGACCAACATGCAAGCAGTCACACATAGTCAGGTTCATGGGAAAGCCATAATTCATCATCCATTTAAAAATACAAGTCTCCTTTAGGATTTCCATACATCTGCTTTAGTTGGCCAAAACTCTTGCCTCCAAAGCTAGGGATTTTGCCTCAGGATACACAAGCCCTACTTTGCATGATGTTTGATTAGTACAGCGTAGCCTGGAGCCCTGCAATAGGAATAAGCATGCAAGAAAAGAGCAGCGAAGGCGGCCCAATAATCAATCTTGTCCTAATGATGCCTCTTAAGGATGAGCCTGAGGAATGCCAGCAGCCCTGGAGAGGGAAGCAGCCAGCAGCTACAGACCAAATTGAGATCCCCAACTCCTTCCTTTCCTTGAGTGGCACCTTTCCATGGAAATCAGTGCTGCTCCCAAATGTAAGAGTGGGTGTCATCAGACCGTGGGCAGGGTGATGAAGCTGTGGGGTCACACTGCTGCCAAAGTGGGACTCTCTGCCTCTCTGACACCAGCCCTTGCACTCTTTCTCCTCTCGACACTTTTCTGGAACAACACGCTGGTAAGAGAATTGAAATCAGATCCTTTGTAGGAGTAGGGCTGGTCCTTTAACGCTAAAACCACTAAATACAGGAAGGTTTTTGAGCAAATCACTTTCACTCAAATCAACCATAAACACTTCAGGTTTTAGAAAGAGTCTCACCCCCTGAGGGCAGCATTAGCCAACACAGTTGTGAGCAAAGGACTTGACATCCATTCACTTTCTGCTGCTGAACAATCACGTACCAGAATCTTTTATACATTTAAATGGTATTCACCTAGCAAATGGCAAATGTACCACAGCTACTATTATATCCTACTGCTAATGAGGCAGTGCTGGTTCCCAATTTCTGGGGGGCTAAACCCTGCAGTTTTTATGCAGTTTTCTGGGAAGAAATTTGCTTGGATGAAAACTGGGGGTTGTAAGCCTGGCCATTATGGCAGGGCACTGAATGGCACCTCGCTAGGCAGAACTCACACCATAGGAAACTGCCATTTTTTTTCTCCGCGTAAGTGCTTGCAGTTGTGCCGAGGCTGCTATTTAATTCAATCACTGGTTACATTGTCCAAATTAACTTCTAGGATCAAATTGTAAATATTGAAAATAACCATAATTCTGCTTCCCAGAGCAGTCCATGGTTTACAAAGGACCCAAACTTCAGCTGGTAAGTATAAGAGGATCTCGGCTGAAGTCAGCGGAGATGTGCTGATTTATACCAAGGGACTTTAGCAGCTCATTAATTTTGCAAATCCAGCATTTGGACACTGGGAAATGCCTTTAGGAAATGTAACCAGGTTTCTGGTGCACCTTAATTGCCTATGTTCATTATGTTGATTGGTGAACAGAGATGCCACTAGAGTAAAGGCTGAGGCTTACACAGTTTAACAAATGAGTTCTTCTGAAGTTTGTTTTATATGGAAAATTGATCGGGATAATTATACCACCGTTATAATTTTGCCAGTACAACTCCCACTCACGTCCCTTCCTACAGATGCTTTTTACAGTTTAGTGTCTTTGCTTTGCTTTGAATGCAACGCAAGATAAACCAGAAAACTGCACGGAATACAAGTGCTCATGTGAGGAGTTGTACTTGTAGGAGTATAATTACCCTGGTAGAGTGAAGTTGTTGAATTTTCCTTTGCAAGCAGACTAAATCTGTGTGCCTACATCCATATGTGTCCCTGGATTCCTTTGAAATCTGCAGCAGCAGTGCTGAGATTTCTTCTGACTTCCCGGTGATAAGAAGAGGTGCTGGGAGGATTTTACAACTCTTTTAGCCACTATTGTTTCTTACGGAGAGCGGTGGGAGCTGTTTTAGAGCACACCTCAGACTCCAAGTACCAGTTTGTGCTTTTCTAATGGACATGACCTGCTGGAGAACTGTCTCAGCTACATTTGGAGGTCAGCAGCCTTCTGAATAACAGATTAGAACACGTTTGTTTGAGGAAAAGTGGGATCTGTTCTGAAACTCCATCTAAGAATATATGCCAGGTAAACGTAATAGTCACACAAGTGGCAGGACTGGAGCTCTGCTGCAGATGAGAGCACTGGCAGGCAGCTTAACAGGGTCATAAAGGGCCACATCCTGCCACTATTGATCCAAACGATGACCAAACACAGAACAAACTGATGGAAAGGTGTCACAAGTTCTCCGCCCACGTCTGCACTGTGGGACTGTGTGCGAAAAGAAGCAAGAATCTGAAAATCTCAGCAAGGTCAGCCTATGATTTAAAAGCTTTCTGAGCATCACAAAGCCATTGTTCCAAGGACTAACCTAAAATCAAATTTATCTCATATTATCCCAGAACCCTATAATAGGGTTAACCCTAAGCTAGCATATGTTTTTCATAAAAACCTCAAATTTTGAGAATTCATCTAGTCTGTGTAAAATAAAGGATCTCATATTTTCACTCCTCAGTGGGATACAAGTCTTCAGAAGACGGGAGTCTAAAATAACTGTGAAGTATTACAGTCACTGAGGCTGAGAATGGCACACAGGACCAAGTCTTGCTGGGTTTTGAATGTCTCCCAGGATGGACACTTCACATCCTGCCTGGGCAACCTGCTCCAGTGTTGATGGACTCACACCATCACAAAGGAGGAAGGTACCAACCTGGCTATCCTTGATTCCTGGCAAAAGCCAAAGCCATTGAGCTGTAGCAGAAGCATTTAAAGATTTTTTTTCTTCCTGACCAGTCTTGTCCAGTGTGGGAGACCAAAAAAAGCCTGTCCACAGTAGGGCACCCTTCTACATACAAAAGCCACTTGTTTAGCTCTCTCTGCTGGGTCCAGAGCCTCCTGGCAGAGTTGGGAGAGCTCTGAACATGCACCTGGATCAGACACATAAAGATTAACCCAGGTTTCAAACAGAAGCAGACAACAATTGGAGTTGTGAGTAGAGGGGTAGGGCCAGGACTTGGGGTGGGTCAGCCCATAAAGCACAGAAGGTCTGAGTCTCTCCAGAAGATGACGACTGCTAAGCAGAGCATTAGTGAGCATCAGGGGAGCCTGTGTGTTGGATTTAAACAGTTGAAGAGATATTTACTCACTGAAACCCACTTGTGGATGTAACTGATGACCCTCACTGAAATAGTCATAACAAACCTGAAATGGGAGATTCTCTCTGCTGCTGGAGTTATGCGCAAACAGCAATAAATATTTCAAATGAAATTGTAAGGTGAAAGTCGTATTTTTTACAGATCTATTCTCTCCCAGGCTAAAATGGAAAATCTGGTATTATATGGCATTATAATATCTTCTTGCAGTGATGTTACACAACTGCTTTGCCTGGCCGGCAAGCTGGGGCTCTTTGGCCATATGGCCAACAGATCAGGGCAACCTCCTCACTGACATCTTCAAATTCTTTGGTGCTCCCCTTTAGACCCTCACTTTCTTTTTAACATAATGTTTGAATGACTTTCCTGATTTTTAAAACATTTTGGAGGAAGAAAAAATGGAGTCATTCTTGCATGAGGCAGGGCTAACAGATTCATAAAGACCTTACAACTAGCCCTGGTCCATAGTAGCAATTTTTCAAACCCAAGTCTGAAGCAGACCTTGGTTGGGAGATCTGAAGCCCAAGTGAACTGAAGTAGCAAAGTTATCAAAAAGTGAAAACTGAGTCTCTTAATGGGAAGTGTCAGCACATTTAGGCATTGCTGCCTGCAGCTATTGTTGGTTTATACCTTAAACTTGTTCACCTGGGTTACATTTATCGCTAGGCCACTCTCTGGTCTTTGTTTAGTGAATTTTCTTTGGCTGCCAAGAGGGAACCACTTATCTGCACTATATGATTTTTTTTTTCCAATGAAATATATTTCTGAAACACTCTCCTGCAACTTACTGTCTGATACACCAAGCATTAAAGAGTAGATTGAATTATTTTTAAGGCAATTTCTTTGTTGTGTGGAAGCGCATTTTCCACCACATCTGTCATATTTCTTTCTTTTTAGTTCTAAAGACTGAACTCCTCTGAGTTAGAACTGGCAACCTCCAGCTGCCTCCACCATTTCCCCCCACCTTGTACATAAATTTGATATTTACCTGTCCATGTGCATTGTCCCTCACTTCACAGACTCGTTAAATGTCCTTTTGAGTACTTACACCACTCTTTTTTGGAACTGCACAGTAAACATTCCCATAACTTCTTATGTCTTGTGAATGGCTGGTTGGGCCAAGTCCATCAAGCATATCTCAATTCTGCAAATATTTCAGTGGGACTTTACAAGCTTGAGTAGGCATCTGGAGGCCCATTGTGTTTGCAGCCCTAGTCTTCCACACTTAGGTTGGTTGTTGGGGTACGATGCTGAGGTCAATGAGGCAAGATCAACGATTTCAGCCCCCTTTCAGGCTGGGAGAGGGACTGACCCGCCTGCTCCCAGATGCACAAAGACCCCTGCCTCTGGGGCATCACTCCAGTGGTGGCCATGGCTCTCCTCCTCCTGTAACACCTCTACCAGGTCTCCCCTTTGGGTGAAGTACACACCATGCATGTGTTCCAAATGGTCCCACAAGGAGACCCTGGATAGTATTTGGCCAGCCGAAGCAGACAGCTTCTCCTTTTACTTTGAGCAACCATGAGTTGCTTACATTAAGCAGCCTAAATCTCAGCACGCATTGCCCAGGCACACCAGGGGTAACTTCTAAAGTCTCTTAATGCAGCCTGTGAGGGTGTCAGGGAACTGTACAAGAATAGAAACTGCAACACTGCTCACAATAAGGCAGAAGTCTCATTTTCCCTGCATAACTGTGGAAAAAAGCCCTGCCATAATTTCATTGAAGAAATCTGATCAAGCAATATATTTGAAGACATCCTGAACTACTCACAGATGTTGCAAGAGGAAAAAAAGGAGACCAAAACTGTGGAATAAATCATTTGCCCAATTCTGCTGGCAATGTGACACCAGATTACTTGGAAGTCCTGGGATGTTTCCAGACAGGAAAAACTAGTTCATTTTATTTGAGATTCCAGCCTCAGTTTGAACTGACAGCACTTCACAGGAGAAGCAAAGCATTCAACCATCCTCCCAGCCACAACGGCTGCAGCTGGGTTTGCAACTTGCTTTTTATTTTGCACGCTTCAGTTTTCTTTGGGATGTTAGCACATTTGCCCATGTGCTAAAGGGGCACTTCGACCTTGTTGGAGAGATCAAGGCCAGGCTGCACAGGGCTTTGAACAACCTGCTGTAGTGGGAGGTGTCCCTGCCCAGCGCAGAGGGTTGGAATGAGGTGATCTTTAAGGTCCCTTCCAACCCAAACCCATTCTGTGATTCTATGATCAGAGAGAGGGATCTTTCCCCATGTGACTGGGTGACAGGAAGGTTTTTGTAACAGTTAATATGGATGAACCATCAGTGCTCCATGGGGTGATCGGACTTTCTGCCGACCTTGTCCTAGGATGATGGAGGTTTAAAGGTAATAGTATACAGCTGCAGGATGTTTGTTGATAATTCTCTGGCATTGCAGTTGACGGTTAATGAAATGTTTGGGGGGATTCCTAATGTCCATATTTTAGCAAAACAATAGGTTTACTCTCATTGAATTTGAAGGTGAGTGACATTTCCTAGGCCGTGTCTAGTAGTGCAATCTGTGCAGTCTCAGCTCACCATTCACTCCAGGTTTGGTCCAGATCAAGCATGAGCATTGATTGCATTCCTGTTGGATTAACCACACCATGTGACATTGTATTAAAGCTGTCTTTCTGCTGGCTGTGGGTCAGGCGATACCAGATGAGGCAGAAAGCCTGCTAAGGCAAAGTTCCCCTCTAAACAATCTCCAAGAAATTTGAACTAGCAGAGTGTTTTGTGCCATCTCAGTGATTTGCATGAGCTGTTACTACACATTTTGATATAGAGGCACCGTGGCCTGGACACCGTTGTAATGAACTAACCTTCTCCTGCCATGTACAAAACTGTTATTATGCTCATTTTACAAACTAAGGATGGGTCTTAGAGCAACCTGATGGCTTGATCTCAGCATATTAGTTCATTTGTGCCAGAAGGCAGTATAAGAAGGGATGGGATGAAGAGAGAGAAAGACTGCAAGTATACAGGAGAATAGAATGACAGAACCATTGAGGTTAGAAGGATCTCTGCAGATCAGCTAGTCCAACTCCCCTGCCTAAAGGAGGGTCAGCCCTTTCTCATCCTGAGATCTGCTGGGCTCAAAGTACAGGGAGAGTTCATATGGACAGAAGATGTTCTGGAAGGCCCTTCTGGTGCCTCTGTTCCATTCCAAAGCCATTTTGACCTCCTCTTGAGGTCATGGAGAACAGAGGCACCAGAGGTACTTGCAATTCCCATTTATTTCAGCATCTCACAGGGCACTAGGCACTCCTGCAATTATGATTTAGATGATCATCTAGAAAAGGGATTTTTTTAGATAGAAATAGAAAAATGTGTGCCAACTATTTCTCATAGCAGCAGACCAAAGAGGAATTTTATGAACCGTGGGTTGAGAGATACTCACAAGCAGACCAAAAGGCAGTAAGGAAAAAGTAAAGTTTGATAATTCACAAAACAAATGGATTAGGTCAAGCTCCATCCAAAATAAGTACCTTGAAGATCACAGCTCGTTCATTGTAGTGCATAGGTACACTTCTTAAAGCTATTGGCACATATCAGAGATGGAAACAACATATTTGAGCAAGTTCTTAATCTTCCTTTGGTGCTGATCACTGGCATTAATCACTGTACATGTTGTGTGTATTTTTAAGGAATACCAGGTGAATATGTTCCCAACAGCAATAATTTCCTTGTTGTTACTTCCTGTTGCAGAAGGTTGAAACTAAGTTGGATTCAGCTCTTTGAGTGTGATAAATTTGGGAGCGGCAGCTTCAGTCTCTCTTCACAGCAGGACAGGGACTGAAGTACAAAACTGGCTTGAATTAAAAGTTGGGGTATAGGGCTCTTCATAGGTCAAGGCAGGAATTTCTCTTTTCTGAGTTGCTAAACCTTGGAGACAGACACATCATTCCAGCCGTGCTATTTTATGGCAGACGTCCTCACTGTCCCGCATGCAGCAGGGGGACATCCTCAATCTCACCAAAAAAGATGAAATACCACTCCCTAATTGTGTCTTATTCTTGGCACCACGTCAGTGGTTCTGCTCGCAGGCTGGACTGAACCAGCAGGAGCTCCCCCTCACAGCTGGCCAGAATTTCCAGTTCGTTTGATGTTTCAACATTTTGTTCATGTTCTGAACCAAATGCTCAGATTTCTTCTGTGAACTGGTAATGTCACATATTTTTTGCTTATAAGAAGGATGACTCTGAGACAAAAGCAAACAGGTCCTGTCCTCACCTCTGTCACATCAGGATGACTGTACCAGAGGACACTTGTTACTTGCTCAAGGCAATCAAAGCTCCCAAATACCATCTCTGAGGCAACACAGCTTATCCTTGCCCCAACATGGTCCATCCCATTATTGGTGGGGTTTGTTGCATGCTGAGTTGACTCTGACAATGAAAGGCATAATTTTATATGTTTTTTCATTAAATTGATGCAATTTTTACAGACTCTTAAATGGGTTTCAGCCTTCCTCATGCTAATTTGAGCATCTGTTATTCATGCCAAATTGACAGAGCAAGGTCAAAATTGATGATGATGTCCACACAAACATGCAGACCTCTTTAATTTCATCTGATGGAGCTTCTGAGTGCACACACTGTATGATCTTAGACCAAGACACTGGGAGCTATGCATGTAACTCCATAGCGTGCCTGCTTCTCCAGAGATGCTGCTGCCTAAAGGAGGACAGTTTAAATCCAGTTTTAGTCAGAACCAGACTCAATTCAATAGACAGAGGATGGAAAATCTGCAGGTTAAGTGAAAGTTTCTGTGTTTGTTCCTCTGCAGCGTGGACACGTTCAGTCAGTGCAGTTCATTCATGGCACCTGAATGTCCTTTCGCTAGAACTGCTGCGGCAAAACCACCATTATCAGTAGGTGGAGCATCCTGACTATACAATGGGAAGAAAGAAGTCAGAAATTAAACATCTAGAGTGTCTTATATCAGTATGACCTGGTGTCTCTTGTGCGTCTTTGTTCTTGCACCAATTAGACAAAAGACTGTCTCCACCAACTGGCTTCTCAAGCTGAGAAAACCCATTGTATCGTGCTGTCATAGATGTCAAATCCAAGTTCTGGTCTGCTGCCAAAATCCGAGTGGAGAATTTTGCAGCAGATAATTTAAACAATATTTTAGGAGAGTGATACTCAATCCCATTCTCTCTTATCTGCGGGAGGCTGGTGATGCAAATCCACAAAACTCTGATTCAGTAACTTATTTCACTGCTCGTGTTTAGAGGCACATATTGGAGACACAATCTACACTGTGATACTACTGTATGCATTTAAGTATTTTAATGCAGTTAATGCCTTCGCTCTTTCTCCAAGAGTAAATCTCTACAAACACTTGTTCCCCCAATTTTTTGTTTCTCTTCCCTGAGTTTATCAGATCATTCCAGTATGGAGAAGCCTTGTCCTGAACATCTTGTGTTTTGACCTTCACTCTAAAAAGCTTGAAAAACATGTGTTTTTCTGGCAACAAAAAAAAAAAAAAAGGCACAGAGCTGGAACAATTCAGCCATACAGCAAAATAAAAGCCATCAGGTTTCCCTGGCATGATTTGCTTTTTAGCAGCCCAGCTGTTTATTCCTTATTGATGTTAGATGCTGTGATCTGGTATCCTCTGTCTCCAGCAATCAGTGCTGCAGACAATGACCCCAGGCAGGGTGGGTTTGTGCTGATACCACTCTGGAGAGTGTTGCTACCACTGCATGAGGCCATGGGACAGATTTAGGATACAATTTTGTATTCTCTGCAAGGTATGCCTCAGTGATCTGGACATCTCAAAAAGAAGAGGGGCTAATTGCATTCACACTGCCTGGAGACAACCACCCACATGCTTATTTTCCAGCAGATTGCCCAGCAGTGGCACTTTAAAAATACTTGTTACTTTGGTAGTTATTTACTGTCAAGAGGACAGTAATTTGTAAATTTGTAATTTGAAAATGAGAATGGTTATGTGCAATAAATATTTGTCATATGGTGGGGAAGAAGGAGGTTGATGTACTTTTCCCACATAAAGTCAATGAAGTATTTCGCAGACCATCAGTAACCAAAGATAAAACATCACGCTACATCTGCTGTGCAAGAACGTTTTAAGATCAGCAATCTCGGGTAGCTTGTACCAAAAGCCCTAAGAGAGCTGACTGAGGTCTCTGTCTTAGAGATGTCCATTTTTGACTAATTCAATGCAAAAATCCAGAAAACAGGAGTAATTGTATGCCAAGAGGGCAGGGAGGATACCTGAGGAAACCACAACCCAACATCAGTCCTGGAAAAATAACGGAAAAGACAGAATCAGCTCCAGCCGCTAATGAAAGCAGAACTAACAATATGGCAAATGTCAATCAACAGGATTTTATGGAAAAACAGACCATTTCTAACAAACCTGATTTCCTCCTTTTCTCACATTGCAGAGGTGATTGCAGCTGACAGCGTGGATGGAGTGAGTGTGCCAGAGTGTCTACACTGCAACCTGGGGGAGCAACGGAGTTAGTGTAGTCAAAGCGAAGCTCATTTGCATTAAGCAGATGAAGAACTGGAACTGGTAGCGAAGCTCACCTGGGAAGTGAGTATTTCACCAGGTTTCCATGCAGATTTCACAGCTTTGTTTCTGTTTCGGTGACACCGCTCTCCCACCAAGTGAGGCTGCAGCTCATCTCGTGCTCTTGGTTTGCAGTGCAGCCGGAAAGAAGCACCGCCCTCGGGGGTATCAGTGTGTATTAAGATGATCACTAATGCTGAGCAATCATGGAAGATCACAGTAATACAGTGGTTGTGATAGCCTGGAGATGGCAGGGGAAGGTTCATGGTGAGTGGCTACAGGCAATGACAGCCAAAGGTTCAAACAACAGGTTTCTGTTCTGAACATTTACAGCCTTACGGTTTTGATGGCTCAAATTTTTGTTTCAACTTTGTGTTTTCTTTTTCAGTGTTATCAGTTCCTTTAATAAAAGATAAGAAGTAGTAGGTGCCAGTGAGGAGCAGCATCTAAGCAAACGTGTCGAGTAGGATTTGGGTCACAGTTTATAAAAGATGGTGAAGTGACGTAACTGTGTCATTCATGGGGCGACAGATTATGTAGCAAGAGGTTACGAACCTGGAAGACAAAGACTTGGCCTGGAGCAGTGCTTGGAAGATGAAATCAGACTTAACTGAAATGAGAAATAAAGCTCAAGTTTCTAACTGTGATGCACATAAACTACTGGAGAAACTACAGTGGAAAGTGGTGGTTCTGTCATCTCCTGATGTCTCCAAGCCAGGGCTGCCTCCTTGGAAAATCGCCTTTGGCCAATTACAAGCTACTGGTGTCCATGCATATGTACTTGGTCCCAATTTCGTGAAGAATAGTGCAAGTCATGGGCACCCTCCGTCCACTCCTGAGAGCTGGGAACTTGCAAGTGCAACCTCAGCTGACACCTTCTGACCAAGAGTGCACCACGCTGCTGTGAGAAGTGCTGAGTACCTCTCTGCCACACCTAATATCCCAACAAAAGACGTTCTATAACTCTTCTAGATGCAAAACCGTCTCAATAACAAATCCTAAATAAAGTGTAACTTTTTTTTTCTCCTATAAATTATAGAATCACAGAATGATATGGGGTTGGAAGGGACCTCTAGAGATCATCCAGACCAATCCACCTGCCAAAGCAGGTCCACCCAGAATGTGTCCAGGTGGAGTTTGAATGTCTCCAGAGACAGCAACTCTACACCCTCTCTGGGCAGCCTCTTCCAGGGCTCTGCCACCCTCAAAGTGAAGAAGTTCCTTCTCATGTTTAGATGGAACTTCTTATATTCAAGTTTGTGTCAATTTCCTCTTGTCCTGTCACTGGGCACCACTGAATAAAGATTGGTTCCATCCTCCTGACACCCACCCTTTAAGCATTTATAGGCATTGATCAGATCCCCCCTCAGCCTTCTCTTCTCCAGACTAAAAAGATCCAAGTCCCTCAGCCTTTCCTTGTAAAAGAGGTGTTTTAGTTCCATCATCATCATCTCTGTAGCCCTCTGCTGTACCCTCTCCAGCAGTTGCCTGTCCTTCTTGAACTGAGGAGCCCAGAAGTGGACACAATGCTCTAGATGGGGCCTCACCAGGGCAGAGCAGAGGGGCAGGATGACCAGATTTATTTTTTTTTCAATGTGGTTGGATTCGATGATCTCAAAGGTCCCTTCCAACCCCTAAGATCCTGTGATTCTGTGATTATTCCAAAGCAGCATGAGAAGGGATTGACTGTTCCACTTTTCTACACTACAGAAACTGAGTTCTTTTAACCTGTCTTCAGAGGTCATAATTTCCAACCTTTCATCATTTTTACTGTCTTTTTTCATGATTCTCTCCAAGATGTTGACACTTCTCCTCCAACATCTCAGAATCACTAATGTCGTCTCACGAAGCGCTCCTAGCCTCACGCACAGAGGTGGATTTCACAAGTACGCTTTGAATGCCACCATGTGCTTTATGAAAGAAATCTTGATGAAAGGCAAACTCGATGAAATCTGTTGGAAATGCCACCTATACAAGAGGAATTGAATAACGTCTTTCCAGCCAGAAGTCCACTCACTTGTTTTTGATGAAAGCTTTTTATTTAGTTGAAGAAAAAGAGTAACTTTCACAGGCATGATGACGGATGGAGACTGCAAGCAGAAAACAAGGATCTCTCCAGGGAAGTCTGGATGCTTTGTAGGCTTGGGTTTACTCCCTGTCAGGACAACTGGGGGATTTTGGGTGGGAGTGAGTCGGTGAGTGAAAATGTGGTGGGTGGGTGTGTACTCACACGTGTGCTGGTGCAAATGGGCACGTTTTACTATTCTGTGTCTGAAAGACCCAGTGCTGGTTTCTGTGAGGGTATGTTCTGGGCATGGACATGCACCCATGGTGTACCCATGAGCCACATGCACACCCCTCACCTCTAACATGCCGTGGAGGGGATGCTGGGGGCAGGCAGACCTGGAGAAGACCTGTGGGAGAGCTGGGCAGGGACTGACCAGGAGGAACTGCTCCAGGTGATGCAGTGGAGGAGAGGCATTGCTTTTAACAGTCTTTCTTAAACCCTCCTGGCACTAAGACGAAGCAGATCCTTCTGCCCCTCCTCAGGAGCTGAGCTGTGAATCCAGCCCTCGGCACACCAGTAAGGTAGTGGAGAAAGCTTCAAGCTCCCTTGAAATACAAAACTCTCATGTGATCACAGCATCTGAAGCACAGGCCCTTACCCAGGGTTTGTCTGGGGACTTCTTGTCTCAACATTTTGTCTTAACGTTAACACCATCAACATTTTTGCTGGCTGAAAATAGCTCCCCCTGCATCTCAGCAGAGCAGAGCTGAGTTTGCGCTGTCTGTCAGCCCTGCAGTTGAGGATCCTCTACGAGCTTTCTGGTACCTTTGGCATAAGGAAGAGATCATCACTGCTCACAGTGTGTGACCAGACCCATGGCTTTCTAATGCCCGGATTTTCATGAGCAGTGCCAGGAATTACCCTCCAGCAGCCCATGGTCTGGAGTCACAGCGCTGGACACAAGCCACCATCCTCTGCTCTTGGTGAAGCTGGTGAGCACCAATAGCCTGAGTTACCTGCACTTTCATTTCACAAACAGCTTTTGTAGGGTTTTTACAAACCTCTTGTGCTGAGCATTCCCCAGACTAGACAAAGACAAAATTTCTGAAGGGGTTAAACTAAATCTTTATCAGTAGAAATCAAATGGAGGGATTGAATCTTAAGGAACTTGATGATTTGGTGGGTCTGGTATCCTGTATTCCTTCTTGCTTGCAGTATTGCAAATAAGAACAATTCAGCTCCTTGAAGACAGGGAAATATGCCAACAAAGGCATAAGAATATCAGAATACATTAAAATCAAAATAAGTAAACATCAGAATGAGTTAAAATCCAAGTGAGTTATTGCTAATGGCTTTCAACCTTCAACTTAGTTTTTCTTTAAAAATAACTATAAATGCAGAAGCTTTACAGGAAACTAAGTGAATATGAAACTAATCCCCTGAGATTGGCTTCAAATTTCGGCTCTATCAATCTCTTTTCTCTTTTTGTGTGAAATAAAGGAAAAGGAATAAGAAACAGTGTATATACTATGTGTGATTTTTTTCCCCACAAACACAGAAATATTAAGAGTAGATGCAACTTGATAGAGTTTTGTTTAATATCAAAGCATCCAGTAAATGGACTGAGATATTTTGAAATTTGGGGGGTTCCAATTTTTGTTTCATTTTAGCAGTAAAATACTTTGAGCTATAATATGATTTTTCCTTCGAATAACTCATGACTTGTTATGTAAAACCCTTCTGGCCTTATCACCCGGTCCTTCAACCGCACTGTGAAAGCATTTTTTGTCAGACACTGATGTGGAGAATATGGATCCCAGAATAGCAGGAACTGGGCTCTGACTGAATTTTCAGGGAAGCAGCTGCTGCCGTGTGTTTTTGACCCAAAACAGCACTTAACAATATAATTGACTGATCTCACGACTTTTTCACAGTTCAAAATAATGACGGTTTTGTGACAGCTGATTGGTTTTGTGACCCTGATTGGCCTCCTCGTCAGAGGGACCAGAAAGTATCGCCGATGAGATTTAGACTCTTAGATAGCACCTTTTAATAAGTATTTATGAGAAAGTAGCTACAACTTGAATGCATAAGCACCTCTTCTGAGAAGTTATTCTTGATGCCTACTAGATATGGAATTATTCCAAGTCATATCATACTACTGCTACAAAGTACACATCTTTTTAGCCATGACAAAATATAGAACCAAACCAGAGCAAAAGTAGCCACAAATAAATTGGGCTACACCAAGCCAAGACACCCATGTTTTGAAAATTACTTTGCTGAACTACACAGGGATCTGGGCCTGTCATTCATCCTCCTGTGCACACCTTTGAAATGCAGTGGATGTAGGAAAAGAAGCTGATGCTACTTCTTGGAAAAGAATTAGGGCTTTGCAAATAACTCAGTTTACATTTCAGTTCCAAGTTGAATGACTTTATATTTCTATTACACTCCATCTAAATCTAAATCTATTTAAAATATATTTTCTGTGTCCTAAAATTATAAAACTCTCCGAATGCAAAATCACCAAAATGTTTCACCCAGAGCAAGTTGGTTTGGCTTGACTGATGGTATTTTCATGCCCTTAGTAAAAATTCCTATACAACTAAATTTCTAACTGAACCCATGACACTGAAAAGCCAGAAATGCTCTGATTTTACCATATATTTTCACCCATTCTTCTTTTGACAGGCATTCACCACTAACCTGAAGCATCCTGAAACTGGATGTTTGGATTAATAAAATCCAGATACAATTATCACCCTAAATTTCAAGAGGGAGTTCTAGGTCCCAGATTTCCTGTTGTTCCTCCACTACCCGCTTCATGCAAGAAAGTGCTGTTTCTGTAGAAAGAGTAGCTGAAGTTTATTTTAAAAGTAATTATAGGACATATATCCTCAAAACTGTCTAGAAAAATATGCCTGCTCACAGCCAGTCCAATTTCTCCAAGGGTTTTAGACTTCAGAATAAATCTAAGAATCACCATCAAAAGCAGTTCAGATATTTTTAAGATCTTGGCTTATCAAAACTGCACTTTTCTTTGAATTCTCCAGCTCTAGGTTTATATTTGGCTTGTCATGTTGGGTAACATCAGTTGCAGTAGTTTATTATCGGATGTAACACAATTTGACTGATGCGATGTGATGTGATAGGTCACAGTCTGATGTTTCATCTCAGTTATTAAAAATGGTTTGTAAAGCTGCAGCAAAGGAAAGCCTGGTTTGAAAACGAGGAATGATGTCTGGAATTAGCCTTGTTCTGTTTGTATTTTTAAAACCCATAGAATACATAATACAGATTCAAGTCAGGTTTTGCCTCCCGTTAAACACTGCCAGCCCAAAGAAGGACATGACATCTTTCAAACCTCTCAGTCGCTGAAGACACCAAATTGAGGTAATAACATGTGCACGATTCAGAGCATTTCTAGCTCCTTCTGAACATGGCTGCTCTGTCCTGTCTCCTGGCACCAGTAGCGGGCATTTCACAAAATAACCTTTCCCATTCCTCCCCTGGATAGGGGAATATTCCATATTCTACATCCCCCTGTCTGGGGTGAGGAGTGTGTAACACCCAGATGATCCACAAGCACTTCTCCTCCTGGGATGGGGCAGTTTGTCGGCCCTGCTGTGGGCAGCGTGGCGTTGATGACTGGACGGGGGAGTTGTTTTCTCCACTCCTTTCCCCCAGCCCAGCCCCCCTTGCAGCAGCCCTGGTCCCTTCCCCTGGAGGCGTTCTCAGCCCCCAACTCATCACACGCACACGGAGCCCCTTGTCAGGAGGGTGTCCTTGGTGGTGAGATTTTTTTGCCACTTGATAGCAAAGCAAAAGACACAGAAAAAAAAAATGCAAAAAGAGGAAGAGAGTAGTTCTTATCCAAGACAGTATTCCTTTATTCCACTGCACCTCCCCACCCTCCTTTTTTTTTTTTTTCCTTTTTTCAAATGTAATTTCCAGCTTTAAGCTGGTGTCTGTGTGGAAGCAGGGATTCCCCATAGCATTCAGAGACCTGTACCTTTTGCTTTTACATAGAAGTCCTGGGACCAAGTCACAGGGGAACCAGGGCTCGTACATAATTAAGAGGAGTGTTGCTTTCTTGCTCAGATAAAGAAACTCCAGGTTTCCTTTCTTGTGCAGATGATGTTCACTTCTTGGTCCTGCTCCTCTGGCTTTGTTTAAATATACTCTTACAGCAGCACTGTAGGTGTGCTTTTCTTTTGCTATCTTTTTGACTGCCTGTGATGGTTTAATTGGGGGTTGGTTGCCACTGGTTTGGCCACACAGTAATTTGCGTTCTCCTTGAGCTGGCAGGAAAAAAAAGTGTGTGTGTATATACAAATATATATATACCTATCCAAATCCAATTTGTGCTGGCACTGTACTGCCTTAATAAAAGTCCAAGTTTTAAAGTGAGTTAAGCTTCTGCATCTCAGACATATTAAGTGTCAAATCAGAAGAGTGGAAAGGTCTAAATGAGATGGGGGGGATTGGGGAGATGGAAACTTTATTCAAGGAGAATGGGAAATTTCCCATGGATAACTGGATCCATTAGTGTTGTAACGAGGCAATGGGCAGCAGAGCTCTGGATTGCTCATAAGTGCTTACTTGTTCAGCAGCAAACACCTTGTTTGCCTGCTGAATATCTTCTGTAATTTTGTGTGTGATTTCTCTGGTTTTGGTCAACTTTTCTGATTTTTAAGTGAGGCAGTATTTCAAACTATTGCTCACACACAGTTGTTAGAATGAAATTACAGATTCACTTTGAAAGTGTGTCCAAATGGACCCAACAATTTTCTGTAAATGCCTTTTGACTGATTTTTTTGGAATAAATGAAAAAAAAAAATAATCCAAAGGACATTCTAAAACCACTGCCCAGATTGTCTGCATGTCATCCCTGTGGCTGCATTCAGTTCTGCTCAGAGCTGGGCTTTCAAATACACCTGATGTGAGAAGTACAAGCCCCAGCTTTTCAAAAGCATTTAGAAAGCTCATTCCCTTCAGTATCTGTGGAATTTAAATGTTTAAACATTTTTGAGGATCACCCTTAGGCATCTCTGAATAGTAGAACTCCATCTCAAAACAGGTATTACAGAAAGAGAAGGGGTCTCTTGTGAAGACAAACTTCAAAGATGGGGAGTATTAAGTTTTGAATGACACACAAAAAAGTGGGGACTAGGTAAGGTAATAGGAAATAATGAATGGACTAGAAGAAAGAAGTAATTTTTGGATTTATTATTTTCATATTCGGAACACCAAAGAATATTCTATGAAGTTGAATGACATGAAATTTAAAAATGCTGAAAGAAAATGCAATAAAATGATCACTCTGAGGGGCTCAGTGTCACAATTTAGCCTTGAGGCCAGACTTTTAGCAGAGACTACAGTGCAAGAAGTGGAAAAAAACTTTCTTTTTAATTTTCTTTTTCCCCAAGGAAGAAGAAAAACCCAAAGGAAGGGGGGGGGAGGAATTCTTCATTTTACCTGGAAAATATCTAAAATTTTCTTTTGAGTTGTAGTGTACAGTGCCAGCTCAGGAGCAGAAACACTGACAGAGCTTCTGGATTGCTACTGACATTTCCAAGTGCAAGCTGGGACTTCAGTCCCATCCTCCCTCCATCACCCCTGCAGACTCCAAGGAGCATGAGGGAAACCCCAGTGAAACCCTGTGGGCTTGAACCTGACCTTCCCGCAGGTGTCCCCATGAGCTCCGTGCATATTCTGTGCCCCAAAAGTGACTCTGTTCTTGCTGGAATGTTCCATGTATCAGCCACAGCTGGCACTGCTGGAAGCAAATGCAGTCAGAGAGCAAGAGGGAGTTCTCTATCAGGATACTCTTAATCCAGGAGACATTCACGTATTTGCCATCCATTGTACTTTAAAGAAAAATAGAAAAGGAGCAAAATTTTCTTTCCTGACTGTAAACAGATGAAGCAGATGCCCCTTCAAGGAAGGATGCTGGAAGATGACCTACCATTTGGAAAGAAGCAGGAACAAAGAGCATGAGTTGACAAATTCAGTAACTTTCCAAAAAGAGTTGATTTATCCTAAAACCTGTGTAGCTGCCACTTTCATTTTGCCTTACCCATGAGCCCAGCTCAACATGCACACCACCTGGCCCAGAATTTCATTTTTCTCCTCTGACCATCTACACACCATAGGGATATCCCTGCAAACTGATCTGTCCCCATCTGTTCTTGGGAAGTTCAGGAGATAGCACCTCGTGTCCCTACAGCGGTTGTGTAGATGTGTGTCCCTCAGTGCAAGGGTGATGACCCTTGAGTTGCACCTCATCTACCCAAGCAGCTCAGCTGTGCTACCAGCCTAGGATTCTTCCAAGAGCTCTCTCCAGCCTCTATATCCAACCCAGCCCTATTTTAAAGGTATGTGTGCATTTTTCAGCCATATCTGATCCTCTGCAGTGGATGGACATTCAGGAATTACTCCTGGACACTGCTACTTGAGCGTCTTCACGCTTTAACTAGGGCGTCTGGTTACAACAGGGTTTTTGTAAAGAGAACCAAGGGCATCACTCAGCTGGTGGAAGTATCCCTGCTGATGTTGTTAGACCCTACATTCATCTCCCCTAACATTAACATTTAAGATGTCCATCTCCATCTTAAGTCCATAGAGATAAAAGCTGCATGGAGAAGGTTCAGCCGACGCATCCAGACAAGGTGGATTCCCCTTTGAGGGTGCCCAAGTCTCTGCTAACTATGGAGGCAGCCAACGAAGTGAGAGGATATATATCCCACCATGACACTACACATGACTGGCCAGGGGGGTCTTGAGTACTGTGGGCTTTTTATGGCTGAACACATTTCTGTAAATAACAGCAAAAGAACTGTAGCTCAGGTGAGACTCAAGCTCATCAAGCTTCAGCAAGCTGCATCCAGCTCCCTTGGGAGCCACAGAACAGCAACCTGACACAGGTATTTTCAGAGGCAGTTTGGTGACAGCAGAATGGGGTTTCATAAGGCATGTCCTAATACACTGGACTTTGGAAATAATTGGCTTTTACATTGCAATCAGGAAATCGTGTCATTTATACATATCCTAAAAACGTGTTAAAGAAATGCTAGCGTCCCAAATTCAGCTGCTACAGTATGTTAGTACGTTTGCTACACACATTTTTCACAAGTAATAATGAGTGACAAAAATAACTGACCTACTTATAACTCCGCAAATACCTGTACGTCACATTTGGAGGCAGTGAAATCAGCATGGAGACATTTAGAACAAGTCTATTCTTGAATACCCTTTTTAAACTCTCTTTAAATTATTCCAATTTGGACAGTTTTTAATGTAATTTTTTTTTGTACACCTTGCAACTCCCTGGAGCTGTTTCTGTAGTTCCAGGCATGTCTGTACCAAGTACAATACCCTGACAATCATTAATATTAAAGGGTTTGGGCTCCCCTAGTAGAGGTGGGTCCATTTTTGCCATCATGCCTTGCTTGGTGGAGCCCGTGGACCTGTGCCATGACTCAAACCAAACCTACACATTTTGATAAAGGCAGGTTTTTTTCCCCTCAGACTTCTCCCAGTGATGGGAAAGTGGCCTCTGCATCCCTCCAGTGCTGAGCTGCTGCTCCATTTTGAGGACTTTCAGGAGCTGAGTTGCTGCTGGCCTTCTCCGTCACCTTGGTTTTCACTCCACAGGTGGTGCGAAGAAAGTGCAAGAGCTGCATGAAACTAAAGATCAGGTGATATTCCTCTTGCATGGGCACAACCCCAACAGGCCAGGAACCATTTACAGTGTGGTCAGTGAAGGACTCATCAGGTAGAGCAAGGACCAAAGCTGTGATGCTCAAGTTGTAAAATACACAGAGAACTCCTCACCACTTGCCCCACCTCCTCTGCCCTCCACCACAGGATCCTTTTAAACTTCCCCACATTTCTCTTGGTGTCATTACTATTTACGATCAGAAAAGCAAATGTAGATTTTTATTGTTTTTTGTTTCATTTTGTTTAGGACAGCTTTTCCTCCTCCTTGGTTCTTGTGTAGATACAATGACACAGAGCATTATTGCTAAAGATTTTTTAGGCCTTTTAACAGAATTATCCCAAGCCTGCAGATTGCTCCAGACAGAGCTGAAAAGCTTTAACTTTGTTATTGTTTTCTCACACAGATGAGTCCCAGCTCCCACATTAATTATCATTGCCAGGTCCTTCCAGTCTCCATCCTACTTAAAATTCCTACACAGCTGCAAAGCAACTGTAATAAAATGCATCTGGACAAGTGGTAGAAATAAAACTGATCTCCCTCAAAAACCCTTGATATTTTCTTCTCCCAAACCTGCCTGGCAGCACTGGCCCATCAGCCGGCCGACCCCTCTAGAAATGGTTCCCCACAGGCCTGAAACTCTGTGGAATGGCAAAAGAAATCCCCACCTTGCATCTCAGTCCATCCCGCATGGCATGATCTGATCCACTTTGAAATAATTATTCCTCCAGGACAGGTCTGAGCAAAGCCAAGTCCCTGTGGAGGTTTCTATAACCAGTGTGTAGGGACCGACTTGGTGCATTTCTCCATACCTGACCCTGGGGACCCTCAGTTCTTCCTTGGGGAGATTTTGGGGGCACAACAACAGCATCCACTAGACCTGAATTAAGCAAAATCTCAGTACAAGTGGTCAAACCCACTCCAGATCCATGATAAAACACTGATACCACTAAAACAATAAATAGGTTTTAGGTTAAGGTTAAAACAGTAAATATGTTTATAACCATAAATTGGCACTGTGCTCTTCAAGGACGGTTGGAAGAGGAAAAAATACCACCAGTACTTTTACTGAAGGAAAATATTGAGCCAGGGTGTTCTTTTTCTGTTTTCATCAAATTAAACACTATACGGAAGGGTCATTTGCAGCAATTTGGTTTGGTTGTTCTGAAAAATAAGACAAGTTTTCCTGCTTTGACTTCCCTTTCTTTGTCTAAAATCTGCTGAAATCTGAGGCCTCATTCTTCTGACAAAAGCAAGAACTGCCCCTGTAAGTATGTTCCTTCCTCAAAACTTTTTGAGAAAATCTTCCATTCTCTGACAATCTCAGTTTGAAACAATAGGATGTTGATGCTTGGGCCATAATCAGATTTTAAAGGACTATTGAATACATCTAGCACTGAAGGCTTCAAAACTCATGTTTCATGTTTCAAAAATTTAAGAGCAAGATTTTTTAATAGGATTGTGGACAGCTCTGCTCTTGAGACCCTATTTTCACAAGAGCCCAGCACTTGCAACTCCAGGTGAAATAAATGCCAGATCCTGTGTTCAAAGGACGTTATTGATGTGTGAACTGAATTTAAAATCATTGTTTAAATGCTGAAAGGCAGACATCTTTTTAGATGCTGCATTTTTAAATCACTGCCTGGCAGTTTCCAAATAAAAGTTATATTGGGTTCTGTGCCGTTAATATTCTTTCTGATATCACCTTAGCTTTGGCATTTGAGTCTGGAAATGTACTTCTCAGCCATTCTGCCTGGACACGCTGCCCATCCAGTCAGTCTTCTCCAGGAAATACTTCACTCCAGGACCTCACCGCAGCTCATTTCGGGTGCTGATGGAAATAGAGGGTTTTGGAAATGCTAAGGGGTGAGCTAGCATGAGCTAACTTGCTAAAATATATTTTTTAAAATTATTAATTTATATTTTTTAAAAAAAAACCCACCCTATTTATCCGTTTTTGTTAATAGATCCTATGGGAATAGACTAAAGGATTTTGCAGAAGTGGGAGGCATCTTCTTAGAAACAAATTCTTTCAATGACACAGGACACAGAGCTCGGTCTTTTCTATTTTGGGTGACCAAAGCTTGCCCCTAAAAGGAGCCTTTTAGGACAGACACTTTGCAGAAAGTATACAATAACCCTCTTAATCATATTAAAACATTCAAAACTCATTCGTCCACAGCATCCTACATCTCTCAGGTACACCTGGCTTGGGATGGGAAGGAGCCTGTGCACAGAGCGGGTTGGGAGCACCCTCCAGGACTGGTTTTTGGTGGGAGCCAGGAGCACCCATGGCAGCAACGGAGCTTGGTTCACAGATCCCACCCCTCTCATCCTGGCTCATCAATTCTATTTTCATACACAAAATTGCTCAAGCAAACACTAGCATAAAAAAATCCAAGATGTCATCACCATCAAGTATTTCAAGCCCAATACTCTCTTCGCAGCTCAAAGCAGGAAGACTTGCAAACATCTAATACAAGTAGGAAAAATGAATAATATATGAAAGAAAAAGCAAAAATCAGGAAACAGTCAGAAGCCTGAGCTGCTAATTGCCGTACATTCCCCATAACAAAGTGACAGACATGGAAAGGCTGGGTGCTGGGATGGATGTGGCAGGCAGCACGTGACGGCACCACTGTGTTTCCCCCCCCTGCACACACGGTGACAGTGACACTGACCCACGCCAGAGAGGGCAAAGAACCTGAGTGGGTGAATGACTATGTACAGTTTGATGAAACTGAGGGGCAGATGCCACAACTGGAAAATTCTTTCCCCGGAGCAGTTTTGAAATGTGGGACTTGTTCTCCGTAGTTCTTTTCCTTGACCTGTCTCACTGCAGCCCTCTTTTCTCTTCCTCCTCTTTCTCAGCGTTGCTGTGCTGGAGGCTGGGAGAAATGCAACTGCCCAAATCATTTCCCTGCGTGTGCTGCTGGGTGAGGTTCCCCCTCTGTCCCAAGCTGAGAATAAAGCAGACTAGAGCCAACAGCCCATTTGCTCCCACAAGTTGATCCAGCCCTGTAGCCATCTACATAGCTTCTTCATAGCCATCTTCATAGCTCTACATACTTACATACATACATACATACATAGCTTCTACATAGCCATCTTCATAGCTCCCATGCCACCCCACGAGTCCACCCCTGGGGGACAGCTTTTTTTTGTCTTGGGGGATGCAGGCAGGAAAAAGCCTGGTGTTTGGGGGACCCTCTATGCTCGAGAACAGACACTTGACATAGAGTGGAATTTTCAGGGCAATTTCTAGGGACTTGGCATATTTTCTCCTTCCAATCCATCTCCCTTCCCGGCTGCTTCTGTGGCATGCTCCCCCCAGCTCCTTCCCCACCGTCACCAACAGCAGCACTGAGCCCACAGCCTTCCCCTCCCGCCCGATTCCTTCGACGGCTCTCCATACCCTCAGCAGCACATTTGTTTTTTTGACAGCTTTTATTTTATATTTCATTTGCCATTTGTCAGCCCGGTAACACAGATTCAAGTTCCTTTTTGATGTTTTCATGTTATCTACAAACGCTTTAAAGTCGCAGCGCTTGCTGGGCTCGGGAGCTCCATCAGCACAGGCACCTCCCTCTAGTGGCCCAAAGGCAATCACAGTTTTTTCAAGAAGTGAAGCATTTTCTGGGTGTTTTGGGTCTGTCTGGCTTCCACAGGCACTGGTGTGTGGGGATGATGGGTGGACAGATCACCTATGAAAATACCCACGACGACATCCTTTGGGTACCACCCCAACACATCCAGCTGCTGAGTCCTTTGCAGGGAGACGGCCTCACCATCTGCCTCAAGCACTGATTATTTTCTCAGAAAATATGGAAATAGGCAGATGACATCCCGTGACAAAGCTGGATTCGGTCGCTGTTTAGTGGTTCTGAGACCGCAAGGCTCAGTAAACACGGAATAATAATCTAATTCTGTTTTGCACTCTGTGGTTGTAGAAATCACTTGACTGTAAAGTTACAGTGTGATTCAAAATACTGTTAAGCTGGGAAAACTGAAATTAAGAGTCTATTAAAATTAGACAGTCATGGTCATTGTACCTGAACTTTATCTTCCCCTGGTACTGCTGCTAATAAATGCCATATTTAGAGACACAATACCAGCAGAGGCCAGTGGCTAATTCCTGCCCAGCTGCCCTTCCTGGACTAACATGCGTCCTCCTGGAGCCTATGTCCAACACATGACAATACGGGGGAATGACTGAGCCACGGGCATGTTTAGTTCAAGCGCTGTACTGGAAAATCACCGTGCAATTCAGAGTCTGAAATGATGGATTATAATTTTTCAAAGCTATCGATGAATGAGTTTTCTTCACAGATAAGCTCATCTGTAACCGTCTATCTCACTGCAAAGCTGCAATAGGGACACAGGTTATTTAAGTAAATTTGAGCACGCTTTTTAGTAGTTTTCTAGCATGAATATTGGATAGCAATTGTAGATCTTCTTGTAGATCTCCTTAAACCTGTATCCCTACATAGCAAGAGTCAACACAAAATCCACCCAGGGTTCTCTGTAGAGAGAATTACAGATCTCGGTCTGAGAGCTGAGAAGTCTGGTAGCAAGAAAATATAAGTAAGCATCATTTTATAGGCTATAGATTGGGGGATAAGTGGTCCTATTAATAGAAGGAGCCAGGTATTCCTGGATGGAACAGTGGCCACTTTCTTCATCAATTAGTCATGGAAACAATAAGAGGTGGATGCTATTTCAGATGTGGTTTTGGCAAGGGACAAAGACTGTATAGAGGAACTGGTTATAGAAAATAACCTTGGATTGCGTGATCAGGAGTTTATTCAGTTTGAATTAAAGGGAAGAGGAAAAAAAACAACTAAGCCTATAAGTGGGGTTTTGGTTTCAAAAAGAGCAAGTTAGGAGAAACTAAGAAAACTATTTAAAGAAATCAACTAGACACAGAGACTCAGCTAAATGTGGAGGACGTGTGGGGTTTCTTTAAGTGAAAGGTCCAAAAGCATGGAATTTGCAACTTACTGGAGGGGGGAGGAAATGGTTGGGAAGTCTCCCTTCTCCACAAATAACCTCAGGAAGGATATGAGCAGTGAGTGGTGAGGTCTGAGGATGGGAGCAAAGGGCTGAGCAGCAAAGGTGGCTCCATAAGAGAGGTGAGGAGAGCAGACAGCAGAGGAGGATCACACCACGCCGCAGTGTTGTGGGGTCCTAATAGAAAAGGTGGTGTTAGGTTTACAAATAAAGAAGGATGAGGAAAGATGTGGGGCTACCAGAGAGCAAGGTTGGATCAAGGCTTAAAATAATGAGGTGTAACACCTCCACACTAGTAGATGAACTTTTGATTAGAAAAGGCTGATAATTGAGAGTTTTGAACTGGACATTCCCATGCCTGTGACTAAGCCTAATCAGAGCACGTAATACACTGAATGGCTCTGCTGAACTGAACAAAGTAGTATGGAAACTGCAGGAACAGTGCTGTTTGACTCCCGTGGTACATGGAAGTTTAAAACGGATTTCAAAAGAAAGATGAGAGATGTGAAGGTAGAGACTGGGGGAAAATGGACACCTATTTATCCAAGACAGCTCAAGACAGACTAACCCAGTACCCTCTTTCAACGAGATACCAGATATTCGAAGCAAAGGAAATGCAGATCTCATCTGCATGGACTTCAGTAAAGTATTTGATACAGTGCCTCCTGGGAAATTATTATTTAAGCTGGAAAAGATGAGGATTAGTGCAAGAATTGTAAGGAGCTAAAGACTTAGCTGGAAAAAACACACGGGCATTGTGCTGAAAGGGGGGCTGTCGGGCTTGGGGAGGGGAGTGCTGAGGTTTCAGGACTCAGCCTTGGAGCGGATCAAACTGATCTCCTCCTCAGTACCCTTGGCAGAGGAAGCAGGAATGAGGTCATGAAATTACTGCTGACACAGAACTGGAAGGCAAGGGTGGTTCAGTGGAGGATCTGAAGAATTTGGTGACTTTGAGGACTGGAGCAATAGAAATGTATTGAAATTCCTAAGTAAGGCTTTAGGTCATGCATTTGTGGACTCAGGACTAGAATTTTGCTATACTATGGGGCTTCCAGCTGGAAGCAAGAGAAGTACAGAAATACTCAAATATAGTCACTGCATTACCAGTCGGGATGTAACTGAAACCCTTGAAAGGTACGAAGCAATAACAGACAAAGCTTTTCCACAGGTTTCACATGTTATGATTGCTGCACAAGCTGTTGATCAAACCTCATCTAAAACGCCGTGTACAGCTGCAGTTCAAATAGGTGAGTAGAAATTGGAGCAAGTGCAACAAAGGGGCATGAGGAGTCTGTTCTCTGGGAGGAGATGAAAAGCTTGGCTTGTTAAGCCAGGCTGGAAGAGATCTGATTGATCTTTATAAATTAAACAGCAGAGTAAACTTTTGGGAAGGAAGGGATCTCTGAAGAGCAATGATAGCACAAGAACAGAGCTGTATAGACAACAGTGAACAGATTTGGCGAGGAGTTCGAAGAAGGTCCTGAACAGCTGGAGTCAAGTCTGACAACAGGAGCCATGGTGAAAGGACACATCATTGTGTTCAAACACATCTATTAAAGGGACAAAGGTGATGGCTAGAGACAGAGCAGGTGGGACAAAGCAAGCTGTACCTTCTGATTCTAAAAAACACCGTGAAAAGTATATGCATGTACTTCAAAAAGCAAATCAAAGCCTTGTTTTAACTCAAATGTCTGACTTTTGCACAAGAGAGAAACAATTTTAAATGGATGGGTTTTGATGGCTATCAAGAAATAATTATTTTTTCGTCTCCTTGAGACCACAATCCAAAGGGTCTCTGTACTATGGGACGTAGAGAACAGCTGTAGCTGATTCTGAGTGAAAGATTGTTTTATTGGCTCTTGCAGGCTTTTATCTGATCATTTGTTTCAATTGTTACATTAACATTATTGCCATGTCATAAAATATGCAAAATAGCCCTGACGGCTTGTCCCCATGGGTGCAGTGTGGTACCTGGTCCCTGGAGCCCAGCAACTTGCATAGGGTCTGTTGTCCAGACAGGCCCTCTGTGCCTACCCTCATGTCTACCCAACCCACCATCACCTGCCGTGATCTGCCCAGATCTGGGAAGGACCAACAAACCCAAAATGACAGTTTGGAAAGGATTTTCTCTTGTGTCACTGCCAAGAGTTGAGCAGGAATGAGTCCAAACCCAAGCTTGATGCTCTTGCTGGATTCACCCCCTGGAAATCCCTCACTGGGAAGCAAATTCTCAGCATGGGAAGCTTGCCTCACATTGGGGTGGTCACTCAGAAGTCCAAGTGCTTGGTGGCAGCTTCCCTAAAGGACACCTCTGATAATAAGAGAGGTTCCTCCGTCCTCCACAGGGATGTATGTCCAGTGCCAGCGCCACACCTTCTCCTGCAGGTCACCTCCTCTTCCCTTTAATTTCCCTAAAAACATTCACTTGGATGGGTGTTGGCACAGGGATGTTCATGTGACTCTACTGCAGGATCATATACCCTGTCCATCAACACACTTGATCAGCCACTTCTCTTCCATTCCCCAAAAAAATCAGCTGTCCCTTGTGTAAGGAACTTGCTATTTCTGTACCCAGATCCATGTCTCTCAGGAGAATCAGCCATTAACTGCTATCACATATCCTGCAAATGCTCCTTGCTCTAATTAAGCAATAATTAATAACTCCAAAGTACTAGGTGGATTCCCAAGTTCTCTGCACTATACAGTAAGTATCAAGTCTCTTTTCTGCTTTTTGATTTCAATTAAAAAAGATATTTCTTTTTAGTGTCCTTGTGTCTGTGGTCATTGTACTCATCAGACATTACAATTACAGCAGTGTCTCACTTGTTCTGCACATGAAATAATACTTTAAGGAAAAAAAATCTTCCCTTCATTTATTTTCTTGGCTTCCACCCCCTGTTATAAGCTCCACGTCTAAGCTTGGGTAAGAAAACTATTTTCAGAGGTATTGCAACCAGAGGTGACATCCCCAAATGAAGCGCACTGCAAACACCTTGCTCCACCATGCTCCTTGCTCAGGCCACTGAGTCCTCTGCTCAGTTCTTGCAGCAAAGTCAGAATTAAGGTGGTTTCTGTGTTGCATGGGAAATATTTTTAACCTACACTTTGTGTTTTCTTAGAGATTCCTAAAAATACGAGGCTTCCTACTAAGGGAATTCAGCGCATTATTTCTGGGTACCTCTAGTGCATGGGTTGTAGTTGATTGCAATCCTAACACTTTGTTTTTGGCAGGGACAATGTGTGAAGCCTTTAGATGAGCATTATTTCTTTGGTTGATTTTTTTTACATCTGTTTTGGACAAGGAAGGAAGAAGGGGAACTGCACCCACCTGACAACACCTTTAATGTTTCCCTCGCAAGTCTTCCATAGGAATGAAAAAACAAGATGTTCTGTCTTGGGGCATGTGAAAGACTTCCCTTGGTCTCCCTGCTCCTCTTCTCTATCCAAGCCAGGATCTCCAGTACTATAAACATGGATGAAGCAACATTTGCTGTCAGTAGTAAAGACTATTTCCCCCTGCCTGAGCAAACATTTATGAATGAAGTTCTCCAGGTCACTCCTGCAGAGCTTAGGGCAGCCCCAGATCTGCTGAGAGAAATACCCACTGGGACTAACCCAGAGGCACCAGTTATGGCTCAGCCAGACACCCCTGGGTAGAAACTAGAGTTCCCTGGGGAGATACAGGTTCCAGTCTGGGTTTTGTTGGGTCCTCCAAATGGCCATTAAAAACCGCAAACCACCAAGGGAAAATGCAGCTGCAGTTCAGCAAAGTCTCTGGGTGACATTCCCCTCCCTGGGGAGCAGGGACTGAAGCTGTTATTGCCTTCACACTCTGCAGGACTTGCCATGGACATTTCCAACCGGTGACTTGGCTCCTCAGGTTGCCGGAGCACTCGTGTTTCACTGTAGCCCCATGATTTTTCTGTCTCAGGTACATCTACCTCTAGGTGACTAGAGGTAGATCTATTTCTGGAGACTTTACCCAAGTGAATCGGAAAACCTCTGTTCATGTGGATTGGTGGGAACTCTGCAATGGGTTGATATAGTTCATGTGTTTCTGCTGAGCTGGTAAGCACCAACATGTTATTTTAGAAAATAGTAGTTATTAGCTTTTACCATGGAAAACTTGCATTTGTGGGACTCTATTTTTACTACTTCATGTTACCACTATTTCTACCACTAATTTATTGGCTAGGCTAGGAAAAATGTTGTTCCCTGGATTGTAACTGTTATAATGCCAACACTGAGTTCATGGTGGCTCTGGCAGTCTCTTAACTTTACTGTGTCACATTTTAACTGAATACTGTCTACAAAACAGCATGGGCAGCTGAGCTGAGTAAACAGTGAAGGTGACTGGCTGGTCAATGGTTTTCAGTGAAAACAAAAGGGCTCAGTTTGCTTATGGTTTTCACTTGGGAAATTGTGAGACTTCACCTCATTTGCTAAAAAAATTCCAGCAATGGCTGAGGCTTTCATGGAAATGAGGGTGAATTCAAAAGTTCCCCAAAATTTTGGCTCAAAGATTACTCTGACTTCAAAGTTCCTTATTTACTATTTTCTACTCTGTCATTTGAAACCATTTCATTCACTGATGTCAGGAAGCAGCCTGTGTGCTGCTGGTCTCCCACCAGCTCAGTCCCTGCTCTTGGGCACTCCCTGGACTGGAAGTTCTCCAAGCAAACTGGTAACTGCTAGCAGATAGCAGGCAGAGTGAGGGTCTTTTTGAGAACTGCACAACAGAAGAAAACTGGCAAAAAAATCTTCACTGAAGCTAAAACTTGCCTTGCTTATTTTACAAAGAAATCATGGATGTTATTCATGACGGGGTAGGATTTCGCTCACCTGACTTGTGCCTTCTCAAAGTTTGGTCTCTGGTCACCTGCGTAGCCTCGTTGTGTAGGAAAGACAGATGGACCTGCAGAGAGCTGTTAGTCCATCCTGACGAGTCAAATGGTCTGAATGACCAGCAGAAGGAGCTGCTCTCTAACAGCGGATTGTAAGGGCCTCTGGGCAGCCAGCAGCCTGTCAGGCAGCCAAATACAGACAGTGCTAATCCTGCCCTTAACATCATCACTACCTAGTGCTTGGAGGTTCTGCTTTCCACAGGAGAGGATTTAGGTACAATGTGGACACAGACCTGTGCTTGCCAGGCCTGAGTCTGCACGTGTAGAAGGTGAGTGGTAGCCCATCATGCTCTGAGCTGGTCCTGCACACCTGCATCACCCTCCGTAGGTTGCCTGTGGCTCAAGCTGTGTGTGTTTGTGCTGTAGGAGAACCCAAGCTGCAGACTCCAGCAGCTCCACAACCACAGGATTCCATCACTGGCACCAGGGGACAGACAGCGATGGTTGGGCTGGGCACAGGGTGTTCAATCCCCACACACAGCAACTCCAGCGTGCCCAAAGGCCAGCACGGGAGCTCAGTGATACAAGGTGAGTTTGAGGTCCTACATGGGCTGGGGGCTGCAGGCAATGTGCAAGGTGTGACCCCAGGGAAGCCTGGGGAGCCAACCTGCCTCTTCTCTCCGAGGTTTCCAGTGGAGATCAGCACAGATCTGATGCACAGGGTGGGAAAGAAGTTGTTTCTCTCTCATTTTGATATCACAGAATCATAGAATTGCTCAGGTTGGAAGGGACCTTTCAGATCATCTAGTCCTACCATCAACTAAACACTGACAAAAAACATCACTAAACCATGTTGATCAACACTGCATCTACCTGTCTTTTAAATACCTCCAGGGATGGTGACTCTACCACTTCCCCGGGCCGCCACTAAATAAGCATTTGAGTGTAGAAATTTTTCCAAATATCCAGTCAAACCTCCCCCCAGGGGCTGTGAGCTCTTTTCACAGGGTCAGAGACAATGATGTTGAGAAAAGGGAGCTGTGCACATCCCCACTTTCCTGCTCTGCCCTTCTCCGGGCTCTGTACTGCATACTCAAAGGGAATGACACATTTTCACGTGCAGTGTGAGCTACTGCTGGCTCCCATGCTAGGTACAGCCTGATGCCTCCTTCTGCTGGCTTCACAGCACACACCTGGGGGGAGCCTAAATGGGGAGATCTAAATGGGGAACGACCACCAGCAGTCATGTTCAGCACTGCACTGTGTTGGGCCTTTTGTCTTCAGGTTGCTCTTCTGTAGAGCATTAGATCAAATTCTCATGGACAATTAGAACCGGGAGAATATTAACAAAGGAGAAAATTATGCACTGAACATTTTGCTTGCAAAATTCACTGAATAAATTATTCAGATTTAATGTGGAAGAATAATGGAGGAAATAATTGAATAATGAAATATCATAAAATTAATGGACTATTCTATTAATAATTTTACATCTTGGTCTAATACAATAGAACTGGGAAGAAGAAAAAAAAGAAAAAAAGAAGTTTGGCATGTTTTGATGAAAACAGAGCAATGGATCTGTTTACGAAACTGTACACAGCATTGTCAGCACTCATGAATTTATTGTGACTCCTGTGATGCACACAGCCTGCACTGTGTCCACACACAAATCTCAAACTTCCACCTCTGTGATGACACCAAAAAAATCAAAATGATTACCTGAATTTGGCCTGAACCCCACCATCCCTATGTATTACCCAGAGATTTTTAGTGCAATCTTGTGACCTTTCAAGGTCAACTTGCCATAAGACTTGGGATCACACTGGGAAACCTGGGATTTGGGATCACACTGTGAAACTGTCCTTGGTTGGCAGGATACAGAAAATTCCCACGGGGCTTGCTGGGTGTTGGTGAAGCCAATCGGTAATTTGGATTATTTCCGAAGTTCTAAAGTTAGGTGAGATGATCCCCATCTCAGGAAGACTCAATGCCCTAGCAAGAGCCTTCAGGGTAGCTGCAGCACACTACGGGTGGGAGTCTGATCAATGAATGGCTCGTTCCTTCAATGGGTCCTGGGCATCCTCATCCTTTTATTTTTTCCCAGTAAGGTGGTGCAGATGCTCCATTTCACACCATTTACCCCAGAGCAGTCAGGGATGAGGTGGACCTGTCTCTGCATGCAGCAGGAGGGCAGTCGTGTTGCAGACCCACGTAGCACGGCTTATGTTTCTCTTCATTAGTTACCATAACTGATGAACCTGCACAGGGTCAGTATGTTCTTTAGCAATTAACTGAGCTCCAGAGACTGTAATTTGTCTTGTTCATGTTACAGCACCAAATGAATTTTGCTGTGTTTAATAATCATTCTAAAAGCAGATCACAGAGCCGGGAGGGAGGGAGAGATTGTATCAATCATTTGTTTTCTAACTCTTTCAAGGAATTTCCTACTGTGTTTAATTTCTTGCTGGTAAGTCCTACACGAGCCTCAGGAAGGCAGGCACTGCTATTATTATTCATTTTTTAATCATCAGAGGAAACTATTTAGCTGCTCTAGAAAATTAGCATGCTCCCAAATTCAGGAGAAGCCAACAACTGGGAAAATGCAATTTTCACGGACACTGTCATATTAGTCTAAATGGTATAATTTAGGGCAGCTGCATTTAGGGATTTTTGAAGGAAATGTAGCGAAAACCCTTGGACTCCTGGTGCAGAGAATCACTTCTGGGCTATGGGACTGGGCCATTATCCCACTTTGCAAATGAGACAGACAGAGAGAGGGAAATTGGCTTCCCCAGACTACTCGGGGGCTCTAGCCCCCCTAATCCCAGACTGGGACCCAAGGCAATGGCTGCCAGGGTGAGAGCACCACCTCTACTGGTATGATACTGCATCTCTGTCCCATCTCAGCTGGATATGGAAGGGTATTAGAAATAGCCACAGAGAAACAGCTCACAAAATGGAATGCAGACTAGAATTTTCTCTGATTAAAGAGGAAAGAAAAAAGAAAATAAGCATTTTCCCTGAAAGCCAACTCAGCTTGAATGAATTGTCAAAAATCAGTGTAGACAAATCATCCATATTCTAGGGGGACAGGCTGTTTTTACCTCATTCTGCCTGAACTTATCTGCTGGCACCACTCCAAGGTCAGCCTTCTGGGCTCCGTGGAAAATAGCTTCAGAAAGGTCCTCTGAAGGAAAGGCACCTCCTCTCAGCCTGCCTCCCCTGGCCATGTTTTTTAAAGTCTTCTTTTTCCTCTAGCTAGGCAATGTCCACTCACAGCACCACACTTTGCACCTGGCATGGCAAAGAAAACCAAAACCTCCCAAAAACCTCTTGATGACACCCATTGGTACAGCCTCCAGCCTGGAGGACACTGGCCTGCGTTATGTTAACAGCCCATATGGAGAGTTTATACCATTCCGCAAGTATCACATCAGCAGAAAATAAAAAGGGTCATGACTGACTCAGGTCATCGATCCTGAGGACTTCTACCCTGGGCCAGGTGGCTTCAGAACTGACAATATGCCCGTCTCAGTAAAACTCTGTCCGGACCTGGTGCAACGTGCTCTGGTTAAGCGACGGGTACTTCCGAGGGTGATGCCTGTTCACAGCCACGCACTCCCCTGTGCCTGAACACTTCATCTGAGGGTATGTCCCAGGATCACAGCCCTGTCCGCATTCACTTTAGCACGATGCCTCTGATACCGGTACTTGCAGTGGGATGGAGGTGGCCTGCCACCCTGCTCTAGTCTGCCGTGATTGCCATGGGTGCACCAGCCATCCTTTCCCTTTAGGGAAGCCTTCCCGCATGAGCTGGGCTCATCTCAGTGGGAGTTTCTCCTTCAGGGGATGATCTGGGTTTCTTCTGTGACACCTGGAAGATGTGACACGTTTTGGTATTGTCTAACTATTCAGTGACACCCAATGGTAGACATTTCTCACCCGGCTTTCTTCCCAGACATCAAGTGTGCCAAATTTGAAAGAAATAGTCAGAAAAGAAGTGTCCATAACAGTGCTGAAATCTCAGACCTATTTGAAAAGTATTAAAATAACTTGAATTTTTTTTAAAGCATTGGACAACTTCTAAACCAACCATTCCCTGTCCCGCTTCCTTCTTGCCATTCCCGTGGTACAGGCATCACCACCTCCGTCAGTGAAGCTTGTCCATGGGGAGTTCACTTACTTTAAGGCCTGGGGGTTAGGTTTGGGGGCCCCTTTCCAGAGGTGCACCAAGGTCGGGGTGAAGGAGAGCAAGCTCTGGGTCTGCACTAGAGGGCACTCTTGCCATGCAAAAGTCGTGCTGATGCTTTCCAGAAAGACAGGCTATTGCCAAGGCTGCAGTCGGACAGGAGGGTGCAGGGGAGATATACGGCTGCTCCATGAGGAGGGAAAGCGGCTGCAGTCGAGAAACCTCCATACTCCTTCCTTCCTTCCTTCCTTCCTTCCTTCCTTCCTTCCTTCTTTCCTCCTTCCTTCCTTCCCTCCTTCCCTCCTTCCTTCCTTCCTTCCTTCCTTCCTTCCTTCTTTCCTCCTTCCTTCCTTCCCTCCTTCCCTCCTTCCTTCCTTC